>CAWUFW010005077.1:600000-1017500 GCA_963921515.1 Calotriton arnoldi | reverse complement strand
GAGAAAATATTATTTACAAATTCTAATGCAACTTAGGACAAACATTATTAAATTCATAATGCTATGGAAACAGTGCTAAATTACCTTCAAGTAAAATAAGATAAGAACGCACAGGCAATCGCAGAATTTCAGATTGAATTAAAAAGGTTTTCTTTTGCCATGTAATGTCGATGTTAATGGACATAGAGGACAGACTATACTGATCGTATCCCTTCACAGTATTGCCTTTTGTTCATCTTAAAATAAAAAGCGGTTAAGCTATAAATGAGCGTTGCCCTCTCTGCGCATATAATTCATATCACTGAAATTATATACAGATGTGCACAATATCCACGTCAATTCCGTTGAACTAATGCGCACAGAGCAGCCATATCCTGGGTAATGTACCCCATCTCATACGTGAACAAAGGTTCCGAAGTCTGTCACACAGGCACAGTTAATTCAGCCATGTCATGGGTAATGTACCCCTTAAAAATACGTCTTATGAGTGAATAAAGGCACAAATTCTGTCAAATAGGCACAATTGATTCAGTCAAATCATGAGTAATGTACCCCATAAACAATACGTATCAAAAGTAAACAAGACACAGAATATTGTCACATAAACACAATTAATCCAGCAAACACTGTGCAATCATTATGTCCAAAACAAATAAACATCATAGCAAAGATCATAAACCAATAATTTTTGAATCCCGCATTAGAAATTCAAATAGTCAAAGTTGCAACATAACTGACTCCTAATGGTCATGGTCTATTTCTACACTAAGCGAAGCAAGTAATGGGCAGGTACTGAATAAATGTGATGCACCTAAGTGAACATAAACTACATTAAATTAAATTAAATCTTCGAACAGGAATTCTACTGGCAAGGGATGTGACAACACTCAATATAGAGGGAATCTAATTACCGGGCTCAATCTGGCACCAAGAAACTTTCATGAAAATGTGATGGGCCATTGCCAATTATATCACAATTAATTTCATAGAATGCATTCCCTACTGTGGATGCTTCATCATCCCTCCCATGTTAAAAATAACGTGAAATTAAAATCAGACAAAACTGAGCAGAGTCATACGTGTACATAGCCAGGAATATATATCAATGCCATCCCATCATTTGTATCCAATGTGGGTTGCTAGCTCTTCTCCTGAATTGAGCCCATTAGGCCACTTCGTATTGAGCTCGATGATATACTTCGATTCTGTCACTCTTAGAAGTTTTTCTCTATCACCTCCCCTGGGGTGTGGCAAAATTCTATCAATACCAAAACACTCCAAGAGATTGCAGTTGCTTTGATGTTTCCTGGATATTTGGCTGTGTGGAAAATATTAGCGGGTGTCATTACCGCTGCTGGCACCTATGTCGAAAGGAGGAGGAGTGGCATTAGTGACAAGCTGTTTGACATATATATATGTATATATATATATATATATATACAAAAAGGAGTTGCCCCACTGAAGCCAACTCCTTTTTGTGTGTATATATATATATATATATATATATATATATATATATATATTCACTGAAAAAACCATAGGTTTCAGGCACGTTATAGTTAGAAATTAGCATTTAAAAAACCTTAGACATTCACTGAAAAAACCATAGGTTTCAGGGGCGTTATAGTTCGTTGGACATTTCACTCGTACAAAACCATAGAAATTCCCCTGTTATAGTTAGTTCAGCTAACTATAACTCGCGCCCCCGCAATGCACTGCTGATGACGTCACATATTACATCACTCATGACATGGTCAGTGACATCACTGATGACATCACTGATGACATCACTGATGACATCTCAAATGACATCACTGATGACATCACCGATGACATCACTGATGACATCATCCAGTGACTGTGTGTTTCTGTAAAGTTTAAATATGTTTAATATATATAGGGAAAGGCGTATTGAAGAATGAGTGGGTGTATAAGTGTCTGAATGGATGATTTAGTAGGTGCGTGACTGACTCTATAAGTGAGTGATTAAACGTATGTTACTGAATGCATGGGCTAGTGACTAAACTGTGTGAATGTCTGTATCCGTCTGTCTGTTGGTGTGTAAGCGGCTGCATGGGTTTGTGAATAGCTACATGAGTGTCTACATGGGTTATTGATTGGTTGTCTGAGTATCTGTATGGGTGCCTGAGTGTTTGTGTGGGTGGGGTGTGTGTGACTCTGTGCATAGATGTGTGAGTGGGTGATTCACTGGGTGCATGGTTTCAAGAGTGCATCTGTGATGGACTGTATGGGTGGGTGAGTGTGTGTATGGGTGTGTTAGTGAGTGAATGTATATCTCAGTGGTACATGTGTGAGTAACTACATATGTGAAAGGCAGTATATATGTGTGTTGGAGTCTGTAAATGGCTATAAGTGAGAGTGTGTGATTGTGAGAGTGGCTGTATGGATGAGTGTGTACTTGTATCAGTGATTGTATAAGAGCGTAAGAATGTGCTAGTATTTGTATGAGTAAGTGAGCTGGTGTGTGTATAACTGTATAGGTGAGTAAATAGCAGTGTGATTAATTATTTGCATGACTGACTAGGTGTGTGAGTACCTCTATGGATGAGTGGCGGTGTGTGAGTGTCTATATAGGTGTATGAGTGCATATGATAGTCCTGTACTGAGTGACCATAAGTATTAGTGACTGTACGGGTGAGTGAGTGGATGTGTGTGTAGACCTAAGAATCAGTGAGTGTGTATGTAGTTATTGGTGTTGGAGTGTCTATGGTTTTGAGAATGGCAGTCTGTAATTTAGAGTGGGTGTATCAAAAGTTATATTAGGGTGTGAGAAGATGCATGAAATTATCACATGGATGATGTCATCAGTGATGTCATCAGTGATGTCATTTGAGATGTCATCAGTGATGTCATCAGTGATGTCACTGACCATGTCATGAGTGATGTAATATGTGACGTCATCAGCAGTGCATTGCGGGGGCGCGAATTATAGTTAGCTGAACTAACTATAACGGGGGAATTTCTATGGTTTTGTACGAGTGAAATGTCCAACTAACTATAACGCCCCTGAAACCTATAGTTTTTTCAGTGAATTTCTAAGGTTTTTTAAATGCTAATTTCTAACTATAACGTGCCTGAAACCTATGGTTTTTTCAGTGAATTTCAAAGGTTTTTTAAATGCTAATTTCTAACTATAACATGCCTGAAACCTATTGTTTTTTCAGTGAATTTCAAAGGTTTTTTAAATGCTAATTTCTAACTATAACGTGCCTGAAACCTATGGTTTTTTAAGTGAATTTCAAAGGTTTTTAAATGCTAGTTTCTAACTATGCCTACAGAGGTAGGACATGTGAAGAAAGAAGAAAAAACGCACAGAAAGAAGCAAAAGAAATGCAGAAAGAAGCAACAGAAGTCCACAAAGACAAACAAAAGTGCAGGAAGAAGCAAGACATGTGCAGAAAGAACCAACAGAGGAGCAGAAAGAGGCCTTGTTGAAAAATCATCCTGTGCCCACAACTTTTTCAGATGGGTACTGGTGGTAACTGAGTCTGACTAACCAGGCCTAGAGCCAGTGCTATGCTAAAAGACACTTAGAATACAGTGAAAACACCTACATACACTAGGGAACACTATGCGTTGGGGTACCCCTGTGATTAGCATGACCTCCTCTGTAAGGCCCTAGTACATAATAGGGCAGGGGATTAAAACTACCTCTAAGTCAGAGGTGCAGAAATATGCTACTTTAACTAGTAGTTGCATTTGCAGAGTGGTGGAGAAAGGGTGCTGGGCGTCCAACCAACGCTCAGGAATTCCGCTGCGTAGGACTTACAGGAGGTACCAGGAGGGATTCTTGGCCCCCAAACTCCCTCAGGACAAAATTGGACTTCATCCCCCATCCCGTAGTCTGCCACGAGGCACGTTTGCAGAGTGGTAGAGAAAGGGGGCCATGGCCTCCGAAGACGTCTTAGCAATCCCACTGTGTGGGACTTACTGGAGGTAACAAGAGGGGTAGTTGGCCCCCAAGGACATCCTTGGAGGCCAACTTCCCAAACTATTACCTCCAGTCAGTCCCACACAGCAGCACTGGTAAGTACTCGTACCAGGCCACGCCCACTTTGCCCACCACTCTACAAACACGCTCCCTGGCGCGCTCTTGGATGGGGATTGAAGTCCCCTTCACTGCTGGGGGTCCTTTAGGGGCCAACTAGCCTACCTTTTACCTCCAGTAAGCCCCACGCAGTGGGATTGGTGAGAGGTAGACAAAGGCCATGCCCCCTTTCTCCACCACACTGCAAACACGCCCCCTGGCGCGTTGTAAGTTGGGGGATTAAGTCCCCTTGAATCCTGAGGGTCCCTGGGGCCCAACTAGCCCACTAGGTAACTCCAGTAAGCGCCACAGAGCTGCATTGCAGAGAGGTGTAAAAAGGGGCGTGACCTGGACCACCTCTCTGCAACGCAGCGCAGTGGCGCTTACTGGAAGCACCTGGTGGGCTAGTTGGCTCCCAGGGGCCCTCAGGATTGAAAGGGAATTAATTCCCCAACTTAAAAGGCGCCACAGGGCGTGTTTGCACACATGTCACCTCAGGCCCCGCCCCCTCCCTTCACCACTGTGCAAACACGCCCGTGGCACGTTTTAAGTTGCGGAATAAAGTCCCCTTGAATCCTGAGGGTCCCTGGGGTCCAACTAGCCCACGAGGTACCTCCAGTAAGCGCCACAGAGCTGCGTTGCAGAGAGGTGTAAAAAGGGGCATGGCCTGGACCACCTCTCTGCAACACAGCCCTGTGGCGCTTACTGGAGGTACCTGGTGGGCTAGTTGGCCCCCAGGGACCCCCAGTATTGAAGGGGAATTAATTCCCCAACTTAAAACGCGCCACAGAGCGCGTTTGCAGAGTGTTGCTGGGAGGGGCGGAGACTCCGGCACGATCGCGTATTTTCTTAGGTTTTTTTTTAGAAGGGGGGATGTGTGGCCCCCCTTCTTTTTCCTTTTTTTGGGCCCCAGGGACCCCATCCCCCAGGGCCTGACCCCTTTAAAAAAAAAATTAAAAAATCTGAACGGGAAGGGGGCCGCGTGGGCCCCGCTCCCGTGGCCAATTCCGGCCCCGGGGACCCCATCCCCCGGGGCATGGCCAAATATCTTTTTTTTTTTATGGAGGGGGGCTGCGTGGCCCCCCTCCTGAGGCCTCTATTGGCCCCGGGGACCCCATCTCCCGGGGCCAGCCTTTATTTTTTTTTCTTTAATTTTTGGGGAGGGGGGCCGCGTGGCCCCCCTCCCGGGCCACTTCTAGCCCCGGGGACTCCATCCCCCGGGGCAGGCCCTATCCGTTGGGGACCGTGGGGGGAGCACCAATGCCCCCACGGTCCCGCCGGCTCCCTGCGTCCTGCGGGAGCCGGCATTGCTTTTCCACATGGGGAGCTGCAAACATGCAGCTCCCCTTGTGGAAAAGCAATCTGCTTTGCTTCATTGAAGCGAGAGCAGGTTTCCCTGCTCTCGCTTCAATGAAGCAAAGCAGTTTGCAATGACAGGGCGGGAGCCGCGCGGCTCCCGCCCTGTCATTGCAAACAGCAGTGTCCCGGGGGTGGGCACCCCGGGACACTGCAGGAGGCGGCCCTGGGGGGTGGCAGTCCCCAGAGCCATCACGGGCTCCAGGAGGGGGGCCGCGCGGCCCCCCTCCCACCTATTGCACAGCCCCGGGGAGGTGGTGGTATTTGAATATTAGTGCCCCGGGGAGTTGGCGGTCCCTGGGGCGTGTGGGGGGGCTCGAGCCCCATGGGGTGGCGGTCCCCGGGGCAGCGGGGGGCCATGTGCCCCCGCAATTATAATTAATAAAAGCCCCGGGGGTGGCGGTCCCCGGGGCTTGGGGGGGCCTTGGAGGCTCCCCCACACATTAATAATAAGAAGCACCGGGGGGTGGAGGTCCCCGGGGCTGCGGGGGGGGCCGTGTGCCCCCCGCAAATGTTTATGGAAAGCCCCGGGGCTGCAGGGGCCTCCCTGGGCCCCCGCAATTACATTATTGAATGCCCCCGGGACTTGGCCCACCCGGGGGCTAAATAATAACAAAGCGCGGGAGTCAGCGCTTTCTTTTTTTTTAAATTTTCGGCCGAAAATCACGCTGGGTGCGCGAATTGCGCCGATTTTTTTTAAAATAAAAAGCTTTTTTTGGCCCTGGGGGTCCTTGTGGGACCCCCTGAGCAGGCCTAGGGGGTCAGGGTGTTTCTACCCTGCCCCCTTTTCTTGTTTTTCGTGATTGTTTTTCTGTTTTCTTGTGGCTGCCAACACTTCCTGGTTTGGAGTGTTGACAGCCAATTAGAATAAAGCTCATGGTCGGGAGGGTGCGCGGATCCACCGCGCCTCTATATATCGAACCTTTTATTTTTTGATTTTCTCAGCAACTACTGAACGGATTTACTCCATTTAAAAAAAAGGTCTCTTTCTGAACCAAGGGCTACCTTTTTGCCAAATTTGGTGTAATTCCATTCAGCAGTTTCAGCTGTAACCGTGTCTAAAGTTTCCTATGGGAAATTAATTTTCCGACCTCTATTTTTTTAATTTCTCAGGAACTACTGAACGGATTTACTCCATTTAAAAAAAAGGTCTCTTTCTGAAACAAGGCCTACCTTTTTGCCAAATTTGGTGTAATTCTGTTCAGCAGTTCGAGCTGTACCCGTGTCTAAAGTTTCCTAGGGAATTAACATGGAGAAAACATGTTTTGGGACCCCCCTTTTTTCTCGGCCCCCGCTTTGCGAATCACCCCAAAACTTTCAGGATAGGAGCTGACCGGAACGGGCCACAAGTTTTGAAAATTTCGCGAAGATTCGTCAACCGGCGCCAAAGTTATTGGGAAAAGAAAAACGCTTTTCCTATGGAAACTAGGTCCTAACTATAACTATCTACTGGCGACCGCCAGTAGATAATATATATATATATATATATATATATATATATTATCTACTGGCGGTCGCCAGTAGATAGTTATAGTTAGAACCTATTTTCCATAGGAAATCCGCGACATTCTATTTGAAATAACTCTCTTGCCGGTTGACGTATCTTCGCAAAATTTTCAAACTTTGTGGGGCGCTCCGGTCCGCTCCTACCCTGAAAGTCTCGGGTGATTCGTCAAGCGGGCCGAGAAAAAGGGGGTCCTAAAACGCGTTTTCCCCATTCATTTTTCCATAGGAAACTTTAGACACGGCTACAGCTCGAACTGCTGAATGGAATTACACCAAATTTGGCAAAGAGGTAGTTCTTGGTTCAGAAAGAACCCTTTTTGTTAAATGGTGTAAATCCGTTCAGTAGTTGCTGAGAAAATCAAAAGTAAAAGTACATATATATCTATGGCCGCGTCGGATTCGCGCACCCTCCCGATCACGAGCTGCATGCTAATTGGCTGTCAACACTCCAAATCAGGAAGTGTTGGCAGCCATTTTGTCCCTCGGTAGAACCGAGGGACAGAAACAAGTGCGCAAAACGCACAAAGGGGGCAGGGTAGAAACACCCTGACCCCTAGGTCTGCTCAGGGGTCCCACAGGACCCCCTGGGCAAAAAAAAAAAAAATTTTAATCGGCAGGATGCGCTCAGGGAGCGCGGATCCTGCCGAAAAAAAAATCGAAGCGCCGTCTCCCGCGCTTGATGTTAATTGGCCCCGGGTGGCCCAAGTCCCGGGGGCATGGTGGGGGTTTTAATTTATGTAGGGGGCCTCTAAGGCTCCCAAGCCCCGGGGACCGCCACCCCCGGGGCTTTATTTAAAAATGATGGAGGGAGGGCTCTGAGCCCTCCCGCAGCCCCGGGACCGCCACCTCCCGGGACTTCTTTTTTTTTTTTTTTTTAAACCTGTGTGGGGGCTCCAGCCCCACATGCCCCGGGGACCGCCACCTCCCCGGGGCACTAAACATTTAAATATGGGGGTCCGTTACGGACCCCAAGCCCCGGGGACCACCACCTCCCCGGGGCTGTGCACTGAATGGGAGGGGGCCGCGCGGCCCCCCTCCTGGAGCCCTTGATGGCCCTGGGGACCACCACCCCCAGGGCCGGCTCCTGCAGTGTCCCGGGGTGCCTACCCTCGGGACACTGCTGTTTGCTATGACAGGACGGGAGCCTCGCGGCTCCCGTCCTGCCATAGCAAACTTGGTTTGCATTTTGAAAGAGAGAGCAGGAAACCTGCTCTCTCTTTCAAAATGCAAACCAACTAGCTTTCCACATGGGGAGCAGCATGTTAGCTGCTCCCCATGTGGAAAGCAATGCCGGCTTCCGCAGGAGGCGGGGAGCCGGCTGGGACTGTGGGGGATTGGGGACCCCCCACAGTCTCCAACGTGAGGCCAGGCCCCGGGGATGGGGTCCCCGGGGCCATAAGTGGCCCGGGAGGGGGGCCACGCAGCCCCCCTCCCCAAAGTTCAAAAACATTTTTTTTTAAAAATAAGGGAAAGGCCGGCCCCGGGAGATGGGGTCCCCGGGGCTTTAAATGGCCTGAGGAGGGGGGCCACGCAGCACCCCTCCAAAGAAAAAAAAGAAAAAATCGAGGCCATGCCCCGGGGGATGGGGTCCCCGGGGCCAATACAGGCCCAGGGAAGGGGGGCC
Source organism: Calotriton arnoldi (assembly GCA_963921515.1). Lineage (NCBI taxonomy): Eukaryota > Metazoa > Chordata > Amphibia > Caudata > Salamandridae > Calotriton > Calotriton arnoldi. The sequence goes on along the minus strand of CAWUFW010005077.1, from coordinate 1,008,966 downwards.
ACGCGGCCCCCTTCCCGTTTTTTTTTTAAAATAAAAAAATGCTCAGGCCCCGGGGGATGGGGTCCCCGGTGCCAAAAGTGGGCAAGGGAAGGGGGCCACGCAGCCCCCTCCCATTAAAAAGAAAAAAAAAGAAAAAAAAACGACTGGCATCGTGCCGGAGGCCCCGCCCCTCCCTGCAGTACTCTGCAAACGCGCCCCTGGCGCGTTTGCAGAGGGGGAACGAATTCCCCTTGAATACTGGGGGTCCCTGGGGCCAACTAGCCCACCAGGAACCTCCAGTATGCTCCAGGGGCTGCCTTGCAGAGACGTGTACATAGGCCACGCCCTTTTTACACCTCTCTGCAACGCAGCTCTGTGGCGCTTTTGGAGGTATATGGTGGGCTAGTTGGACTCCAGGGACCCTCAGGATTCAAGGGGACTTAATCCCCCAACTTAAAACGCGCCACAGGGCGTGTTTGCACAGTGGTGAAGGGAGGGGCGGGGCTTCATGTGACATGTGTGCAAACAGGCACCGTGGCGCGTTTTAAGATGGGGGATTAAATCCCTTCAATCCTGAGGGTCCCTGGGGCCAACTAGCCCAACAGGTACATCCAGAAAGCGCCACAGAGCTGCGTTGCAGAGAGGTGTAAAAGGGGTGTGGCCTCTCTACACGTCTCTGCAACGCAGCCCCTGGCGCATACTGGAGGTTCATGGTGGGCTAGTTGGCCCCTAGGGAACCTCATGATTCAAGGGGACTTAATCCCCAACTTAAAACGCGCCACGGGGCGCGTTTGCACAGATGTCACCTCAGGCCCCGCCCCCTCCCTTCACCATTGTGCAAATATTCCTCTAAAATCTGCCTTACTACGAATTCCGATTTACTCACCTGTTATCAGGAGAGACCTCAGTGCTGCATCTTTCAGCCCAGTACTGGTCCTGAAAAGTAATTTTAACCGTACTTACCGGTAACTTGAATTTCCTTCATAGGCTAACATTGACTGGTTTCACTTGGAAATTCTTCTAAGTGTGGAGTTTTGGAACTTTAAAATATTCCTCTAAAATCAGCCGAAATACGAATTCCGATTTACTCACCTGTTATCAGGAGAGACCTCAGTGATGTATCTTTCAGCCCAGTACTGGTCCTGAAAAGTAATTTTAACCGTACTTACCAGTAACTTGAATTTCCTTCCATAGGCTAACATTGACTGGTTTCACTTGGAAATTCTTCAAAGTGTGGAGTTTTGGAACTTTAAAATATTCCTCTAAAATCAGCCGAAATACGAATTCCGATTTACTCACCTGTTATCAGGAGAGACCTCAGTGCTGTATCTTTCAGCCCAGTACTGATCCTCAAAAGTAATTTTAACCGTACTTACCAGTAACTTGAATTTCCTTCCATAGGATATCATTGCCTGCTTTTTGCTGAAAAAGTTTCTAAGTGTTGATTTTTGAAACATACAAATATTCCTCTAAAATCAGCCGAAATACGAATTCCGATTTACTCACCTGTTATAAGGAGAGACCTCAGTGCTGTATCTTTCAGCCCAGTACTGGTCCTGAAAAGTAATTTTAACCGTACTTACCAGTAACTTGAATTTCCTTCCATAGGCTAACATTGACTGGTTTCACTTGGAAATTCTTCTAAGTGTGGAGTTTTGGAACTTTAAAATATTCCTCTAAAATCAGCCGAAATACGAATTCCGATTTACTCACCTGTTATCAGGAGAGACCTCAGTGCTGCATCTTTCAGCCCAGTACTGATCCTCAAAAGTAATTTTAACCGTACTTACCAGTAACTTGAATTTCCTTCCATAGGATATCATTGCCTGCTTTTTGCTGAAAAAGTTTCTAAGTGTTGATTTTTGAAACATACAAATATTCCTCTAAAATCAGCCGAAATCCGAATTCTGATTTACTCACCTGTTATCAGGAGAGACCTCAGTGCTGCATCTTTCAGCCCAGTACTGGTCCTGAAAAGTAATTTTAACCGTACTTACCGGTAACTTGAATTTCCTTCATAGGCTAACATTGACTGGTTTCACTTGGAAATTCTTCTAAGTGTGGAGTTTTGGAACTTTAAAATATTCCTCTAAAATCAGCCGAAATACGAATTCCGATTTACTCACCTGTTATCAGGAGAGACCTCAGTGCTGTATCTTTCAGCCCAGTACTGGTCCTGAAAAGTAATTTTAACCGTACTTACCAGTAACTTGAATTTCCTTCCATAGGCTAACATTGACTGGTTTCACTTGGAAATTCTTCTAAGTGTGGAGTTTTGGAACTTTAAAATATTCCTCTAAAATCAGCCGAAATACGAATTCCGATTTACTCACCTGTTATCAGGAGAGACCTCAGTGCTGCATCTTTCAGCCCAGTACTGATCCTCAAAAGTAATTTTAACCGTACTTACCAGTAACTTGAATTTCCTTCCATAGGATATCATTGCCTGCTTTTTGCTGAAAAAGTTTCTAAGTGTTGATTTTTGAAACATACAAATATTCCTCTAAAATCAGCCGAAATACGAATTTCGATTTACTCACCTGTTATCAGGAGAGACCTCAGTGCTGCATCTTTCAGCCCAGTACTGGTCCTGAAAAGCAATTTTAACCGTACTTACCAGTAACTTATATTTTCTTCCATAGGAATCCATTGTCTGGTTTTCAGCAGAAAAGTTTCAAAGTGTCGATTTTCACAAACTACAAATATTCCTTAAAAATCGCCTGTATGACTTAAACGCATTCTTTCAACTGTTTACAGGAGATGCACCAGTGCTGGATCCAGGATCCAACACTGAGTAAGAAAAAGTAACGATAACAGTTTTTACCTGCTAAGTGAATTTCCTTCCATAGGATAACATTGGTGATTCTATGAGAAAAAGTTTCTAAGTGTCAACTTTTAAAATACAATAATATTCCTTAAAAATCACGACTGTAACCAAAACGCTTTTACTCAACTGTTTACAGGAGATGTACCAGGACTGAATCTAGGATCCAGTCCTGTGGTTAGAAAAGTAATCCATAAAGTAACTAATTGCATTTAACTAGAAATTCACATTGAGCTGAATGTTGCATTGTGTTTGAAAATGTGTTGCCCATTGCAACAACTGTAACTACTGTACTTAAAAGTCTATTGCCTATGTGCAAAGTATTTAAACTAAAGTAATTCATTCTGAGAAAGTATTTTTTGTAATGTAATGTATAATGTAATTACAATGTAATTTAAAAAATAAAATATGTAAAAAAAATTGTTTCTAAAAATGTAGTAAATCAGTATGAAAAAATTAATATAACAATTAATACATTTAAAAATTGTCATTTACAAAACCTTTGAAATTCACTGAAAAAACCGTAGGTTTCAGACATGTTATAGTTAGGAATTAGCATTTAAAAAACCTTTGAAATTCACTGAAAAAACCATAGGTTTCAGATATGTTATAGTTAGAAATTAGCATTTAAAAAACCTTTGAAATTCACTGAAAAAACCATAGGTTTTAGGGACAGTTATAGTTAGTTGGACATTTTACTCGTACAAAACCCGTGAAATTCCCCGTTATAGTTAGTTCAGCTAACTATAACTCGCACCCCGCAATGCACTGCTGATGACGTCACATATTACATCACTCATGACATGGTCAGTGACATCACTGATGACATCACTGATGACATCTCAAATGACATCACTGATGACATCATCCACGTGATAATCTGATGCAGCTCTTCACACCCTAATATAACCTTTGATACACCCAAACTAAATTACAGACTGCCATTCGCAAAACCATAGACACTCCAACACCAATAACTACATACCCACTCACTGATTCTTAGGTCTACACACACACATCCACTCACTCACCCGTACAGTCACTCATACTTATGGTCACTCAGTACAGGACTATCATATGCACTCTTACTCCTATATAGACACTCAAACACCGCCACTCATCCATAGAGGTACTCACACACCTAGTCAGTCATGCAAATAATTAAACACACTGCCATTTACTCACCTGTACAGTTATACACACACCAGCTCACTTAATCATACAAATACTAGCACATTGTTACGCTCTTATATAATCACTGATGCAAGCACACACTCATCCATACAGCCACTATCACAATCACTCACTCTCGCTTATAGCTATTTATATACTCCAACACACATATATACTGCCTTTCACATATGTAGTTCCTCACACATGTACCACTGGGACATACATTCACTCACTAACACACTCTTACACACACTTACCCACCCATACAGTCTATCACAGATGCACTCTTGAAACCATCCACCCAGTGAATCACCCACTCACACATCTATGCACAGTCGCACACACCCCATCCACACAAACACTCAGGCACCCATACAGATACTCAGACAACAAATCAATAACTCTTATAGACACTCATGTAACTATTCACAAACCCATGCAGCCACTTACACAGCAACAGACAGACGGATACAGACATTCACCCAGTTTAGTCACTAACCCATGCATTCAGTAAGATACGTTAAATCACTCACTTATAGAGTCAGTCACGCACCTACTAAATCATCCATACAGACACTTACACACCCACTCATTCTTCAATACGTCTTTTCCTATATATATTAAAAATATTTAAACTTTACAGAAACACACAGTCACTGGATGATGTCATCAGTGATGTCATTTGAGATGTCATCAGTGATGTCATCAGTGATGTCACTGACCATGTCATGAGTGATGTAATATGTGACGTCATCAGCAGTGCATTGCGGGGGCGCGAGTTATAGTTAGCTGAACTAACTATAACGGGGGAATTTCACGGGTTTTGTACGAGTAAAATGTCCAACTAACTATAACTGTCCCTAAAACCTATGGTTTTTTCAGTGAATATATATATATATATATATATATATATTCTTTTTTTAAATATGTTGTGGCAATAACTACTCTGTAGTTATTATTCAGCTATTCAGCACTGCCCTAGCAAATATGGATATTGTTCAGCATTCCAAGTTTTGTGATGATTTGTGCAGGGAAAAACATTAAGACCAGGGTTAAAAAATGTTTCCTATTATATTTTACACAGAAATGTTCTCTGTTACAGCAGAAACCACTGAGTGCATTTGCAGGATTTACTTCAAACTTGGCATGAATGTAGAGCTTTCAAAGATATTAACATACGAAAAAGATGTTGGGTGGGCTTGACTGAAAAAAAACACAAATCATAGTACACTATCAAAACGGACTGCTCATGGCCTCACACATTTCGATATTTTGTCCCTCGATATTTTGACCACATTATTAGTGCCCTACGATAACCTGGGCTCGATATTCAGGAACTACGTCACTAAATGCCATCGGCAGGTTTCATTCACCTAGTTTATTAGTTAATTTTCCTTTTGGTTGCTGCAAAGCCATGACCATTTTGAGTTATAGCTCTTCACTTCTTTGCCCAGAGCAAGATTTACAGATTCACCCATCATGCACGCCTTTGCTTCTAGTTCTTAAACATGACTGGCAACAATAAAACTTAATTAACAATTGACAATCTATGTGGGCTCCTGCTTGAGGCTCTTTTAAGGCCATTAATCCATACATCATTATTTAATAGCGTATGTCGTTTTGTGGGTGTTTGATTTGTGTGAGGGCAGCACAGTTGGCTCAGTATTACGTTTTAAAATGGTTGATGTGGGTTAGTTTTAAAGTAAAATGTGTTCTAACTTGGAACATCTTTGTGGTGTTTTATGTACATGGGTCGGTGCGCTGAAGGACGTTTCTTTTTTTGTACTGATTGTCAGTGGAGGTTGCATCAATTGTCCAATTATTCCGTCAGAATACAAAGCTTTTACATATGCATCACACCCTGGTCAGTTACTTACGAAGCATTGATGTGAGTATGAGAGAGTGTTCTGTTTATGTTAGTTTTATCTGCATGTTTCTAAGGTGTATCTTGGTGTTGTGCATAACAGACAGTGCTTTTGCCTTGACGGCACATTGCATACGATGTAGATTTGATCCCCATGTTTTTTGCTTATTATGGTAAGGGGGTTCTATGTAACATTTGCTCTCTAAATATGACCACTTGTGAATGCGATTGAAACGATGGTACGTGGCGTTATTGCCAGTTACAAAGTGCTGTTGAAAAGCTGATGAAAGCGCAAACGTGGCTTATCCGAGGCGTACTGGTCTGTGTGCAGTCAGTGCTGTCCATGATGTATTGATTGCGGACTGTGTTTCGGTTTTGGGTTTGAGCAGTGAAAGTAGGTGAAAAGAACTAGGGGGGATATTCTCAAGAACGTGCGATAAACATCGCCAAAATAGGTTAACGCAAGTTTCCATATCGCCGTCTATCGCGGGAAAATAACTCCGGTTTAATGTCGTATTTTCAACACGGCGGTAACATGCGATAGTCTCCCGATAACGCCTCAAATGTCCGCAATAACACTACCGGGATGGCGATAAAAATCCAAACCCGAACGCGAAAAAAGTTGCGATAAAAAAACCAGCGAGAAGCAGCGCCAGGCCTGCAAGTCCCACAAGTCAGGCTGCAAAAAGTACAATAAAAGCGGCAACACAAAACACAAACAACTGTGAAGCGCCATGGAGGTGGCAGGAGCAAGCACAGAGGATAACCAGAACCCCAAAAGCCCCACGGAGGACCAGCCTGGGACCTTGGGGTCAGGGAAGGGCAAGAAGAAGAGGAAGACGCGGTTCAGTCCGCAGGAAAACAGGATCCTGATCACGGAGGTGATAGAACACCATCAACAACTGTACGTCACCTCCACTGTGTCATTGGCAACAAAAAATACAATATGGCAGTCCATCCTGGACAAGGCGAATGCAGTCGGAGTGCTGAGGAGGACAATGGACGAGGTCAAGAGGCGCTGGAATGATGTGAAGCGCAAGACCAAGCAGAAACTCGCAGACAACCAGAAGGCAGCAATGCAGACTGGAGGTGGCAGACCAGCGCCACAGGAGGAGCTGGATGAGATGGAGGAAATGGTGACCACAGTCATCAGTGTGGAGACGGTGGCAGGAGTTGGGGGACCGGACACTGCTCAATATGACCCGACACAACAGCAACCGGGTGAGTAACCACCAGGGACTGGGGGGACGGGGGGAGATGGGCACAATGGCACACATGCACAATTAAGGAGAGCACATCTGCGGACAAACCATGCCCAAGAGCCACAACACCCCAAGTCTGCAACATCACAGCACTGCATAATCACAGAAGTGAAAGCCACACCGCCTGAAAGGGATAAGGGCCAGCCAAATCAGAGCTGAAGGGGCAACTCACCTACAATGCAGCACACACACATAAGATCCAGAGCACCTCAACATTTACAACAATGTTGGACAAACAGCAACACCAGCACAATAGAACAGAGGACACAACTGCTGCCGCTCGTGTGCGGAAAATGGCCATTCGCATGTGGCACAGCAGGATACTGTGAGATGATAATGTACTAGTACAACCCCACATCCCTGATGGTGCAGTAATGCATGTATGGCCATGACCCAGATAGGCAGTGAGACACACATTGTCATGCAAATCAACACTCATCACAGTTGAATACAAGTGAAGGTGCGTAGACTTTATTAGCATATGCGTGTCAGTACGGCCAAGATAAGTGCCACAACATGCAGACCTATGCAGCAGTATGTCAGAACGTGGAACGTTGCCAAGCGCCGCTGTCCACTCCGGGGGAGTGCCTCACCTTTCACAGGTGTGTGTTAACCCGCGTTGTTGTCCGCTCATGTATTCGGAGTCCAGGCGAATGCAGACATGTCCACTGTTGCCGTGGGAGATGTGACCAGAACCCCAAGTTCCAACAAGTTGTCGGGACATGTGCAATGTGTTCCAAACTGTCGTGTCTGCAGGTAGGTAGTTACACGTCCATGAAAGCTTGTGCAGCCTCGTAGGCAATCATTTCCAACATGAGGTCGTCGTCGACTTCATCGAACAGGACGGCGAGGCTAACCATTAGCAGGTCCGGGCAGATGTGCTGCATCCACCCCCTTTCACCAATTAGCACTACAGCCCAATAGGGGAGCGGCTCAATTTGCCCACTGCAAACGAGGAGTTCTGCCATCTCCCAGGTCCAGCTGCCAGCATGTATGCCAAGTATTCAGGCATCCCATAGACGGGTGTCACAGTGACCAACAGGGGGCGCACACACATGTCGAAATCCAGTTCGGCTACCGTCCTGTTGGATAGGCAGACATGGATAGGCAGACATCCATGGGCCACTCGAATATGCACGAGTGACAATGCAACACAGGCTGCACGAAGGTGACGTTGGCAAGGCGGAAGCTCAGCCGCTAACTGATCCGCAGCACTACCAATGGCAGTGCCCCCAGTAAATGCAGCATACGTGCACGGTACAGTTCCACCTGACAGGGGTTGTGCAAGTGTCCGTGATGGTCTGCCATTGCGTTAGTGGCTCTGGTTGAAGCAGCACTGTTCTGACCTGCGCCAGTTCTGTGGATGAAATGCCACAGCTCGGAGCAATGAGTTATTTTAGTGTGCAACGGTTGCACGCCTGGGTTAATGTGGGAGTAAGTGTGAAGGCCATTCCATGCAAGATAACTTCGAGCAAGGACTTCTGTGTGTGGGGTGTGTATACGTTGGTCTGTCGTCAGGCTGTGCGTAGTGTGGGAGTCGTCATCAGCTGCTATAGTATCTGTCAGGGGGTGCCGGGCACATGTAATTCCGAGGTCGGAGGTGCAAATGTGCTTCCACCTGATAGCACAGACAAAGGAGCATCCATCCCTAATGTTAGTTTCTCATCTGCTTGCATTCAGGTACTGTGAAGTGGCTTGTTGGGGGTGGGGTGGGATGTGTGCGACTTTGGGATTCATGTTCGACATGTCTTGCATGTGGCAAATGAGCGGCATCACTGTGTGTAACGTTGCCTCACAGCTGCTCCTCCCTCCCCCGAGCCTATTTACTTGTGTGCGCTGCGCGGTTGCATCACTGGCACTCCTACGGCACACCATTGTCATGCTTGTCTGCGCATGTCCACAAGCCTGACAACGACACTGTGATGTTGGCCGTTGGAGGTGGGCGGGCACGTGAGTGTAGGCCTGTGGGAAGGATAGGGCGGACACAGACGTAGAGTTCATGCCTGGCTGAACTCGGGCTGCGGTTAAGGCTATGCATTTGGCTCATGCTGCGGCAATACAGATACACACAACACTTGGCATGTATGAGCCAAGACCCAGAGCGGTCTTGCGCTCCTTCATTTCCCCGTTCGTGCGAGCCCGCCCTCCGGCTGCATGCTACATTGCAACACTGTCAATTGCGGACTGGGTGGCGCCGACACTACAACAGAGACACACTCATTAGTTACTTACTTGTCCAGGCCAGAACTGAACCACGCCCAGAGCCCCGGGCAAATCCTTCACACCCCTACGCTGGCTTGGCGTACGCCGGCCCAGCCCACTCCGCTTACGCTTACAGGGGGGGACGACAAAGCTACGTGTCCAAGGTCGTACCCACTGCCTGAGGTGACATGGCTGCGTCCGCTGTCCACAGCACAATGTAATGTGGTAGGGCCCTGACCCATCATGCATACATAATGACCACACGGATACACTTCGTTAGATAGTTGAACTGGCTAAGGGCACGTGCGCCCGGCCACCTTTTATTACCAGGGTCACATGTCCAGTGCTGGATGGGTGTGGGGTGGGTGTAAGCCAGCCCTCAGGGAGTTGTTGGTGCTGGCAACAACTAGAACAGTGATCATCGGATCACACACACAGATTCAATCATAAAGGGTCCATGACTTGCAGTGCACTGAGGTAGGGGCACCAGAGCTGAGCGTGCTCATGTGAAGGAATTATTAATGATTTGGTCCCTTCGGGATTTTCCTGCTGCAGCTGCAGTGGGGTGTGGTACACCTGCCTCATCTTCATCATCATCGTCCCAGGTCTTCCCCACTGCCTGAGGTGACATTGTTGCGTCCGCTGTCCACAGCACAAAACTCAATCATGAACGGTCCATGTGTTGTGGTGCACTGAGTTAGTGGCACCTGAAGAGCTGAGCAGGGGATCAAGCTGATGATGGCATCCAAGACAGGTGTGAGCAACTTAGATGGGCTGGTTGTGACACTCCTCCGACTCTGGCAGTTGTTTTGTTGGAGGTGGTCCTGGCGATGGTAGCGGGTGTGCAGCCAGCGATGATGGCGTGTCCTTGCATGTCAGGATTGGATTTGGTTTGCGAGCCCTGCTGACCGCAGTGTAGGCCGGAGGCAGCGGTCAGAAAGGGCACACAGCCACGTGACGATGACTTGTGGTGCACTGAGTTAGTGGCACCTGGAGCGCTCGGCGGGTGCGCGGCCTGCGCTGATGCGTCGTCAGGGCGGCCCGCCCTGGTAGCAATGTCTGTGGCCTACTGGACTCTGCCATAAATGAATCAAGACTCAATTTGATTAGCAAGCCCTGCTGACCGCAGTGTAGGCCGGAGGCAGCGGTCAGCAAGGGCCCACATCCACATGTCGTCGGCTTGTGTTGCACAGGGTCAGTGGTACCTGGAGCGCTCAGCAGGTGCACAGCCAACGACGATGCGCCGTCCGTGCGGGCCGCACTGGGTGCAATGTTTTTCGCCTACTGAATTCTGCCTCAATATTGCCACGTGTCGTCGGCTTGTGTTGCACAGGGTCAGTGGCACCTGGAGCGCTCAGCAGGTGCACAGCCAACAATGATGCGTCGTTTGACTTGGGGGACCTGCTGATCGCAGTGTAGGCCGGAGGCAGCGGTCAGCGAGGGCCCACATCCACGTGGCGATGACTTGTGGTGCACTGAGTTAGTGGCACCTGGAGCGCTCAGTGGGTATGCAGCCGACGATGATGCGTCATCCGGGCGGGCCGCACTGGGGGCAATGTCTGTTGACTGGTGGTTTCCTCCATTAACATAAATGTGGCACGATTTGAATTGTGGGACCTGCTGACCGCAGTGTAGGACCAGGGCAGTGTCCGGCACACACATGACTCCGTGTTGCTGTGCCGCTGGATGCGCTTGGGGCCTGTGTCGCGGAGTCTGGAGGTCACGGCGGCGGACTCGTGGCAGGGTGAGGTGCGCCGCCTGGCAGACGCGTTGCCCATCACGGAAGAGACCCACGCCCAGGGCCATGGCCTTTTTATCAGCACTCCTATGCTGGAGTGGCGTACGCCGGCCCAGCCCACTGCGCTTACGCTTACAGGGGGGACGGCACAGCTACATGTCCAGGGTCTTCCCCACTGCCTAAGGTGGCATGGTTGTGTCCACTGTCCACAAAACTACAAACACCAGCAGTATATGTCCACATGGACATGTCTGTGCTCTGCATTCTGTGGTCTGTCCAGCACATCACCACCACACTTGGCATTGGGAACATTCTTATTCATGGGTGAGTTGCCTCCTTCACACATACTTGGTTCCCACCTATCCCCACATTCTGCAATTGTGTGGCTGAGGGGCCATGCTGTTTTTGGACGGTCCGCTGTCTTGTCCTACGCTGCCTCGGTGGTAGTCCGGGGGGGGGTTCGGACGGGGGGGGGTGGCAGTGGGTGTTGTGGCCCTCTTGGGTCTCCGGGCTGCATGTTCATTTTCTCCATGGCATCTGTGGGTCTTCAGATATGGCTCTGGGCTGGGCTCCTTTTCATACTGCAGGTAGTCATCCTGCTTAACACCAGCAAAAGGCAGGTGTTAAATCCCTGCTGCTAACGCGCCTTATCGCCTGTTTTTGGGTCGCATCGCAGATCTGGCTGGTCATTGAGAATATCGCGAAGTGGTGTTTTCGTGTGTTTTTGCACGGGAACGCCTACTTTGCATATCATTAGCGTTAGTTGTCTCTCTCATCCATGGCAATGTTTTTTGTGGCAGCTATCGCTGGTAAACTGGCGATATGGGCAGTTTGCACCAGCTTGTGAATAGGGCGAAAAGTCTATCGCCACTTTTGCGGCGCTAATGTGCCAATAAATCGTCGATAAGTCCTTGAGAATATGCCCCAAGGTTTTCTTTAAAGCAAGATCTGAACTTGGACCTTCACATAGTCAGTCCCGACTATCCTCTGGGAGAAAAGGCAGTGAAAAAAGCACAAAGGGAGGCAATGTAATCTTCAGTTTTACCAATACAAAGAACTCACAGCTGTCATATGGTTAGGCACAAGAAATCAACAAATACTGAGTAAGAAACATCAAGGAGTTGGATGTTTTCCTATTGACCTTGATGCATTCAAGGCAAATATTGAAGAATTTGAAGCACTGTGGAAGACATGAGTGTCTCTATGAAATAGACTGTCCCCCCTTGTTTTAAATTGAAGGTGTGTATCATATATGTCTGTAGCTATGTTTATAGCAAATGTTTACAAATAAGCAAATGGAATGGTTTATAATCAATAATATCCTTTTATAGAAAGACAAGGGAGATATCAGGAGTATATGACAGTCTTGCTTCTCGAAGCATTGTGAGGAGCTAAAAGGTACGCTGAGTGGAGTAACAAGCACCTCACTTCAACACCCGACAATCCTAGCTCTTGGTGGGTATTACCCCATTGCTACTTGTCGCAGAATATAGGCAGCATGATTTGGGTTGAATGTGCAGTTACGTATACTCTTAATATTGGATTAGTAATGTATGAGGTTTGGTGTGTAAGTTGTGAATACATATTCTCGATCACTAGGTTGGAGCCAAAAAATCTATTATGATACAAATGTTTTTTAATCTTGTGTTTTTATAAAATAAGAATTTGTTTTAATGCTTATTAACTAGAATGAATATATGTAATTGTTTGAACTATGGAACTACAATCTTTAATGTGGTCTGTTTGTAATATATATATTTTTATATTTCATTTTTAGAAATTAGATAAGACTGCTGGGAGACATTATTTGTTGAGCCTGAAGAAGGTGGTTGGACCCTTTTGATACCACCGAAACGCGTAGCTTTCTGGCCCTGTGTTGTCCTGCCACTATTTATTTTAAATCTAGGAATTGGTGAAATCGACACTAATAGTGGTTGTAACAATTAGATTCATGTGTTAATGTAGATTGTGTTACTTGTTTTAGAATTTATGTATAATATGCAATAAACTGCTATAAATTGTAGGTTTATCAATCATAGGAAAGATTGCAGATTTTAACAATTTTTAATGTATGAAATAGATATATATGATAAACATTTGTATATTGATAACTTTTTGGCTTTACCCAATTTCTGTGATGAATGATTGACAGTTTGAATGTGGGAGTGAGCAGTATGGTATGCTATAAAAATATCCCAAAGGGAAGTTGTTTTTGACTTATTGTCATTTGGTGTCCTGTCCCTTTGGTGAGTAGGACCCCTCTCTCTTTTTTTGATATTTGTCATACATATGCCGGCCTATTTTGTGTGGAGTGTAATCTGACTTTGGTCCATGCAATATTTATCCTTATCCATTATCTCCTAAGGTGCTTGGAAAGCAGTAGGGCTGAAGGTTGGTTGAGATCTGTGGTCAGGTTTCAGGATTGCCTCGTTGGTTGAAGGAGACAGAAGTAGGTTTGGAGAAGAGGGACTCATGGTTTATAGACAGGTGTATGGTGCATTGTGTATTGTGTTAAGTGTGTACCTTACAAAGTGAGGCACAAACTAGCCCTCCTCATGTTTAATTGTCTTCGCAAATACTCTTTCATAGGAATTGAGATCCATTTACATTCCATGTATACCCTGTCTAAATGGAACCCTCTAATTTCTAGCCCCAACCTCCAAAAATGACCAGCCCTGTATGTTTCCTGAGAAAGACTCAGTAACTGCAGTAAGTATTCACCTCAGAACCTGAACTGACTGAGGAAGATTTTCATACATTTCACTATTTAGTTATTTTGACACCCCTCATAATTATTTCTTTTGGCATCTCCCATTAGTGCTAACTCTACTGGGACAAAGAATCTACCTCACATCTACTTTAATGACTGGCTCTGCAACACCTCTTCTGACTCAAAAGAAAACTCCTAAGCACAAAACCACCATTCTGCCCACCATCAGATATGACTCCACTTTCAATGGAAAAGCTATCTTTAGTATTGAATGCAATTTGACAAATAGATTAGTGTAAACATTAATGCGAAAATGCTCGTTTTGTAAAAAAGTGGCGCCTGTTTTTTACCTGTTTTTCACCTTTATCGCTTTATTTGAAGTCTTTCTAGTTGATGTAGAGTCATACGGTGGGGGAGTTCTTGAAACGAATTTGCAAGGTATTCTGGGAAATGAAGTTAGCGGGACCAACAGCTGGGGAATTAGATCCGAATTCCAGTTCGTAATTTAGTTTAAACACAGAATTCACGTGACTAATTCACTGGAAGAAACGAAGGGGAGAAAATGCTGGAAAGGGGCCCGAGAGAGGGTTGGCAGTTATTATTTAAAAAGCTTGAGGTGCGGATGCACACATTGGGAAACATGAGTGGTTTGCCACAGCGGTCCAGAACACGAGCTGAAATCCAGCAATGTTTCTTGTGTTAAAAATAGATGAACACATGTCACGGTAAGCATGCTGTGAATACGGGCTAAAGGGTGAATGCGATGCCTTGAGCATTTTGGGGTTTGTGAGAGCACCTGACCCAGGATATTTTAGAGTCTGGAGAGAAGACATGTTTAGCATGGGTTGTGGTAAATGGGGATGGTTTGTTTGCAGGCTAATAACACTTTTAAATACATTTTTTTGCGATGTCAGTGTTTCACTAATAGAGCAGGAAAAGAATGTAGTTTTGCTGTTTTGTATTCTTTGTAGAAGTTAGATAATCGAGTTGATGGTTTTTCATGCATTTTGTTTTTATTGTAGATACCCCTGACGAAGGGTTTATCCCGAAATGCATTGGGCTTTTAAATAGAAATTGCGACATGTGGCAACACTTAATTCTCCTGTGCTTTATGAACAATCACGAACAACCGAAGGAATGAGTAAAATGGATTGATAAAATGCAAAAGAAAAAGAAGTTTAAATATGAAGTCAAAAGTGGTTTAAAGCTAAAGGTTTATAGTTGAATCGATTGATTGGATTCATTCATATCGGATGGCTGTGCTGCTTGATTGGGATCAAAAGTGGTCCCGACCCGTTTTTTCCACTTTCAATGGAACCATATAGTCCACTCAAATCCCTTCAGTCTATATAGTAGAGTAAACACAACAGGCATTCTATACTTTAGCACCTACAACTAAAGACCAAACTCTGAAATTCAAGAATAGTCAGTAAAATTGAGTCAGCCATAACATAATGAAATATATTGACAAAACAAATAAGCAATGCTTTCTGCAAGTGCATCGAAATATCTAAGTGGGTTTCACATCACAGTATCCACCGCAAAAATATTGTGGCAGAAAAATATTGCTTTCAATTCATTGATTGCCAAAATATTGAGTTTATGCACCTATAATGTAAATAATAAATATATTGACTATAAAAATAACAACAGCAAAATTACAGGACCCTCTTAACAAATGTAAGTTGCTGTAAGCATACATCCATGTACAGAGGTATATGGCTGCTTTAGGCAGAGATCTTCACCCGGGTGAAATTATTCACCAAATCAGTGTAAATCTCTACTTAAAAGTAGATTTTTGAATATCCACCCTCTTATATGAAGTCTCTTCCAACTAAATTTACAAATATAGAGTTATTCCTAGAAATGTTATAACTGTATTTCTATTATCTGCCTACTTGGGGCGATCTTCACCACCAGGTCGGACATCGCCACTGGTGTGCACATCTCTGAATAGAAGTGAATAGGAAAATATCACTAAGCATGAGCTATATCACATGCATCTCACACTCATACAAACAGTAAGCACATAAATACAGGCAACACCCTTGGCTCTGCCCTCTTACACTTCAACACCAGCAAATACCGCTCAAGAGGAAGAGGACAGGTATTTTAGTTGATTTTGTGATAGATCACTACATTTAGCTAAATAGTCTGAATACATAAAACCTAAGTGTAGTGGAGAAGGTAGCTATGTGGGTGAAAGTTACAGGCTCAGTTAATGTATTTCTGGAGGAGGCCCGCACTGTAGGATATATTGAAAATAAACAGCAAGATAAGAAGAGGCTATTCCTGAAAATGGACATGGAACCCATTTCCATCCCATCTCCTTCGAGTGGGGTGCTTTCTTCACTATACACCCTAACCTGCTGTATGACCTGCCTGTATCTGAGAACCCTAATGTCTGGGTAGGTAAGGAATTTACATGCCTCTATCCCAACTAATTTTCATTTAACCTTCCATGTTATTTTATTTTACTGTACACAAAAAGATAGGCACAAACCACACACATATCCCTCTCACAGGCACTAAAACCAGAGCTATTAAGACATTAAACTGTTCTTTCTTTGTCTCATATATTCCCAGTTGCAAGTGCTTTGGTTGCTGTAGCTGGGACAGCAGTGGCGTAGCTAGACCTACTGCCACCTGGGCGGATCCTAAGTTTGAGGGGGCGGGGAGATGGTGGGGTAGTCGACAGACACAACTTGCTCACCTCCGCTGCCCCCAAAAACAGCGCCACCCAGGTCGGACTGCCCCTGCACCACCCTAGCTACGCCACTGTGGGACAGGAGTAGGTCCATCCACGGCAGGGTTTGTCTCAATACGCTTCCATATAACACTCACAGGTATCTTATTATGCTATATGTAGGGCCACTGGAATTGCACAGCAGGGGAGGATCAAGTATGCACAGGTTGGAATAAATTATGCAGTAAAAACAAGCAAATTATGAGGCCTAGTGCTGTATAATGTGGTTCATTTTGTGGCTGCATTACTTTATTAGGTTGTCACTTGTAGCCATATGAACACTGTCTGGGCAGAACTTTAATATCAGTTTAACACCTACATATATCAATTAGCAGCTAAAAAGTGACCATTTAACTTTCACAAAGGGCTTTTACAATGTGCTGTGAGCTCCTGGGTCCAAACAAGAAAAACAAAATTGACTCCATCTTGTTTGAGTCATGTGACTGTATTGCTATATTGCATTAATACATGCATGAGCTTCAGCGACTAACAAGGGTATTTTGCGGTGCTCAGTTCTGGCATGAAAAGACAAGGGTGTAGGATATGATGGTCTCATTCTGGCATTTGACCGTAACTCTCAGGGGTGCAGCTGCAGTGGAAAGGGTGTACTGTTTAGCAGAATGTTATCAGTGTACCAGGAAGAAGTTGCTACACAAATAATGAATATCCATCTGTTTGCTATGTCTGAGAACTGAACTGTTGAGTACATTTCCATTGCTGGGTGAGGGATTAACTACTTGTGTGTAGAGTTTTATGTCAGACAGCTCGCTGGAGCTCCCATATCCCATATCATTCAGATGAATAAAACTTTGCTCTCACAGAACGATTCTGCTTATGAATTTTAGTTACGGTTTGGGCGTTGACAGTGTGAGAACCCGTATGGCAGCATTTTTACAAACTTTTGATACATATCAGTTAGAAACAAAGTTTTTCTCATTAACATCTGTAAGTTATATAGCAGATGATGGATTATGTGGCTAGTGCGGCAAATCCATAATTATGAGGAAGATGCTGTGGCCGCAGAATTACATAATTCTAGTGGCCCTGGCTCTATGTCAGCACACAAATGTGTTCACATTTTATTTTACCTGATATCTGTAAAATAACAATGCAGAAAATCTATTGGATGATAATAAGCTTTGTCAAATGTTTCAAATGTAACTTACATTGCCAAGCAATGGAATAATAGTCTTCAAATTCTTTGCTTACTCTAATTTTTAGGTCATGTGCTGCCCTCCATCCACAAGATTCCATCACATCCTCATCTGCTCCTAGTGCTACAACAACGTGTGGACTGGCAACTCTACTGTCTGCTCTTATGTGTTTGTTTTAGCTATATTTCTCTCTATATATGTGTCAGGGTATGTATTTCTCACATTACTATAATACACTCTCCTTGGTGCTTCAGCACTCCATCATGAGCCACTGAGACGTCATCTGGCAGAATAAAGTTTATCCTGCAGTAAGTGCCCTAGACGTCCATCAGCTCCATCTCCATCGTCCACTGCTCCTCTTCTGCTCCAGCCATACAGCAAAAGGACTGGAGGGCGAAACCTCAGCAGTTTTAGGGGGTGAGCAGGGGCAATAATGTAGACCTGTGGGGCATGGGGTGAAGGTACATATGCAAAACAATCTCTCCAGGGTCAGCCTCCCCAGAGCTCCCGAGTCCCTCAAGATGCCGCCTCCCCCAAGCTCTTGGTACTCTAGTGTCTCCGGTGCCCGACTTCCTAGGGTTCCTCAGATCCCCAGTTCCTCCAGGGCCAGCCTCTCCAGTGTCGGACTCCCAATGTTTCCTCAGATCCCCAATCACTCCAGTGTCCGCCTCCCAGGGGTTCCTCTGCTACTCAGTCCCTCTGGTATCAGTCTCTCTGGTGCCCGCCTCCCAAGGGTTCCTCCGCTGACCGGTCTCTCCAGCCTCCACCTCCAGGATCACTCAACATCACAAGCAGCTATAATACAAAGTGGACAACATGGTCTTCATGTTTTAATAACAGGTCTAATTGAAAAACTGATAGGCCACGTGTCTGTGTACTTAGGTCAACATATGCATCAGACGTTTTCTAACTTCATGGGTACGGATATGTTTATGTCTCCTATATTGTACATCCGTATATCCTCCTATGTCATTGCTGACATGTCATTGCAATGTTAGCGCAATAATATCATAGTAATTGCAGTTGTTAACATCTATGAGCAGACACTTTGTTGTTGATGCTCTGTGTATCCTACAAGTCATCCTACCTTCATAATGTTGGTGTTTGGATATCTAATTACATTATTTATGCCTCTTGTCACTGATTGTTAGACAACAGCCCCTAATGTCCAACACCACAGATTACATCAGGGGACAGCCTGACAGCAACAGTAAATCGGTCCTCTATCATTCATTGGTCAGGTAAATTTATGACCATCTTCCACTTTTCTATGTTATCATTTCCACCTTTGCATTTCTTACCAATGTATGCTGTTTAACTCTATGATACGGGAAATTGAATATGACACATTTTTCATGCACAACTTTCGTATTGACACTATTTATGTCAACTATCACCCTTCACCACTGTTATTTACTTATAGTTCAACTTTCATATCACTCTTCTCTGCAGCTGTTTGATCAGGAGAGACATTCCCACCACCATCTACTGCAGTCAAGGGATCCATCTAAAAACATCCCTTAAAGTTGCAGGTGAGCTGCAATTGCATATAAGTATTAATTCCTTGTATGGGTCAATCATTGCCATCAAACGTTAAAATATTATATCATGTGACTAAGACACATGTAAATTTGAATCAAAAATCTAGTGTGAGACAAGTTTGGTGAGGTGTTTTATTAACATTTTTGTGTATGTCTTACAACTTTTATCACCCTCCTGTTGCACACACTGTGGATACTGAGCCTTGCATTCCTTGGAGAAAATCCTATACTCCACCAAGCAGCTATTTTTGCAGCTGCCACTACAGAAGAAGACAAGGAGTAGCAAGTAGCATTCATCAAATTAATATGTTTTTGCTATTTTGTTCGTGCATTTTTCCATGTAAGTTAGCATTCGCAGCACCATTCTATGTTTAGCTGCCATTTTGATTCATGCCATTAACTGTGTATTCCCTCCTCCAGAAGCAGGCTGTGGAAAGTTTCATTTCTCCAAGGTTAGGCCTTGCTGTACTAATGAATACACTGTTCTCATTATTGACGCTGGCGTCAGGAGGGCTGTGGGAGCCCATTATTTGAAGCCTGTCGGGAGGGGTTGAACGGCTGCCCTGGGTCGCTGAAGACCGTGAAGCCCTCTCAGCAACTGGTTTCTAGGGGACACTGCGACCTGGAGGTAAGTAGGCGAAGAGTTAATGCCTGGGAATGACTTGCCGTGACACTCACGTCCGCACCATCACTTAACCATCCTTGTAGCAGTAGTAGCTCCACTCTGCTCAGGGGACCTGGAACACAGTCACTGGTTCCGTACAACATGTATTAACAGACATCAGCCTTCAGTATCATAGGGCAAATTAACTACGTACATGGCAGAGTGACATCACTGTGGAGTACTTCTGCGATACTGCGCTGACCTTGATCTGTTTGAGCAGCTGCAATAGTGGTGCTTCCCCCCCCTGCGGTGCAGACAAGTGTTAACCGCAGATCACCACTTACTCCCCACGAACAGTGGCCTTTGCCTCCCAACGACATGGGTAAGCCATGCACCGGTACAGGCGTACCCTCCACGAGATCGACGTCAGGCCCAGCCCACTCTGATCAAGAATCTGAAACTACGGACACGGTGCGACGTTCCAGCCTGGAATCGAAGATAGATTCTGTGTTGCAAACGGTGACCCAGATCAGCGAAGCACTAACACAAACCCGCACCTCCCTGGAAGGCCGCATTGATAAGGTCACGTCAGACTTCACGCTTCTGCATGCCGATCATCGCAAGTTGACGGAGAGGGTGGCCGACCTCGAAAAAGAAGTACAGGAGATCGCCCCGGTAGCCAAAGATACGACCTCAGATCTCCGTGCCCTCACAGCTCGACTCCATATGCTGGAACGCAGGATGGATGACGCGGAAGGTCGTTCCCGACGGAATAATGTGCGTGTAGTGGGGCTGCCGGAGGGCACGGAGGGTGGAGATGCGGTGGCATTTACTGAGGCCTGGCTACAGACCTTGTTACCTGCAGGAGTACTTTCCGCTTTCTTTACGGTGGAGAGAGCACATAGGGTGCCATCGAATCGGCCCCCGCCAGGAGCTGGGCCACGTCCATTACTGTTCCACCTCATGAACTTCAAGGATAGAGATGCAGTACTCTGAGAAATCCGAAAACTAGGCTCGGTCAAAGTGGACAATTCGCAGGTTCTTTTCTTCCCAGACTAAGCCCTAGGTGTGCAGCGACAGCGGAGCACTTTCCTCACAGTCAAGCGCCGGCTCTGGGAGTTGAACCTGAAGTATTCCCTCATCTTCCCGGCTCGTTTGCGGGTGGTGGCGGATGGCTCTGCACACTTCTTCACCAAGGCGGAAGATGTCTGGGACTGGCTGGAAGCCAAAGGTCATCACACTTCACTGGGCAGCAGACAAGGGGCTGTGGAGCAACGAGCGGGTGGCCGGGGAGGTCACCGCGCCAGACGTCAGAGACAAACTACGGCATCACAGGTGCAACCGACGACCGCCCCCGATCGTGAACAGGCGCTACGGGAGCGGCGAAATGCATTACAGGCAGTGTCAGACATGGGGGAATGGCAGAACAGTGCAGATGCAGATGCCTCATCCGAGCAATCGCTGAGCGATGACACCTCACAGCCTGTGTGGCCGACTCCCGAAGACTCACAGTCACTTCCGAATGTAACACCCCAGACTGCGGACGATTTAATGTAACGGCATGATGTGAATCATAGACATGCAAGTATAAGATTACAGTAACATTTACTTATTCATGTTCGATTTCTGTGATCCCCGCGTGTAGTCTGCGCCTATTCTGCGCCAACACTCTGCTGGACACCAGGTCTGCGGCCGGGCTAATGTGGGTGCATGCGCGCTCCACTCTACATCACATTGAAACGTTGCGCACATAATATCTACAGATACACCGGGCCCGAACCCGCCTACCCCATTCGCTGTAGGTTCTAGCCCGCCCCCTCCTTTTAGTTCGATACACACAGTGTATACTGCCGTGAGTTGCCGAATGGCACAGTTGTTGGTTTGGGCAGATGCATGTTGTTGCTCCGCTCTCTCCCAGTTGAGCTGTCAGAAGCTCTTTCCTGTTTACCCCGTTCAAGCTAAAACACACGTATACCCACTGACATGGCAGACACCTCTGGTAATCACTAAAGTCTCATCGCTCACGCCTATAGCGACTGCTAGCGCGCTCATACATCCCCACATCTTTATTTCCTACTTCGCAACTACCCAGTACCTACTGCGTCATTGCTTTATGCTTCATGCGATGCATCAGCCGCGTGTCGCACTGCCTTTGCAACACACTCCATGCCACACACTAACGTAGTAACTTGGAATGTCAGAGGGATCCACACACCTGCGCGCAGATACGCTATATATGCCTATTTGAAACGTCATGCTGCGCATATCGCGTTTCTACAGGAAACACACATTTCCCAGCCGGAAAAACGCAAATTGCAACAACGATGGAGAGGCCAAATATTCGCCACAGGGTATTCAGCTTATGCGAGAGGGGCTCTGATATGGGTGCGGCCTGGGATCCGCTTCGAATCTGAGGAGACGTTAATAGATACCTGCGGCAGATATGCGTTTGTTAAGGGCCGTCTAAATGGACTGCAGGTGGTACTTGGCTCTATATATGCCCCGAACACGGAGCAAGCCACCTTCTGGCGCGCGCTCACGAGCCTGTTATCACGTTGGTGCGATGTCCCCTGGTTGTTGGGGGGGCGACTTTAATGCGGTTCTTGACACGACAAGTGATAGATCGTTCCCACCACTTCCACAGACGGCAGCGTCCTCCAATGCTGGACATTTAGGGGAGTGGTTAACACATTGGGACCTGGCAGATCTGTGGAGAACCCTCCACCCCCAGACACGACTTTACTCCTACTACTCACATCCCCATGGGTTACATGTCCGAATTGACCGTTTTGTTGCCAGTACGACACTTCTTGGACATTGCATTATGGTGAATTATCTAGGAAAGACACACTCGGACCACAATCCGCACATCATGACATTACAAGGGGAAGATGATGGCCATATAAGCCACATTTGGAGACTTCAGCCCCTGGCACTGGAGGGTCCCCCGTTCAGGGAGGCAGTGGCCACCGCGCTGGAGGACTACTTTGGACACAATGAGGGATCGGTCGCAGATATTGGGGTACTGTGGGATGCCGGGAAGGCGGTGGTCAGAGGGCACCGCATGGGTCTGAGTTGGTGTCTTCGGAAACAATTAGATGACGAAGTCAAACATATAGAAGACGATCTGACTCACCTTGAGGCTAGCCTTGCGCGAGGCGCTACGGTCCAGCCAGACATAGATGAGTGTCGACAACAACACATTACGATACTGGAGCGCTTACGCTGCCTTAATTATGCGTCTCATGCTGCGCGTACCCATTCGACGGCGGACAGGGCGGGTAGACTGCTGGCACGCCTGATCAGGCAGGAACATGCTCACACGGCAATCCTATGATTGCGCTCTTTGGCTGGACTGCTACTCACCACGCAGCGAGACATTCACAACGAGTTTACCGTGCATTACGCCAGGGTCTATCAATTGACACACAGTGTAGCACCTGCAGACATGGAGTCATTTCTTACCCCCCTACAGTTATGTCACATCACGGCTGAACAACGTGCTGAATTGTATGAACCGCTCACATTATTGGAAATACAAGCTTCCATATCCTCACTTGCTACCGGCAAAACACCTGGACCGGATGGCTATCCGGCTGAATACTATAAGGCATACCAGCAGCTCCTAGCACCGAGACTCCTTGCAATGTATCAACATGCACAGGAAACTGGCAGGTTGCCTGATACGCTGTGTGACTCCTTACTGGTGTCCCTTCCCAAGTCTCATAGAGATACAGAACTGATTGGGTCCTACCGGCCGCTGGCACTCCTTAATACCGACTACAAGATATTGGTGAAACTGCTGGCGAACAGACTGGCTCCATTGGTGCCTCAGTTAGTTTACGCAGATCAAAATGGGTTTGTGCCGGCTCGCAGCACATCGCTGAACTTACGTTGATTTTTTAAAGTGGCACATTACTCAAGGGTCAACTGGCCACACGCCGGATGTCTGGTCTTGGACCAAGAGAAGGCCTTCGACACCCTGGAGTGGGGATTTTTATTTGCGATATTTCAGGGCTACGACCTCGGAGGGGGGTTTTTGAGCCTCGTTAAGCTGTTATACACAAACCCAACAGCCAAAATTAGGACAGGTCACAATGTCTCACAGCAAGTTCCCATTGGGCGGGGCACACGGCAGGGGTGCCCACTATCTCCTCTGCTATTCGCACTGGTGGTCGAGCCGCTAGCGGAGGGACTTCGTAGCACTCAAGCCGAATGGGGGATCCCCTTAGGAGATGATGTACACGCGGTATCGCTGTACGCTGATGACCTACTCATCTACCTTAGGGATATCGGGCAGTCCTGCGCGTCGATTCAACATACACTGGATCACTTTGCCTTAGTGTCCGGGCTGAAAGTGAACTGGGACAAGTCATGCCTGTATTCCTTTGCGGATTCTGTCCCGGACCCACACCTATTTATTAGTGGTAAACCAGTTCACTGGCAAACAACAGCGTTTAGATACCTTGGAGTCCATATCTACCGCGAACAACGGTACCTCCTCAAGGGTAATTTGTCGCGTGCCGTCACAGCAGTCCGGGCGCAAATGATCTTCTGGAAAACTCTGCCGCTGACAGTCATGGGCAGAATTGCATTAATAAAGATGGTGGTTTTACCGCGTTTACTTTATCACTTCACAAATTTACCGCTATATCTCAGACCACCCTTGTTCAGGGACTTAGAATCAGACTTGCGACAGTATATCTGGCATAATTCACGCAGCAGGGTAGCAATGATAAAAATGTACCCTGCGACCGCTCAGGGAGGCCTGCCGCTGCCCAACATGGAACATTACTATTTGGCGGCACAGCTCCAATGAGTGGCGCGCTGGCTCAGTGCGCGAAACCTTGGAGATACGGCATCACAGGCACCCGGGTACACCCAACCTCAGATAGTAGCACTCTTCCACCCTAACAGACAAGGTAGCTCACCTACACAACTACTGTTAAAGGTGGCTTATCAGTGTTATCATCGCTGCCTTCGCCTCACGCACCAACTTGTACCATATGCACCATCTCTGCCTCTCTTGGGCACCCCCAGACGACATCAAGCGATATCCAGCGCGAAACTTACATCATGGGAAGAGGCAGGTATACAGTAGATGACTTATATACTGACGGACAACTTGTCCCCTTCGAAGATTTAGCGGAGAGCTCTGGCCTCCCACAGGGACAGTTCCTCCTACATGCTGCAGTGACTCGTACACTGAGCGTACACTGGGGAAATGTGATGCAGGAACCTGCCACACATCTTACTATACAATATCTGCACGAACTAGGAACTGGTCAACACCTCACCAAGTGGTTTGCGGAGTCCCTCAGAACACACGCAGTACCACCACTACTTTCTTTACGCGCTCACTGGGAGGTAGACCTCTGCAGACCCACCACAGACCGTGAATGGGGCAGCATACTTGAGGGCCCCACGAGAATTCCTCGTAACATGCGATTCCGACTCATCCAGTACTATATACTGCACAGGGCTTACCTCACGCCGGCAAAAATAAACAAATATTTCAATCGTACAGACACCAAATGTGCCAGATGTAACGAATTAGGGGCGGACCTCTTACATATGTTGTGGTCCTGCACAGCCATACAGTCATACTGGGGGGAGGTTACTAGGAAGCTAGCACAGTGCACGGAGCGAACGCTAGACTGGACGTGGGAGGTGTTCATTTTGGGACTTTACCACAGGTCTAAGAGGCATAAGGTGACGTCCAGATACATAGACCTAGGATTAGTAGTGGCCAAGCAACTTCTCACACGCCGCTGGAAGTCCCCCGACCCCCCAGTAGCCAAGGCCTGGTATCACTCCCTCCTGTGCTGGGCACAGGCGGAGAGCGTTTGCACTGCGCCGCGAAGACGCAATTGGATTGCGTCAGCAACCACTAGCACCAGCGTGGGACACAATGTTGGTGGATTTTCGCTTAACAGAGCAAGACCCTGACATGGTAACTGATGCAGCAACGAGTGACAATGAACAAGTAGCACCACAAATGGCGCCCCTTTTGCTCCCCTAAGACGCAGATACAGTACACGTGCCTGATAATGCTCCCTGACATCCAAATATTGCACATCAGTCATATAGACATGGGTAATTACAACTACACATTAACATGTCACTAAGCTGGTAGCTCCTTTGACTAAGTAGGTACATATTCTTCATATATATGGTAGTGGCAGATGAAGCGCGTTATTAATCAGCATAATTGTATGTATATTGTTACAAGGTGGGACTATTTTACATGTTTTGCATTATGTTCTCCCCCCCTTCTTCTTCTTTTATGCACCTTCATTGCATGTTCATTGGTCAGAGCGTCACAATACCATGCATTGTGTAAGCAATTTATTAATAATAGTATGTATGTACATTGACATAAAAAATACATTGCGATATGTAATGATCTTTTATGATGGGAGACATATGACATGTATACGATCTATACTGTTATGTTTTGTATTAAAATTTAAAAACAAATGTCAATAAAACAAATTTAAACAAAAAAAAATGAATACGCTGTTCTCATTAGCGCATACCTTTCCCACTAGATAGGGGCCCTCTCCCACTAGTATAGCGGTAGGTACGGACAGAACGACCTTGGCATAGAGACCATGTGTGCCGAGCCGAAGCTCATCCTACCGTACTTCTTTGTTTAAGCTGCACCTCCTTGTAAAATTCCATTATGGGCGAGTCTTCCTTGGTTCTGAAATGTACATAATGTATCTCTATGTTTGCTGAAGTCAGTCCTCTCTGTAGCACCTCTAAGCGACTGGGCAGACGGGACTCCGCTCAAGTGTATCTGAATAAACATATACTTGGTTTGTATTCTCTACTGTCTGACCGACTCTTCATTTGTATGGAAGGCTGAGAGGTGGTCGCGAGTGACCCGGTGGCCCTAATCGGGTCACTTCCTTCAGTTGGTGCCCGAACAGGGACCCCATCGGGCGAGTGGCCCTTCCCGGGTGGGGAGGTCGAGGCTGCCGTCGGGTTGGACGGACGGACCAGGGAGAGAGTTCCTGCACGAGAGAGTTCCTGAACTTGCAGCTGCCCCTTCTGTCCCGCCAGACGGTGCCTCGCCCAGTGGTCATCCCGACTGGGGTCCTGAACGGCAAAACCCTTGGATCTGACCGTTTGATCCGAAGAGTCGGCAGAGGAGAATACATTCGTTTGACCTGTGTGCACCAGGTGAGTTTGTTTTGGTTCTTTGTGGATATGGTACCATTTTGGTTTGTACTTGGCACGGTCTGAGGACCGATTTTGGTATGAAGTGTTTGCGAACACTTCGCCAGGCAACATAATGAATTTGGATCACTTTTGAAAATGCCTGGATTTAGTAGGTTCTTGGTTTCTTGTTGTCGTTGTTGTTCTGCAGATGCAGATGCTCGATTGGAAGAAAGTCAGTCGACGCCTCCAGAAGGCACTCCAAACTTTGATATGTATGTGAAGCATGGCCATGGCCCTATTATGTTTAGTACACTATGGCACAAATATACGAGGGACAATGCTGAGTTACAGTGGCCGTTGACGGGCACTTTTGATGAACAAAAAATTGGGTTTTTACAGGAGAAGTTGTTTGTGAAAAGAAGTAGACAGTCTATGTTTGATTCTCTTCGAATGTCACAAAAGGAAGCTAAACAGAGGCGAATGAAAGCAGAGAAGGAGGCGCGAAAGATGAGAATGCAAACATTGACTTAGAAAGCTGTAGCACATGATAAAGAGAGGCAAGAGATAGGGATCGAACGTGCAGATAGGATGTTTCGATTGAACATTGATAAATCTTATGTAGCCTGAGAAGAAAATGATACTTTTGTGGAAGAGCTATTAGATACTCGACCCCCACCCCCATATGCCCCGCAGAGGATATATCCTGCTCTTCCCTCCCAGGCCCAGCTACCCGGTTCTTCTGTCTCTGCTGCTTCTGCTTCTGTTACTGTTGATCAAACTGCCTTGGCCACGGCACCTCCTGTCCTTTCTTTGGCTACGCCATCTGTGGCAACTATGACCGTTAGTACTCCTGTGACACCTATTGCTTCGGCGTCTCTTTCGCCAGTTCTTACACCTGCGACACAACCAGCAGCGACGTTAGTGCCTACTACCTCTGTTGTTACCCCCACTGTGTTCTTCCATCCCTAGACATTACTGAGTAGTGGGACACCAGTACGTGGATTTGAGGACAGAGACTGGACGAAATTTAAGGACCGAATGGGGCGGACGTAAGTCCGATCTGATGTGGGAGATGAGGAGAAAAGGGTAGTAGCTAATCAGGCTGCCCAGTGGGCCCGAAACCCCATTTACAGTGTGGAAGATGTGTGGAGTGTGATGAAAGATTATGAGCCTTTTGTAAAACAGCATTCCCTCAAGCAAAGACCAAGCTACTCTGATTGGTCTTTAGGAGCAGTGTTTCAAAGATGCAGCACCACAGATTTTATATGATATTAAAGATCATGTATATGTCACTAATATGGAGCCTGGCCAAGTGTTTGGCAATGTTGTGACATTGGTTGCTTATCGGGGTAGACTGCTTGAGAAGAGCCCCACCCCGGTATCTCAGTTTCCAATGCAGGAGGTTCATCCTATCTATCATCTCGAAATACCAGAGCTAAGGGACCAGCACGATAATGTTATTAGACAAGGTGTAGCGGCCCGTTTCCAAGAACAATGGGTTTATACTCCGTGGAAAAGGATTGAAGTCTTGTCTCTTAAGACTCAGTTACCTGATCCTAGGAAGAATCCGACTGCTCATTATAAAGAATTGACTGAAGCTGCCTCTTCTACAGTAATGACACTCGCTGATATTGAAATGTTCTTTGGCTTACTAGTTCCGGTTGATATTTGGAGACAAGTACACACGTAGGATCACATTACGGAATTGGGTGGTACCTGGGACCAAATTAAGGTATGGGATCAGGAACGGAAGCCCGGTGATAAGCCCAGACCAGAGATACTTGTTTTGCCCAGCCGTTTCATTAAATATATGCATTCTCTTATTCCCCCGAGGAAGGTTATCGACTTGTCGTCAGAAGAAAGATGAAAGTGTGTCTGATTTTTTCACTCGGTTTGAAGGTATGTTTCTAGACTATAGTGGACAGGATCTGTCGATCGAAGGTGGTGTTCGATTGTTTGTTAATAGATTTGTTTAAAATTTGCTTCCAGAGATTGCGACTCGATTGCAGGCTTCCGCGAGCACCTGGTCCACCTCTTCTCCTTCTGTTATTTTGAATATGGCACAGTATTATGAGCACAGGGAAAATGAGGATAAGGAGAGGACGGAGAAGAAGCACAAGGATTTGAAGATGAAGGTGTTGTTGCAGCAGGCTTCCAGGTGGAATGGTAGAGGACGTGGTGGTTTGGCCCGGCAGCTTCCCCGTACTAGCAGGAATACTATGCCTGTAGGGCCGAATCAGTGTGCGTATTTCAAAGAGGAGGGACAATGGCGCAGCGAGTGTCCTGTGCTTTTGTAGAAGGTGGCTGTCCCGAGAGGACGAGGTTCTCATGGATGGGGTCGTGGAGCTGGTGGCCAGGACAGGGACCAGAATGCTGTGGCCCCGCAGGGTCATTCTGATCAGAATTATTTTGATGACCCTCGGGGAAGACAGTATTATAATGAGGATTAAGATACAGATGAGGTGACAGGGATGTCTTACAGCTAGGACAGCCAGGGACAGAGTGAGGGACCAGTTCCGATACCTGTAGATCAACGTGGTCCGTACGTTAGTGTGGATGTGCATGGTTCGACTAAGGAGTTCTTGGTGGATACAGGTGCAAAAAACAGTTCTATTTTTCTTTCCTTGGTCCCTGGGGCAGCTCTGTCTGGCCATAATAATGTTTCGGTAGGTTTTTCTGGCGTACCGGTTGGGAGCCCCATTTCAAAACCCCTTGCGTTGACTATTGGTCCTTTCACTGTGGATTCGCCATTCTTGATGACGTCTAATTGTGGAGAGAATTTGATGGGTTTGGACTTGTTGAAGAAATTGCATGCTACGATTTATTGCTCCCCGGTAGGTGTTTACATGACAATGGGTCCGAATGTCGTGCGTGCTACACAGTGTCTGTACAAATATGCGCCTCTTCCTGCGAAGTTTAAAGATGTGCCGCCCACTCTCTGGGTGACAGGTGACACTGATGTGGGACTGTTACAGATACCGCCAGTTTCGATCCAAGTTAAAGATAATGCTATTTTACCTTGCATCCCTCAGTATAAAATACCACAGACAGGTGAGCGAGCTTTATTGCAAATTGTACAGGATTTGATTGAGAAAGCTTTGGTTGAGGAGACGACTGCTAATGTTTGTAATAGCCCTATTCTTCCCATTCTTAAATGGACACCTACGGGTTCCTCTTTACGATCATGCAGATGTTTATCGCTTTGTCATTGACTTGCGGGAGGTTAATACAATAGTGATTCCTCAGTTTCCAGTGGTCCCTGACATTACGACTCTTTTGACAATGATTCCC
Source organism: Calotriton arnoldi (assembly GCA_963921515.1). NCBI lineage: Eukaryota > Metazoa > Chordata > Amphibia > Caudata > Salamandridae > Calotriton > Calotriton arnoldi. Next base: position 978,711 of record CAWUFW010005077.1, on the reverse strand, counting down.
TCTTCTGCTTAATACTTTTCTGTCATTGATTTGAAAAATGTGTTCTTCAGTATTCCCATTCATCCTGACAGCAGGTATCTGTTTGGGTTCACCCTAGCTGGCAGAAGCTTTAGATTATGTCGTGCTCCTCAAGGCTATACAAAGAGTCCGAGTAGCTATAGTCAGGCATTGAAAGGTCAGCTTGATTCCTTGTCGCTCCCTACAGGTAATGCATTGCTTCAGTATGTCGATGACTTGCTCATCGCCTCGGATACAGAACAAGGTTGCAAAAACAGTACAGTTAAATTGTTGTTACATTTAGCTCAACATGGCCATAAAGTATCCCTTTCCAAATTTCAGTATTGTCGACAGGAGGTCACCTATTTAGGTCACCTACTGTCGAAGGAGGGTAGGAGATTGACCCCTGAGCGCATCAGTACCATTGTTAAAATGCCCATTCCGCAAACTCAGAAAGATGTGTGCGCTTTCATAGGTATCACTTCCTATTGCAGGCAGTGGATAGCTAGCTATTCGCTGTTAATCAAACTCCTGCTTGCTTTAACACTAAAAGATGTGCATGAACCCCTGCCCTGGATGCCTGAATGTCAGCAGTCTATTGAGAAATTGAAAACTGCGCTTTGTTCGGTTCCAGTACTCGGCACCCCAGACTATACTAAGCAGTTTGTGTTGTACGTTCATGAGATGGCTTGTTGCGCGCTTTCTGTTCTAACACAAAAATATGGAGATAAGCAACGTTGTGTGCTTATTTCTCTGCTGTGCTTGACCCAGTTGCACAAGCCCTCCCGAGCTGTCTAAGAGCGGTCACGGCTGTGGCTGTCTCGATAAGGCAATCGGCTGGACTCGTACTTGATACTGACTTCACAGTCATGGTATCCCATGCCATAGATACACTTTTGAATAAGACAAAGACACAGCACCACACCAGTGCACATCTGACAGGTTATGAGTTAACGCTGTTTGCCAAACATATTACGATCAAACGATGTGCCACTCTGAACCCAGCCACGTTACTACCCCTCCCTTCTGAGAATGAGGAGATTGACATACATGATTGTATCTTCCGTACGGAAGAAGAGACGAAAGGACGTGTAGACCTGAATGATGTTCCCTTATCTGACCCAGAAGGGGAACTATATGTCGATGGCTCTTGCTTTAAATTACCAGATGGCACTACAACCGCTGCGTATGCTATTACTACGCTGCGCACATGAGAATGTGAAGGAAATACAGAGTGAGGCCACAGTGGAGGAATTAGGAGTGTGGCAAGAAAGTACAGCACAATTGAATGATGAGGGATGTTGGATTGACAAGTCAGGGAAGCAAAGATGGATGTTTCCAGATGCATGTGTTCTTCCTGTAGTCACGATGGCTCATGGCCCAGCCCATATCAGTGCCAAGGGTATTTGCAAGTTGTTAGACCCTGTATGGCAGAATGATAAAATATCGAGAACTGCTGCACATTTAGTGAAGTACTGTATGGTGTGCATGCTGCACAATCCTGGAAAGGGTACCCCTACACCACCTGGTAATTTTGCACCACCTACTTTCCCTTTTGAGGTTCTTCAATTAGATTACATCAAATTGGACAGGGTCAATAATTTGAAGTACATGTTGGTGGTTGTTTGTGCCTTCAGTAAATGGGTTGAAGCTTACGCCACCAAAGACAATACAGCCATGACGACTGCAAAGGTGCTCCTAAAGGAGTTCTTTCCTCGTTTCGGCTTGCCCCGTTTGATCTGGAGTGATAACGGAAGTCATTTCAATGCCAAGGTTATCCAGTTAATTTGCAACGGTTTGCACATAAAGCAGACGTTTCATGCTGCAAATCACCCCCACTCAGCAGGTTTGGTTGAGAAGTACAATGGTACTCTCAAACTGAAATTGGCAAAGATTCAGGAAAGTACAGGCTTACAGTGGCCAGATGCTTTACCATTAGCTCTTTTGTCGACAAGAACAACAGCACATTCTAGAACAGGATTGTCATCTTACGAGGTCGTGTTTGGATGCCTGACAAATGTCTGGGGCGTCCCACACCTCATAAGTTCTCCGATATTGAGTTTCCATTGTTGACAGACTACCTGTGCCAGTTAACTGAAAATCTGCGTTCTATTCACCAACAGATCCGGGAGGCTCTGCCTGATATATCAGAGGGACCCGGACACAACATCCAGCTTGGTGATTGGATCTGGGTGCGCAATTTTCAGCGGAAAAAGAGTTTGGAGCCACGCTGGAAGGGACCTGAGCAGGTCCTGCTAGCCACCAGAAGCACAGTCAAGGTTGCTGGCCGAAAGAACTGGATCCATGGTGATCATTGTAAATGAGTGCCTCTACCTTTGCCCTCTGACCAATAGGTTGCTGATGGAGTTGGGGATACTGAATGTGAGAAGGTGCCTCAGTTCGTCCCCTTTAGCAACGCAAAATTAATGTGGACCCAAACGGATGCAGAGAATGATAACATGCTAAATGCAGAGGTCCCTCCAGAAATCCGAGCCATTAAAGAGCCGCTGTTTGTTGACCCCTCTGTGCCTGGAGTCACCAGGTACAATTTGCGTTCTCGGCTGAGGAATAGTGCACCAAAGGAGAAGTCAGATTAGTTAGGGATTGTTGGACTTGGCCCTGCTTGCAGGGTCATCCCAAACTTTTTCGCCTTCCCCCTAGCCTTTTTGCTGTTGTGGAATGAGTGGTTGTAGGACGTTGGACACTTTAGCGCTGGTTAGCAGTGCCAAGTGTGTGTGCTTTCTGCCTTACATAGGCTTATATTAGGAACCCCTCCCTTTAGGGGACATCTCCCCCATGGTAGGAAATGTATATGCCATGTGTGGTGTGAGAGGAAAATAATAAATGCTGTGCAATGGTGTACGCACCTTTATTTCCACCAGTGTAGAAATGCACCTTTGTAAAATGTTACTTTTAAAATGGACGCCATGGCTGTGTGCTTGTGCCTGCCTGCCAGAGGTGGGTTACCAGTCTAGTCGTTTGTTTCCCAGCACCCCCAGCTTTTGGAGGGAAGCCTGGCACCCAGGGTGCTCTACACCTCCCCCTAAACCAGTTGGGACCGGTTCCCCAGGGAACCTTCCAGAAGCTTCCAGCCCTTTCTGGTAGGTGGGGTGAGGGGGGCTGTGCCTCCATGTGCTCAGACGGAGCGTGGACTAGATTGAGAGGGGACACTCTGCCAGGAGGTACCGCCACATTGGGCCTGTGTGCTGGCCCCTGTGCCCATCTGCACCCCTCCGCTGTCCACAGGGCCAGTGAGAGCCCTTTACTGGAGTGAAGACTGCTGTGTCAGGAGGAGTGCCACTTTATGGGAGATGACTGCTTCTAGGAGCTGCTGTCCTGTTCTGATTAGTACCCACTGCCTGCTGATCTTGCCCAGTATTGCCTGCCTGCTCTCCTGCCGTCCTAAGCCCAGCACCTGGTGAGCACTATATCTTACTGCCAGCTGCCTGCTGCCTAGCACCCTGTGAGCACGTGGTCTGCCCAGGAGAAGAGAGGAGCTGATGCCTGCAGCGCTGTGCTGCTAAAGCGCTATAACTGTGCCACAGGGGAAGAGGAGCGCTGTAACTTTATTTTGTGGGACTTAGCGCTACAACCTTATTCCTGCACCAGGAGAGCGCTGCCTCCAGCCCTGCCCAGGAGAAGAAGGTGCGTGGGTCCTGCAGCGCTGGGCTGCCGGAGTGCCATATTTGCATTGACTGTGCTCTGCTTGCTGCGAGAGCGCTATAACTGTGCCCAGCAGAAGAGGAGCGCTACATTTGAAGTGACTGACCATCCCTGCCTGCTGGCTAGCGCCTGGAGAAGAAGAGTGCTTTATCTTATTGCCCAGGAGGTGAGGAGCTGACATCTGCAGCGCTGTGCTGCGAGAGCGCTATATTTCCAGTGACTGTGCCTTCCTGCCTGCTCCCTAGCGCCTCGGGAGGGCTATATTTCATTGCCAGTGAAGGGGAGCGCTACCACTTTATGGTGTGGGACCTAGCGCTTTGTGGGCGCTACAACTTAATTTCAGCCCAAGAACTTTCCTGCCGCCTAGCGCCTCGTGAGCGCTATGTGTAAATTGCCAAGGAGGAGTCCTGCGGCGGAGGGGGCCCGAGGCACATTGTCGGTGCCTGCCCCTCCGCGCTGCTGACGAGGAGAAGGCTCCGCTGAGGGTGAAGCCAGGAGAGGTCCCAGAAGCGGGACCTGTCGGGGCACATTGCCGGTGCCCGGAGATTGCAGAGACATCCAGAGGGGCCCCAGATTGCCGGTGAGTGGGGCTCAGTCATCCTGTGGTTGGGGGGTGTGTCGGGGCACATTGTCGGTGCCCGCCCCCGGTGCCAGTATTCTTTGGAGGGCATTGGTTGTGTTTAGAGTCCCATAGGAAGGGGGCTCCAACATGCCCAGTACTTGTTTCCTCCCTCAGCTGCACGACAGAGGCATTTTGGGAAATTCTAGAGTCCCAGAAGAGGGGCTCCACCGTGCCAGTGTTCTTGTGGGCAGATTCCTGTTAGAGCCCGGAGTGGGGCTCCCATCGCTGCATTGTTGGCGCCAGTGCTTGTTGGGTTTACCCAGCTACCCTGCAGGACACGGGGCAGCTGCCACGCATTGGGGGCATTGGATTACCCAGGAGAACAGAGAGGGGAGTGAGAGACCCTTCTGCCCTAGCGCTTTGCGCACCGTTGTTTTCGCTGCCCTTGCAGCCAGCCCTGACTTTGCGGGACATAGGGCTTCTGAGCCCCTGAGAGAGGCCAGTTGGCCTGGGCCCAGTTTCAGAGTGTTGTGCCCCCGATTGGGACGACTGGGGCTTATGCTTGTGAGGCCTAGCGCCTCTTATGATTTATGTACAGGTGATTTATGCTAAGGCTATGCCTGCGCTAAGGGGTCTACGCTAATGCATTTATGCTGGTTTCAGGCACAAGGAGTTTTCTGCCTCCCAATTCATGCTGAATGTCTTCATTCTATGCCTAATGATTTCATGCCCAGGTGTATTTGCATAAGGGGCACTGCTAATGTACTGAGAAGGGCAGTTCTGCATGCATAATGTCATTCAGGCTGATAATGCTTTTCCCCTAAGGCCTACACTTATGGTGGTGATGTATAATGTGTGTCTAGGCCTGAGTTCCATGGCTAATGCAGTTATGCTAATCTGGTTTATGCCCCTAATTGTTACCCAAGGAGTTCCCTGCCTACTGAGGCCTTGTTGCTCATGAGGTTATGCCCACTCATAATGTTGTCATGCAAATGTGATGTATGCTCTTATTAGGGCTACGAGGGTGCCCTGCTAATGTTATGAAGTAATGTACTTATGCTAATCCTATGCATAGTGTGTCTTCTCCCCGGAGTTAGGCCCACGTGATGAGGTTCGATGTTTATGCCTAATGGGCTGCAAGCATGTTTTCCTTTCAGGTCTGATGCCAATGTGTCCCCTGCTTACATTGCTGGTTCTCACGCCTCGTGCTGCTGTTATGCATAATGCTTTTATGCTTATTGCACTGTTGCTAGTGTATGTCGATGCCTCAATGCTAACAGGTCTTCCATGCCTAATGTCATGCATAAGGGGGTTTCCAGGCCTAAGGCTATGTTATGATGTTTTCAGGTTCATGCCTACTGCCAATGTAATCTAAACTACGTGCATGGGCTTGCCAGCAGCTACTGGCTGTTACTCATCTAATGCTGATGGACCCTACATTTATTCTTTCTTTGTGCTCATGATGGTTCTGGCATCGACCCGATTGGCGCTGCCCTGTAAATAATCCCCGGGTAAATTGCTACCCAGTGCCGGTTGGCACAATGTATATGCCACTGTGATTACATTCTGACGTGTTTATGTCACAATACACAAGTTATTTTCACATCACCTGGTGTGGTCTCTTTTTGTAGTGTGCCTGTTGTGTCGCCTGTGAGTGTGCTGCGCAGATGCTTTACACATTTCCTCCGGAGTTTGGCCCGCCCGCTCTGCACCACGCTACCCGTTTCTAACATTGGTGTTCAGCGGTGGGATAGGACTTGTGTTTGCGCAGTACCACAGCGACAACGGGTTGCACTGCAAACTGAGCATTTGAAATAATCACAGGTTTTGGGGATTATTTTGTTTGATTACCTTTCCTCCTAAAAGGGTCACTGTGGAATTGTGTTTCCCTGTTTACTGTATCTGTGTTTCTCGCCAAGATGGGGTTAAATTATGATGAGGATGAACTTTGGGAGTACACTGAGGAGGAAGTGATGGATTTCTGCAGGGAAAGGGGGGTACCAATAGAGGGTAACTTCCGCAGAAAATTGTTCCTCTTCGAAGTTTTGAAAAGGGGAGAACCCTTAGAGCCCTGTGGGGACCTTTCCGATTACCCCTCCGCATATCTAAATGGTGGACTAGGTGGAGACCCGGAGGAGGACCTCGAGTGTGAGGAGGACTCTGAGAGTGAGGGTGCCCAGTCCATAACCCTGGAGGGTGGTGACACTGAGGAGGAAGAAGATGACAGGGCGGGGACACCAGTAAGGAGGGAGGACCCCATAGACAGGGAGTCCCGTGCTGGGTCCAGTCCCGGGGGCACTGCCCCACCCCTTTCCCTGTCCCCAGAAGAGTGGGTGGATAGGAGGGAAGAAAGGGAGGACCAGCTGGCTTTGGAGAGGCTCAGGTTAGAGCACGCCAAGGAGTTAGCACAGCTGAGGGTGCAAGAAAAAAGGTTAGAGACCGAAAAGGTCCTAGCGCAGGAAAGGATGGCGGAGGCAGAGAGGTCCTTCGCTAGAGAGAGACTAGCTCAGGAGGGTAGGTTGTCCCCTGAGAGTGGTTTCAGGAGTCTGGATTCACCAGTGAGGGTGGGATCCAGTGGTGGCAGCGAGAGTGACTCCAGTGTGGGAAGTCCCACTCCCAGAGCCCGGAAGATGGTGCCTGATCCCCAGGAGGAGGGGGGCAGGTTGGAATTTAGTGGCGGCAAGAAACTGTCCCATCAGTCTTGGGGGGAGTATGCGGATGTGTGTTGGACTGCATTGGAGGATTGGGTGGTCGATGGCGCGGTGAGTGTTTGGGAAGGGCTGTTCCATGTACTTATCAAGGAACACATGCTAAGGAATTGTTTCCCAAGGTTGCGCCACCACCTGTTGCAGTGTGGGTTCTCTGACCCCAGGGAGCTTGCACGGGAGGCAGACCTTTGGGTGAGTGCCAGAGAGTCTGAGGAGGCACTGGGGAGTGATCCAGAAGGGAGTGGCTCCCCAGCGAGGTGGGAGAGGTGCAGAATAGCCCAGCTAGGTCCCAGGGTAGTGAGAGGGTTGTAGGGCCTCACGTCCTATCTACAGGAAGGAGTGAGACGGGGAGGTGTCCCGAGGTGCCCCAACCACAGTCTCAGGGCCTGGAGAGTTCCATAAGGGAACCCCAGGTTGGAAGCCTAGGCTGTCCCGAGAGGCCATCCATTGAAGGGGAGCCCCTAGTGTCAGGAGAACCCAGGGCATCGGTAATCCGAGCTCCAGGGGTTCTGGGGTCTGCTCAGTCACAGGGTTTAGATCCTGGGCTGGGATGCCAGGTTCAGGGACTGCCTGGCCTGGAGGGTGGGACACCTGTAATCAGGGTCCCTACCGGTTTGACTTCCAGGGGTACTTCTCCAGGTGGGAGGGTGCGGAACTCTGGAAGGGGGTGCAGAGGGAGGAAGGACTCGCCTCTGGCACCGGCTCAACCACAGGGCTTCGATCCTGGGTTGGGAGGCCCGGTTCAGGTATTGCCTGACCTGGCGGGAGGGACGCTTGTAAGCAGTGTCCCCCCGGAGTTGTCTTCCAGGGGTACTACTCCAGTTGGGAGGGTGCGGAACTCTGGGAGGGGGTGCAGAGGGAGGGAGGACTCGCCTCTGGCACCGGGGCAACCTAAGGGTTTAGACCCTGGGTTGGTGGATCGGATGCAGGGTCCCGGCCCTGGACGAGTGAGAGAGTGGTGTTCTGAGGGTGCCCCGCATAGGAGGAGAGGGCGGAACCCCAGAAGGAGAGGTAGGGGGAGGAGAGCCTCGCCCCTGTCTGCTGGTCAGCCTGAGGGTGCGGACCCCAGGTGGGTGGACCAGTGGCAGTTTGGAACTGCACGGAGGAGAAGGAGGGTGGCCGACGGGTACTACGGGCCTGGGGCATTTGCCCCCCACTCTGTGAGACAGCAAGGGCCAGAGACATCTGGACGGCCTAGCGCCTGTTCCTGGCAGCGGAAAACTAGGGAGCACCAGTGGGTGGCTTAGTTGGTCCAGGGAGGTTTGAGAGAGGGAACCACCGGGTTCCAGAGTGGCGGAGAACCTGCGGGTGCCCCTGCAGTTGCGGGCCCGCGTCCACGTTTTTTCACCCCAAGCAGGGAAGCCCATCAAGGCATTGATCGGTCTACCCTGGCTTTTGGCTGGGAGGGGGTTGTGTTGGACTTGGCCCTGCTTGCAGGGTCATCCCGAACTTTTTCGCCTTCCCCCTAGCCTTTTTGCTGTTGTGGAATGAGTGGTTGTAGGACGTTGGACACTTTAGCGCTGGTTAGCAGTGCCAAGTGTGTGTGCTTTCTGCCTTACATAGGCTTATATTAGGAACCCCCCCCTTTAGGGGACATCTCCCCCATGGTAGGAAATGTATATGCCATGTGTGGTGTGAGAGGAACATAATAAATGCTGTGCAATGGTGTACGCACCTTTATTTCCACCAGTGTAGAAATGCACCTTTGTAAAATGTTACTTTTAAAATGGACGCCATGGCTGTGTGCTTGTGCCTGCCTGCCAGAGGTGGGTTACCAGTCTAGTCGTTTGTTTCCCAGCACCCCCAGCTTTTGGAGGGAAGCCTGGCACCCAGGGTGCTCTACACCTCCCCTAAACCAGTTGGGACCGGTTCCCCAGGGAACCTTCCAGAAGCTTCCAGCCCTTTCTGGTAGGTGGGGTGAGGGGGCTGTGCCTCCATGTGCTCAGACGGAGCGTGGACTAGATTGAGAGGGGACACTCTGCCAGGAGGTACCGCCACATTGGGCCTGTGTGCTGGCCCCTGTGCCCATCTGCACCCCTCCGCTGTCCACAGGGCCAGTGAGAGCCCTTTACTGGAGTGAAGACTGCTGTGTCAGGAGGAGTGCCACTTTATGGGAGATGACTGCTTCTAGGAGCTGCTGTCCTGTTCTGATTAGTACCCATTGCCTGCTGATCTTGCCCAGTATTGCCTGCCTGCTGTCCTGCCGTCCTAAGCCCAGCACCTGGTGAGCACTATGTCTTACTGCCAGCTGCCTGCTGCCTAGCACCCTGTGAGCACGTGGTCTGCCCAGGAGAAGAGAGGAGCTGATGCCTGCAGCGCTGTGCTGCTAAAGCGCTATAACTGTGCCACAGGGGAAGAGGAGCGCTGCAACTTTATTTTGTGGGACTTAGCGCTACAACCTTATTCCTGCACCAGGAGAGCGCTGCCTCCAGCCCTGCCCAGGAGAAGAAGGTGCGTGGGTCCTGCAGGGCTGGGCTGCCGGAGTGCCATATTTGCATTGACTGTGCTCTGCTTGCTGCGAGAGCGCTATAACTGTGCCCAGCAGAAGAGGAGCGCTACATTTGAAGTGACTGACCATCCCTGCCTGCTGGCTAGCGCCTAGAGAAGAAGAGCGCTTTATCTTATTGCCCAGGAGGTGAGGAGCTGACATCTGCAGCGCTGTGCTGCGAGAGCGCTATATTTCCAGTGACTGTGCCCTCCTGCCTGCTCCCTAGCGCCTCGGGAGGGCTATATTTCATTGCCAGTGAAGGGGAGCGCTACCACTTTATGGTGTGGGACCTAGCACTTTGTGGGCGCTACAACTTAATTTCAGCCCAAGAACTTTCCTGCCGCCTAGCGCCTCGTGAGCGCTATGTGTAAATTGCCAAGGAGGAGTCCTGCGGCGGATGGGGCCCGAGGCACATTGTCGGTGCCTGCCCCTCCGCGCTGCTGACGAGGAGAAGGCTCCGCTGAGGGTGAAGCCAGGAGAGGTCCCAGAAGTGGGACCTGTCGGGGCACATTGCCGGTGCCCGGAGACTGCAGAGACATCCAGAGGGGCCCCAGATTGCCGGTGAGTGGGGCTCAGTCATCCTGTGGTTGGGGGGGGTGTCGGGGCACATTGTCGGTGCCCGCCCCAAGAGCCAGTATTCTTTGGAGGGCATTGGTTGTGTTTAGAGTCCCATAGGAGGGGGGCTCCAACGTGCCCAGTACTTGTTTCCTCCCTCAGCTGCACGACAGAGGCATTTTGGGAAATTCTAGAGTCCCAGAAGAGGGGCTTCACCGTGCCAGTGTTCTTGTGGGCATATTCCTGTTAGAGCCCGGAGTGGGGCTCCCATCGCTGCATTGTTGGCGCCAGTGCTTGTTGGGTTTACCCAGCTACCCCGCAGGACAGGGGGCAGCTGCCACGCATTGGGGGCATTGGATTACCCAGGAGAACAGAGAGGGGAGTGAGAGACCCTCCTGCCCTAGCGCTTTGCGCACCTTTGTTTTCGCTGCCCTTGCAGCCAGCCCTGACTTTGCGGGACATAGGGCTTCTGAGCCCCTGAGAGAGGCCAGTTGGCCTGGGCCCAGTTTCAGAGTGTTGTGCCCCCGATTGGGACGACTGGGGCTTATGCTTGTGAGGCCTAGCGCCTCTTATGATTTATGTACAGGTGATTTATGCTAAGGCTATGCCTGTGCTAAGGGGTCTACGCTAATGCATTTATGCTGGTTTCAGGCACAAGGAGTTTTCTGCCTCCCAATTCATGCCGAATGTCTTCATTCTATGCCTAATGATTTCATGCCCAGGTGTATTTGCATAAGGGGCACTGCTAATGTACTGAGAAGGGCAGTTCTGCATGCATAATGTCATTCAGGCTGATAATGCTTTTCCCCTAAGGCCTACACTTATGGTGGTGATGTATAATGTGTGTCTAGGCCTGAGTTCCATGGCTAATGCAGTTATGCTAATCTGGTTTATGCCCCTAATTGTTACCCAAGGAGTTCCCTGCCTACTGAGGCCTTGGTGCTCATGAGGTTATGCCCACTCCTAATGTTGTCATGCAAATGTGATGTATGCTCTTATTAGGGCTACGAGGGTGCCCTGCTAATGTTATGAAGTAATGTACTTATGCTAATACTATGCATAGTGTGTCTTCTCCCCGGAGTTAGGCCCACGTGATGAGGTTCGATGTTTATGCCTAATGGGCTGCAAGCATGTTTTCCTTTCAGGTCTGATGCCAATGTGTCACCTGCTTACATTGCTGGTTTTCACGCCTCGTGCTGCTGTTATGCATAATGCTTTTATGCTTATTGCACTGTTGCTAGTGTATGTCTATGCCTCAATGCTAACAGGTCTTCCACGCCTAATGTCATGCATAAGGGGGTTTCCAGGCCTAAGGCTATGTTATGATGTTTTCAGGTTCATGCCTACTGCCAATGTAATCTAAACTACGTGCATGGGCTTGCCAGCAGCTACTGGCTGTTACTCATCTAATGCTGATGGACCCTACATTTATTCTTTCTTTGTGCTCATGATGGTTCTGGCAGCGACCCGATTGGCGCTGCCCTGTAAATAATCCCCGGGTAAATTGCTACCCAGTGCCGGTTGGCACAATGTATATGCCACTGTGATTACATTCTGACGTGTTTATGTCACAATACACAAGTTATTTTCACATCACCTGGTGTGGTCTCTTTTTGTAGTGTGCCTGTTGTGTCGCCTGTGAGTGTGCTGCGCAGATGCTTTACACATTTCCTCCGGAGTTTGGCCCGCCCGCTCTGCACCACGCTACCCGTTTCTAACAGGGATGGACTGTGTAAGTTAGGGTGTACTTTGCTCTAGTACCAACGGTGTTAGTTTAGGGTGTCGTGAGATTGGTGCACTGTTCTGACATTGGACAGGATAAATCGAACCTGCTCCCAAGGAGGGGGGTACATTATCCTGTGCGACATGGGATTCATCGTGAACTTAGGACTGAGCAAGCTCCACCGCCGCTGCTCAAGAGCGCCAACGTTGATGAACAATAGGAGCCTGTACCAGTGAGGCTCAGACGGACACTGGGAACACTTACCTTTACTATTAGTTTTATTGCATTCCTCTTCTTGCTTCATAATGCATCCGTTTGGTCGACCTATTAAGGAGGAGGAACAGCCGTTTGCACCACCGCGTTTAGCGCAGGGGTGGTTAACAAAGAGTAAAATAGTTTGCATATTAATTGTTGTGATTACGCTGATAACAATACTTGGAATATCCTGGTTTCTAGAGGAGAAGTATCCTGCACGTTCCTTGGTTGGTACAACGCCCACTTCTCCTGAGCACATTTTTGTTACTTTGGCCCCTCACAAAGAAGAGCATAGAAAGTCTTACACAATGTGTTCATACAAATGTTGCATCAAGCTCATAATGTGTCCAATACAACTAATTGTTGGGTTTGTGGATTGCTCCCCTCAGTTACTCATAAGAGCGACAATTTGTTGTCCATGCCATTATCATATATCCGCAGCTGTGAAGGCTGGTTTGAATTGTTCTTTATGGTGTACTACCATTTCCAACTCTCTACTCTGGTTATGACACCTGCTGATTCTCGCACTGTGGTAGAGTATATACGTTTTCACCATGGGTTTACTCACATAGGATCGGCAGGACAAGGGACCTCCAGTACATTATCCACAAATTCCTGTATGAGCACATATAAAAAAGTGAAGAACGAAACATGGCTTCGAATGGAAATGGCTGATTTCCAAAGGTTCAACACCTCTGAGTATTCCCAAACTTTCCAAGCTCACAATAATACTAAGGACAAACCGATGCCGGTGTCCATGGTTAACACAACAGCTAGTTCCTGTGTCCAGGGGATTGGGGAGGTAAAGGTGGGGGAGAGTAAATGCAATTTCACCTATAGACTGAGAACGATTAATAGTCTGCCTTTGATCTTACCCCATAATGTCTATTTTGTCTGTGGATCCCAAGCTCATGTCTGGCTTCCGAGGGGATGGTCAGGCAGATGTTACCTCTCTTTCCTCCTTCCCTTGGTGTATGTTGCCCTGTCCAATTATCATAAAGATCATCAGCTGCAGCGTAGGGTTACATACTTGCCTCGAGTCAGAAGGGTTGTTGACACAAAGGATATAGATCAGACAGATACCACCGCACAACAGTTTGAGGATGCCATAAAGGGTCTCCTACCTTTTTGGGGCCCCATGGCCAATAGCCTCCAAATTCGTCGGTTAACAAGAGTGGTGGAGGGGGTTATTAATACGACTGCTGGGATAATGACAAATATCATTTCTGAGCTCCAGACTACGAGATTAGTCACTTTGCAAAACAGGATGGTGTTAGATGTCATCCCGGCAGATCGGGGAGGGGCTTGTCGCGTCATTGGCAGCAGCTGTTGTGTTTACATACCTGATCAGGCTCCCAACGTGTATGCAGCTATACAAAAATTGCATAGACTTTCAACTGACATACACCAAGAGACAGGTACTGGGACCATTTCAGGGTGGTTCTGGAACATACTCACCTCCTGGGGTTGGAAGATCCTCACTTTTCTGGCTGTAGTTGCCAGTATCTTCTTCACATGCTGCCACTGCATACAATGTCTCCCAGCTTGTTGTTCCTATTGTGCCACTGTCCTTATTCCCAAGCCGAAAATGCCAGTTCATGATACTAATGCAGCAGTTATGTTACAAAAACAGATTGATGAAATTATGCAGATTGACGAGGGCATCTTTGAATCTACATCATCCCTTGCAGCTTCTATTCCTGATACTGAGCATATGGATTGTTCTGAGTACTGATGTCCTTTTGCTTATTCGAATGTTATGTCTTTTCTGCCCACCATATAAAAGTGGTTAGCGAATGCTAAAAGGAGGGTCTGATGAAATGAATATGTTTTTGCTATTTTGTTCGTGCATTGTTCCATGTAAGTTAGCATTCGCAGCACCATTTTATGTTTAGACACCATTTTGAATCATGCCATTAACTACGTATCCCTCCTCGAGAAGCAGGCTGTGGAAAGTTTCATTTCTTCAAGGTTAGGCCTTGCTGTACTAATGAATACACTGTTCTCATTAGCTCATCCTACCGTACTTCTTTGTTTAAGCTGCACCTGCTTGTAAAATTCCATTATGGACGGGGCTTCCTTGGTTCTGAAATGTACATAATGTATCTCTATGTTTGCTGAAGTCAGTCCTCTCTGCAGCACCTCTAAGCGACTGGGCACACAGGACTCCGCTCGAGTGTATCTGAATAAACATATACTTGGTTTGTATTCTCTACTGTGTGACCAACTCTTCATTTGTATGGAAGGCTGAGAGGTGGTCGCGAGTGACCCGTGTGGCCCTAATCGGGTCACTTCCTTCAGCATAACAACATTGTTGCCCCAACCCAGAAACCATCCTTAAACACAACCTCATGGCCAGCCAGCAGCCTTCCTCCAAGGGCTCTCCTGAGTATTGCTGGTCCACAGTCACCAGTTATGCAGCCACGGATGCATGTCCCAGCTATATAGGACTCCACTCCACATAGCCCTCACCCAACAGGTACTCAGATGAATCCCCAATCACTCCTTTCATACAGATGCAACTCCAGTCTTCTCTCAATCATCTCCCCACAACATCAAATATGCCAACCCTCTCCATGATGTACAAGCTGCTGACAATGTCAAATAGCCACACATGTGGGCGGGCCGGAGGGGCAGGGTTTAGCCAAATCTATTCCTTTGGAATTATCGGTTTTTCAGACAGTATCCATTGGTGTAGGTGGTTATTCGTGACTTGGGGATGACCCAATGTGAGGGACCACTTTTTTAAAGGAATGCCTCAGATTTTTGGCAAGCAGGCACATACCTTGGAGAATGTTGAGAAAAGTTACCAAGACATGGCAAAGTTGCACCATGAGCATCTTGGTTGTTTGAGTGAGGAGAGTGCAAGAGAGCATGCTTTGGCCATGAAGATGTTAACTGCAACAGTAAAAAAAGCATCAATGTGAGTCTGCAGGATTAATCCATACAAAAGATGCAACTGAGACATCACAACAACCTGTCAGGCCCACACCACCCTCAAATCCTGATTTTATTCTTCCTGCATCACCCACAAGTCCCATCTCTACCCCCAACTCTACCTCAGGAACAATGATCAGAACCTCCAATACAACTAGTTTTGCATAACTGGAGATGCTTACGAACTACCCCCACACTCCCTGCCTGGGGACATTAACACCATTCCCTGAACCACTATCCTTCTCTCCAAACACTTTACTCACTCAGACACGTTTTGTATTAATTTGTTTGTGTCATTCACAAATCATTTATTCAAACACTCCAACTTCTGGACACCCTTGTAAATAAATCTTGAAAGCACCTAACTTCCATATGGAAGTGTAATTGAGATTGGCAACCCAAGCACTCAATATGTATTACATAAGTGTAAAATCCAAACACAAATAATATTAAAGTAGAAACACGGTTTATTCAGCAAATTCAGTACTATCATATTCATCTGTACAATCCATCTTTACAGGTGCTTGCTTCAGAAAACAGCCGACACGTGTTTCGTCACAAATGTGACTTTTTCAAGGCTTGCAGGTTTAGGATACTATCTATAAAGGTATATATCTTGGTTCAAAGAATTAGTTCTAGTGCTCCATAAGGATAAGGCAATGTATGGTCTTTTCCAGTCTAATAAATAGGAGAACCGTGTAAGGTTCTGGTTTCTTCTTGAATCTAGCCAAAATGTTTTATTACTCCGTGCTGCAGGATTAGGATAATCGGTAAACAGTGGAAGTAATTCACCATCAGGTGCCACTACTAAACCAAGTCCTAATGTAATGTTTTTTCTACATTTGCTGATACTTGAATAAAGTTTGTTTACAAAAAAAAAAAAATCAGGTGCCACTACTAAAAAGTCTTATTAAGCTCCTGTCCAGCCCAGTCTTCCTAGCGTCTCCACAGACGCTAGGAAGACTGGGCCGGACAGGAGCTTATTAAGAACTCCTTCCGTCTATTAGGCACTTTTGGATGCTGTCTACGTTATTTTAGTAGTGGCACCGAAACACATGACGGCTGTTTTCTGAAGAAAGCACCTGTAAAGATGGATTGTACAGATGAATACAATAATACCGAATGAGCTGAATAAACCGTGTTTCTACTTTCATATTCTTTGTGTTTGGATTTTACACTTATGTAATACATATTGAGTGCTTGGGTTGCAAATCTCAATAATATTATATACGGTTGGGGTCTTAGGACCTGAACTGTAATGAGCACCTTGGGTAATAGGGTGTTGTTAAACCCATGAGCAGCATAATCTATGAGTATACCACTAATATTTACCAATACCCACCATATACATTGTGTCTTCTATGAGGTGCGAATATTAAACCACTACTACCTTGTATGAATTGTCCATATGGAAGTGCTTTAATGTAGATGTTTTGTATTATATATTTAAAAATGTAAATGTTTCATGAAGATTGGAAGTACTGGGAACAGTCAGTGGTTTTTCAGCACGTAGTTGGTTCTGTTATTCACCTATGTAGGTGAGTCTATCTCAATTTATTCAAGTTTTTCTTTTTAGAGACAAACTTAATTTTACATAGCTGTGACCTCTTGCCCATGCTTTTACCTATACAGAGGTCACATTTTATGTGATACATACTGATTAGGGTTGCTGCACTTGTGGCTATGCTCTCTAGTACACTTTACGGAGCTGATTCATCCATTTGGGTTCACTTTTGATGATAGTGTAGACTAACTTTGTAATCACATTACAATTGCCTCTTTACTGTGTTGTTCTGGCCTGCTGTATATGCCATCTTGCTTGGAGTTTTTCATGTAGAGTCATGGGTCTGTCACCCCTTTCCATCTATTCGATCCGTTAACTTAGTCTATATATGCTGCACTGTCATGACACACTGCCATTAAGTCTATGTTCATCTATTCATGGAATTTAAAAGACTTTGATGAACTTGTTGTACAATAATAGTGACTGGATGTAATTCTAGGATGGCCCTCATTTAATTTATGGGTTTCATCTGATGCTTTATTTGGAATGCCCACAAGTGGTGAATGGATAATAGACCACATTTAATTGCTTCACAGTGTTAATCATATGATTAAAGCTATATTTGATATTCTAGCCCTGAAGAAGTTGAAGAGATATTCTCCTGCTTGATGAAACATGTGTTGGCTGGAATCTGCTGAGGAAGAAAAAGAATGAGATTTTTCTGCAACCCTGACTTGGGGACACAAGCTTTATTTAAAAGATGTTTGCAAAAATGAAGAATTATTACCTGAGAACGCAGAGAGAGTACTCACTGGTGTGCAAACTATTTAACTACTGACAGTAGTAGTGTTCTGTAATGTCCCTAAATTGGATGCATGGCAAGATGATGGGCTTCCCGCCGTGTTTGGCACCCATTTGATATTGGTTAGTACTTGATACTCACGAAATGGGTATTGTGTGTGCTTATTTTCCTGTGTCAACCTTTGGTGCCTTATATCTTATTTTGCAAACCAATCTATGTACTTATAGGTTGATTTGCAAAATACCAGGTAAGAGTGGGTTGCAGAATAACATGCCTAAATAATATTCATTAGGTAGGTTGCCAATTGTGAATCCTTCCGATTGCTTACAATCACAGAAATGGTGGCTTGCAAAAGTTATCAGACAACCATCCCCTTGATTGTATTTCAAATGTGAAAGTTTTTTTAAAGTAGCCTGATTTCCTTAAAGGTAATGGAGATGCTTTAAAAACTATTTTGGAAAACTTCAGTGAGATTTGGCAGTGGTAGTGCAGGATGTGGACGGTGTAATAGTCCATCATTCATCATTGCTAGGATACTGTCCAACCACAATAATTCAGCAAAACAACTAGCTGCTCTGGTGAATTATTAGGCCACTAGTCAATCACGAACATGAACACACCGACCCTTGTTCTGTGCCCCACCCCAGAAAACTGGGTGGAGACGTAGATCAGGATTCATGTCTACATATAAGCCCCTTCACATGGCGATGTTCTGCAACACAAAATAGGCTACTACCATCTTGAACACATCTGGGGTGTACATAAGCATGCTGTCTGTACTGCCAAGACATATGAAGCATGACGTAAGGATCCCAAAAGTACATTCAATGATTGCTCAGGTACGTATAGCTGCCTTAATGTACCTCCATAGAGGATAGGTAGTTGGATCTCAGAAGGGTGTTATGAGATGGGGAGAGAGGGCATACCCAGCATCATTGGCAACAACTACATGTGATATTTGTTTTGATGTAATTCTGTTCTAAGTTTACTACCTAATCTATACATACATGCTGTCATTATTATGGTTGTGTGTACTTTTTTTATTTATTTATTTATTTAAGGAGTTTTATATAGCGCTAGCTGGACCCGAGGGTATCAGAGCGCTTCACAGCAAGTAGCTTATGTGCAAGTAGGCAATACAGAGAATATAGAAGAACATAGGGGTTCGTGCCGGATAAGGATCACACAAAGGAGTGATCGAGCAGAAGGAGCATGAAGGGTGGAGGTCAAATTAGCATTGCATGCACATATAAACCACAAATGTTACATGAACATTTAAG
This sequence comes from Calotriton arnoldi, assembly GCA_963921515.1. Taxonomy (NCBI): domain Eukaryota; kingdom Metazoa; phylum Chordata; class Amphibia; order Caudata; family Salamandridae; genus Calotriton; species Calotriton arnoldi. Next base: position 960,237 of record CAWUFW010005077.1, on the reverse strand, counting down.
CAACAAATACAATACAGATATCAGTAAAAATGCTCCTATAACGTCAGAGCATCTTACAGTTCTGTCAAATTACACAAGAAAATATATGCAGAGTGTCCTGGAAAGTGACTTGGTTATGAAAATAATAATCCACATTCCTTAAGTCGAGTATCCAAAAGGTTTTCTTGATCCAGCAATGCGAGTATCCAAAAAGTTTTCTTGATCAGAGTCAGTGTCCCCGGTCACATAGTTGAAGTTAGGTGGAATGCCGGCTAAGGTACTTCTTTGGCTCCTATCGGTTTGCTCGAGAGCGGTCAAGGAGGAGGACTTTGAGCAGGTTTTTGAATTTTGGAAACGAGGGGATCGTTCTGATGTGGGGGGGGGGTGGAATTCCAGATTTTGGGGGCGTTTCCAGCAAATGATTTGGCCGCAGTTTTTTGTTTGCGAGTTTTCAGCGGGATGAGTAGCAGAGTGTTGGAGCTCCTGAGGTTCCTGGACTGGCCGGCCCTTTTGAGTTTGGCGGCTAGGTATTCCGGTTTGCCTGTGTGCAGGGCTTTGTGCGTGAGGCAGGCTGTTCTGAAGCTGGCTCTCAGCTCAATTGGGAGCCATTTAAGTTCTCTGAGTGCAGGCTAGATGTGTTTGAATTTCTTTTTACCGGTGACCATTCTGGCTGCTGCATTAAAGGTTGTTTTCAGGGGGGCGAGGTGGGATTTTGCTGTACCGGTCAGGGCTGCAATCCCATAATTGATTCTGGAGAGCACCAGTGCTTGGGTGGCTTGTTGCAGGTCCTTGGGCGGGAGGAAGGGCTTTATTTTGTACAGTAATTTCAAGTTGAGAAAGGAACTTCTAGCGGATCTTGTAATGTGTTTTTTCATGTCCAGTTTCGGGTCTAGGGTGATGCCTAGAGATTTTACCGAATCCGCCAGGATGAGGTTACCCTTGAGGGCGTCAATAGCTTTGAGCCATTCTGCAATTTGAGGGTTTTCGTCTTTGTTGGAAATGAGGAGTATTTCCGTTTTCTCTTGATTGAGTTTCAGGTGGTTACATGAGAGCCAATGTTGAACCTCTCTAAGCGTGGCGTTGAGTCTCTGGATGTCGTCAATGGAGGAGGTTTCCAGATATAGCTGCGTGTCATCAGCATATAAGTGGAAAGGGATGTTGGATTTCCTGAGTAGAGTGGTAAGGGGTTCTATGTAAATGTTGAAGAGCTGAGGGGAGAGCACTGACCCTTGTGGAACACCCCTATTAACGGGATAGATGTCGGACTCGAAATTTTTAATTTTTATTCTTTGGGAGCGGTTGTGGAGAAAGGAAGAGAACCATTGGAGGACCGTCTCTTCAAGACCAGCCCTTTCTTGTAGAACCTTGATGAGAAGCTTGTGATCGACTGTATCGAATGCAGCCGATAGGTCCAGGAGGATGAGAAGGCAGCATTGGTCCGAGTCGAGTGACTTGTGTAGGTCGTCTACTTTTTGTGATGTAGTGAATAGGCGTGGGCAAAATGTAAATTCTGCTGGTGTAATTCACATAATTTCATTTTGAGTAAATACCCAAAAGCAAATTTTGCAAATTTCACACACCCATAGTACTCAGGTAATGATAGACTATGTTTCAGAAGCTATCCCCCGGATCTACCTGCAGCCCCAATAAGAGTTTTCATAACTTACCAATTAGCCACAAGTCCCCAATATCCTTATAAACAACATGATGTACAAGATGTGACTGTCAGAAGATGTAGTTGTCATGTGGGCTTCCAGGAAAGGCAGCATACACATTAGTAAAGCTGCCCTTGGCATCACGGAGAGTTGGAACATTGAATAACAGCATTGTTTGTTTTGGAAATGGTATTCCATGTGGTGAAGTGGATGAAGGACCCCTGTGTGCAATTAATGACAATTTAGAAATAGGCAATGGTACAGAAATCCCTTGCCACTCATTGCGTTTCCACCAGTGACTATAGCATGGCACAACACTGGTGCACTATACTGGCAATACATCTCAGTACCTGTTGCAAGCATCAAGAGTCGCTTACCTCTGAAATACCCACAGTGTCCCCACTGGCCATCTGGAAAGGCCCAATAGTCAGGGAATGCAGTGCAGATAATATTTTGACATGGACAGGTATAGCCTAGGAAAATCCTGTAGGCGAATCGAGCTTCTGCTCATAGTTAGCAATCATGCAGCAAAGTTAAATCTGGCTCTCCTGCAGACCCTCTTAAGCCAGACCAGTTCATGAACTCACTGCCTGTGCTCTTGGCACCTTTGTGCCAGGTGATTAATACTTCTCTCTCCACTGCAGTGGTTCCTAGGCTGTGGAAGCAGGCAATGGTGGTCCCCCTACTTAAAAACCTTCACTGGACCCAGCCAAATTGGAAAACTTCAGTCCGATTTCTCTCTTACCTTGGGCGGCTAAGATTGCAGAGGCACACATTAATTCCATTCTAATGGCATTCTTGGATAACCACGGTGTCCTGGATTTCTCGCAGAATGGTTTCCGCCCAGGTCACAGCACGGAGACAGCTCTACTTGCTGTGACCGAACATCTGCGGTCCGTTCTGGATGCTGGGAACACCGCGGCACTGATACTATTAGATCTTAGTGCCGCGTTCGATACGGTCTCCCACCAGATTCTACTACATCGTCTGGAGGAGGCCGGTATTGTTGGCTCAGCTCTAGAGTGGTTTAGATCGTTCCTCTCTGAGAGAACATTCCAGGTGACCGCCCCGCCTTTTCTTTCTCGTGTCCAGTCTATCGGACAGGGTGTACCACAGGGCTCTTCTCTGAGTCCTGTACTATTCAATCTGTATGTACAACCATTGGCTCTGGTGGCCAGGGACTGGGGTCTCTTACGCTGATGACACGCAGTTGGTGGTGGTTCTCTCCGACGACTCTACACGGGATGCTCCGAAATTTAGGAGCGGTCTGGCGGCAGTTGCGGAGTGGATGACCGCCAACTGTCTCCAGCTCAACGCCAATAAATCTGAGGTGCTGCTTGTGGGGAGAGATACTGAGTTATGGAGTGAGCAATGGTGGCCGAATATCCTTGGGAGTGCACCCACCCCTAAGTCGGTGGTGAAAAATCTAGGGGTGTGGTTGGATTCGACCCTCAGCTTTCAGGACCATACCAAGAAAGTGGCAGGCACGTGCTTTGGCTTACTCTGGGGATTGAAACCCCTGCTGGGGTACTTTGACCCGTCCACCCGACAAATGATTGTCCAAGCGGCTATCCTGTCAAGGCTGGACTATGCCAGTTCACTCTACCTGGGGGTAAATAAGGCAGAGGTCCAAAATGCGGCAGCCAGAGCCCTGCTTGGGCTCCCTAGAAGCTGCCCGACAACCGGTGCCATTCGACGTTTACATTGGCTGCCTATGGCCAAGCGTATTGAATTCAAGGCCCTTTGCCTGGCCTTTAAAATTCTGAAGTACTCTTCCCCGGGTATTTTGGCCAATCTGTTAGTGCCTTACACACCCATGCGCCATCTGCGCTCCATGGGGCAATGCCTGGTTACCGTCCCTCGGGTGAAACGTACACCTGCTGGGGGACGGTCGTTTCGTAGCTTAGCGGCCAAACTCTGGAACTCCCTCCCCTCCCAGATCCGCTGTCTGGATAACTATCTGATGTTTCAGAAGGATATCAAAACCTATCTCTTCCCCCCGGCTTAGGCCTTAGTCTCTATGTCTTGCTGCTATCAGCGCCGGGACGCCTCTTCGCTGAGGCAGCTGTTGCGCTATACAAGTTGGGTTAACATATCATGTCAAGCATCACATCTGGTAGGAAGAGGTATCTGGCAATGACTGCTTTTTTGAATATGCTATGCCTCTAAACCCTCTCTATCCTCCTCAAATAATTGTCCCTCAAAATGAGTGGTAAAGTTACAAAGATGTTCGCCAACAAAGTACACCAAAAACATTTTTGGATGTGTGACTTTATTTCTTATGTAGTTACTTTGAATGTAATAGGCTTCAGTTGTAATGAGTTATGTCTGTAGATGTTTGGTGGATTCCTGATTGTGAACTCCCTATCCCTTGCATTAGCAAGTGTGTTACAAGTAATGCAAGCACAACTGATGTTCCTTTTTTAGGAACAGGCCCCTTAGGAAACAACAAACCAGGAGGGGCAAGGGAGGATGCAAGCATTGATCCTACCACATCCAAGAGAATAACCAGGAGCCAGAGGTTTTGAGCCAAAAGAATCTAGTCATCAATATCTCTTATCAAGTCTTAAGCACAGTGGAAACAAATACTCTACAAAAGGGAACCTCACTTGGGTCTACATATCATTCCAAAATATTTGAGGCGGAGGTCAGTGTGTTTAAGTTCATGTGATCGCTCAGATTAAGACACTTCTTTGAGAACATTGTTTCCGAACAACAACCTAAGACAGAGGACACCTCAAAGGGTTTAAAACCAAAGAGTTCCTAAGTGGCTCCTGTTAGCCACAAGATACTGGATGCCTTCAAGACCTTTGTAAAAAACAACTAACAACTCCTTTTTAAAACTAAAAAAACACTACGATCTAATTTGACCACCAAAGAAAGAGCCATCATACAACGCTTAGCGAGAAATCCTGATATCACATGTTGCAATGCGGATAAAGGTGGGGCCATAGTAGTAATGGATTCGTCTTACTACAACCACAAGTTAAATGAACATGTGGCAGACACAACTACATACATTGAGTTGGGACATAACCCCACTGAGGAATTCAAAAGTGAATTGAAAGACCTAATTGATAAAGCGGTCGCTCATGGAACAACCACAGAGGCAGATCGGGGGTATCTGACTCAGGAATATCCTAGAAGTCCAACACTGCACATGCTACCCAAAATTCATAAGGACTTATTCAAACTGTAGGAAAGTAGGATCTGCTTCTTATGGTTACCCCCACTTTTTGCTTTTGGCACCCACTGTTTTGACTAGTCTGGCTGGGATCCTGCTATTCAGGATCCCAGCCTATCTGCTTTCTCCCTTAAATTGCAACATGTGTACTTTGGTACACTCCAGATTGGATACTGGGGTGCCCTTATAAGTCCCTAGTATATGGTACCCATGTACCCAGGGCATAGGTACCCCAGAGGCCTCCCCTGGGCTGAAGCATGTATTATGCCACCCATGAGAGGCCATGCAAAATGGAACTCTAGGTCTGCTACAGCAGCCTGTGTAAGTTGGTGATTGCACCACTTACTTAAGATATAGGTTCACTATATCTATATATATCACTACACTTAAAACCTTATAAGTCACCCCTATAGCAGGCCTTAACAATCCTGAAGGCAGGGTGCTGGGTTTTGCGTGAGAAGGTGCTCCTGCATGAGCAGGGCCCCTCTGCAGTCTTCGGAGACCATTCTCCCGGGCTGTACGTGATACTACCAGACATATAGGTAGAGGTGCATTATAACCTCGCGGTAAATGCTATCTCAAAAACGACTGCAAAGAAGTATGTCGTGTTTGGTGTCAAACACCTTGGAATCATATTGTGGTAGATATGATTACTCCCCTCAGAACCGAGGTTCGGGGGGAACCTAAGTCTACCGGTACCAACTTTCTCGAGCCTTACAGCACAAAATGGATGCTGCCAGCCACAGACACGAGTCTGCCCTCCTGCTGCTGAGCCAAGCTCGAGCAGGGGAAGGCAGCACAATAGGCATCCTGTCACAGGGAGGTGTTACCACCTCCCAGACAGGATTTAGTGCATTGGGGCTGGGTGGGTGCACTGTCTCAGTGCCAGAAAGTCTGCACGAGGGGCACACTTGGTGTCCCTGTGCATAGTCCAGTTCAAACCAGTTCTGGGAGCCATCCGCTCCTGCTCTGGCGCGAAACTGGACAGAGGACATGGGTGTAGCCAACCCCCCTGTCCTCTCCCTCCCCTAGGAGGGTCCCTAGAATCTGTCCAACCCTTTCTGTGGTTATGAAATGGGTTACCTGGCTACAGGATATTAGATTTTACGTGGACAAGATTCTGCAAGAAGATACCACTACACTTCGACCGTCTGCACACGCTGGACTTCGCTGGACCTCCCATGGGCTCGACTTCATCTTCCCTTGCCGTCCCCAGTCCTGCCACTGTCCGTGATCCATACAGGCTCCGTGCAGGACCCTGTGGACCTCCAAGACAACAGAAGAATCTGCCTTGGAGTGAAGGAGTCACTCCCCTGCAAATGCAGGCACCATAATGCATCTGACCGGTTTGCTGACCCTGAGCTCCTGCAGACTACAAAGGCTCCAGAAACACAGGAGGTAGGTTTCTGAAGGCTCCGAGGTTGAGCTGCCTTCTCATTGAGTTTGAGGTGGATATCCCTCATGGAGACCGTATAACCTGTAACCCTGTGCACCGTGTCTATTTGCAGCAGCACATGCTTGTTGTCATGCAACAATTCTGTGCATTGAGCCATTTGTAGCCCTGACCCCAGCGCATCCTTTCTGAGAAGGACTCTAGTATCCTCGCACTCTGTGCCCTGCTAGCTGGTATCCTGTGAAACCACCTGAGGTCCCCTTGCGACTCCTGTGCCTTCGGCCTGTGGGTCCACTTGAGGGTCAACTTTGCTTTTTTTGAGCTCCCCTGGTTGCACCAGGCCTGCCCTGACTCCCCTTGCTGTGGTGAGTCTCCTGGTCCTTCCTGGGCCAGATCGACACTGAATATGACCATCTATGTTATTGCCGTTGCCAAGGCTTGATTGGTGCTCCAGCCAGACACCGACCCCTCAGCACTCAACATCCTTTGTGGGAGAGCTCGCCTTCAGCTCCTGGTTGTCCTAGACATCTCCGGGTCCTCGCAACTGAAGAGTCAAGCTCACTGTCAACACACCTGAAGCACCCAACATCGGTGGGCATTCGTCTACCGAGCCCCTGGTCACTCCAAAGTGAACCAGACTCTGTCTCCTCTGCTTTCAGGTTCTTCTCATCTAGAATCCACATTTGATTCCACCGGACACATTTCTTTCTTCCCGCAGCAGCATTTCTTTGTCGACATCCAAAGAAAACGACGAGGGTTTCCAACGCCACTTCGCACCTATGCACCTGGCTCCTCTGGGATAGGTAACTCTGGTACAAAGGTATCCACGGGTGGGGTGGCTCTTCAAACTCTTAAGTTCCAAGGTTTGTCTTCGTAATCTGCTGGGAAGGGTCCTTAATCTCTGATTTTCCAACCGCGACTTTCCCATTGAATTGTACGGAGCACGCGGTCGTGTTCTCACACTGCACCCGTCCTTCGTGGGGTCTCTGTTCACTCACCTTGGTTGGTTCCTTGGGGTCCCAGCGATTCTACACCTTCTAGACTAGGTCTAGTCCCGAGTCGTGGTTCTTATACCACTTATTTAGTATATGGTTTGGTCTCCCAGGGAGTCTACTGTGTATTGCGCTACTTACGTTTGATTCTTTGCAACTGTATTATTTGATTTGTGTTCTATCCTCGTGTAGAGGATACTAGAGAGTGTTATATATAATAAATACATATTTGTATAACTACTGTGTGGTCTCCCTTTCATTTAACCAATACTGGTTGCATTCTGGTAAAACAAGGTGCTTAACATTCCTTCAAGACTTAGCTTGAAGGCTGCTCTCCATAGCTACCAATAGGATAGCTTTCAATAAAGGTTATCTTTGACCTAATCACCATAAGGGTTGTTTGGACTGGTGCAAGGTGCCCACTTTAATTAGTGGACAGCATATACCAGGCCAACTTCTCACATTGGTGTGCAGCGGTTGGGATTCAAGCCTGCATTGTTTTACCAGAAAAATCTTTGTATTGATTAACTGAAAAACCACTAGTATCTAGGAACATATAATACTAGCTTAAGATAGTAAGTTCTACTGAACTTGGGGTTGGGTAAGTCAAGGGTCTAGCACACCCTTTCTCCAACCTAAGAGAGTTTAGTACCCACTAGGTTAGGTAGGTGCCTACACTACACCCTCACTTAGTATGTCTTCTACTGGGAATGCCACTGGTGGCATCCTGCCTACTAAATATGATAGCTTTGCATTCACTGAATTAAAAGCTATGTGTGTATCTAGGAAGCTGAAGACAGGGAGAAATGCCAACACTCAACGTCTAATAGATGCATTACTGCTAGATGACATTAGGAAGACTCCTGGGTCAAATGAGCAGGATAGAGTGGGTGGTACAGGGGAGGAAGATAGGTCAGGAGGGGACACCTTCTATGACCTAGAGTCCAACCCTGGACAGGAGGATCAAAATGATCCAACCCTGAACAACTCAGATCCCCAGGAGGAAGAGGAAGAAGAGGGTCAAGAGGACCATCACTTTAGTCCTCCAGGGAGAGTGCAGAGTTTGCCAAGGAGATCTAGGTCTCCCTCTGCTGAGTCAAATCATTTTAGACATTCTGTAGGGACCTCTGTTTCTAGTAAGAGAGACAACTCTTATGACAGGGAGTGCCAATTACTAGAGCTTCAGAAAGCTAAGCTTAAGCTCAGGCAACAGCAATTGGCCCTGGATAAAGAGTCCCTAGAAGTCCAGAAGAATAGAAAGAAATTGGGACTAGAGTCCCATGGTGGCAGCTATAGTGTCCCTAGGGTTAGGGAACACACCTTTGATCATAGGAACCTGAGCAAGATTGTCCCTCTCTTCCATGTAGGGGATGACATCCAGAAATGGATAACTGCCTTGGAGAGGGCCTGTAAAGTACAGAAGGTCCCTCAAGAGCAGTGGGCAGCTATCTTGTGGCTCTCCTTTGCTGACAAAGGTAGAGATAAGCTCCTCACTGTAAGAGAAGAGGATGCTGATAACTATTCAGTCCTGAAGAGTGCTCTCATTGAAGGGTTTGGCTTAACCACTGAACAGTACAGGATTAAGTTCAGAGACACCCAGAAGACATAGACTCAGGACTGGGTAGACTTTGTTGATTGTGCCATTAAGGCTCTGGAAGGCTGGTTACTTGGTAGCAACATGAATGATTTTAAAGGATTGTACAACTTGATTATGAGGGAGCAGATCCTTAATAATTGCCAAAACCAGTTGTTGCATCAATACCTGGTTTACTCTGATCTGACTTCTGTCCAAGAATTGGGAAAGAAGGCAGATAGTTGGGTCAGAACCAGGGTGAAGCAGAAAGCCCAGAGCAATGGAGGTGACCAAAAGAAACCAGACCCTAAGAACTCAGATAAGGGTGGGGACAAAAATAAAGATCAAAAGTCTTCATCAGGGCCCCAAAAACCTGCATCTGGGGGAGTCACAATCCAACAAGGAAAAAGGCAAAAGGAAACCTTGGTGTCACATCTGTAAAGAGAAAACCCATTGGACAAAGATGCCACTTGTCCAAGGGCCAAGGATTCTACTCCTACCACCACTGCCCGTAAGGCAACTGTTCCCCCTAGCACAGTTTCAAGTGGTGGTACACAGAACAAGGGAATAGTGGGGTTAACCTTGGGCTCTGAGGTGGGTTCTGGCCTAGTCAGAACTCCAGCTCAGGCTGTTCTAGTCTGTGATGGAGGCATGGACAATGCCTCCTTATTTGTAAGTCCCAGTAACCTGGGCAAATACAGACAACAGCCTTTAATAAATGGTAAGGAGGCCATGGCATACAGGGACACAGGTGCAAGTGTCACAATGGTGACAAAAGTTCTTGTGGACCCTGACTAGATCATACTTGGTGAGATGTACCAAGTGACCAATGCTAGCAATGTCAGTACAGACCATTCCTTGGCAGTTGTTAATTTCACCTGGGGAGGGGTAACTGGCCCTAAGAAGGTTGTGGTAAGTTCAGACCCCCCTGTGGAATGCTTGTTGGGCAATGATTTGGAGACTTCAGCCTGGGCTGAAGTGGAACTCAGGACTCATGCAGCAATGTTGGGAATCACTGCAGATGTGTTTGCTGTGACTAGGTCACAGGCCAAACTGAAAGCCACTGAGCAGGTCCTGGATCCTGAAAGGATGGACCAGGTGCCTTCCAAGCAGAGGAGCAGGAGGGGTAAGGCTCAGGAAGAGGATCAGTCTTTTGAGGAAGTTGATCCCAGGCCCTGTGAAGGAACTGTCTCAGAGGAACTTGAACCTGACCAGGTTGAGTTCTTGGAGACAGGGGGCCCTTCCAGGACACAGCTGAGTCAGGAGCAGCAAACCTGCCCCTCTCTTGAACCCCTCAGACAGCAAGCTGCTGCTGAGGCTGCAGGGAATGTCAGTCGATCTCACAAGATCTATTGGGATGAGGGACTTCTATATTCAGAGGGTAGAGACCCCAAGCCTGGTGCCACCAGGAGGTTGGTTATACCTCTGAAGTTTTGGGGCTTCCTACTCACCCTAGCACATGACATTCCCCTAGCAGGACACTTAGGCCAAAGCAAGACTTGGGCTTGTCCCTCACTTTCACTGGCCTCATATGTCAGAGGACACAAAGGAGTTTTGTCGCTCCTGTATCACTTGCCAAGCCAGTGGTAAGGCAGGTGGTACTACAAAGGCCCCCCTGTTACCACTACCTGTGGTGGGGGTTCCCTTTGAGAGGGTTGGGATTGACATAATTGGTCCCATGAACCCTCCAACAGCATCTGGACATTCTTACATCCTGGTGGTGGTGGACCATGCTACCAGGTATCCAGAAGCTATTCCCCTTAGGACCACCACAGCACCTGTGGTGGCAAGGGCCCTCCTGGGGATTTTCTCCAGGGTGGGTTTTACTTAGGAGGTCTTAACAGACAGAGATACAAACTTTATGTCTAGTTACATAACTGCAATGTGGAAAGAGTGTGGTGTCAACTACAAGTTTACCACACCCTATCATCCTCAATGCAATGGGTTGGTTGAAAGGTTCAACAAAACCCTAAAGGGCATGATAATGGGGCTCCCAGAAAAGCTCAGGCAAACATGGGATGTTCTGTTGCCCTGCCTTCTTTTTGCCAACAGAGAGGTGCCACAGAAGGGGGTTGGCTACAGCCCTTTTGAACTTTTGTTTGATCACCCAGTTAGGGGTCCACTGTGTCTGGTGAAGGAGGGATGGGAGTTACCTCTAAAACCTACTATGTACTTGGTCTCCGCTCCAGGATGGCTGAGTATATGAAGAAGGCATCCAAAAACCTTGAGGCTAGCCAGGAATTGCAAAAGGCCTGCCATGACCAAAAGGATGTCTTGACTGTTTACCAGCCAGGACAGAAAGTGTGGGTGCTGGAGCCTGTGGCCCCAGCAGCTCTCCAAGGCAGATGGAGTGGACCCCACACAATACTTGAGCAAAAGGGAGAGGTCACTTACTTGGTGGACCTTGGAACTCCCAGGAGCCCCCACAGGGAGCTCCATGTAAACAGGCTCAAGCCTTATGTTGACAGGGCAGACATGGGCTTACTCATGGCTACTGATGAGGGACAGGAGGAAGAGAGTGACCCACTCCCTGACCTCCTCTCACAGAACCCTGATGATGGCTCAGTAGATGGTGTTGCTTTGGAAAGCAGCCTCACTGAGCAGCAACAGTCTGATTGCAGGAAGGTCCTCAATCAGTTTAGGCAAATGCTCTCACTGACTCCAAGTCAGACCACCTGGTGTACCCATGAAGTGGACACAGGTGAAAACCTACCTGTAAAGAACAACATTTACAGACACCCTGACCATGTCAGGGATTGCATCAGGACTGAGGTCCAAAAGATGCTGGAATTGGGAGTCATTGAGCCCTCAACTAGTCCTTGGGCTACTCCAGTGGTCTTGGTACCTAAACCTCACACCAAGGATGGTAAGAGAGAGATGAGGTTTTGTGTTGACTACAGAGGACTCAATGCAGTCACTAGGACTGATGCTCATCCTATTCCAATGGCAGATGAACTCATAGATACTTTGGCCTCAGCCAAGTTTCTGAGTACTTTTGACCTTACAGCTGGCTACTGGCAAATCAGACTAGCTGAGGATGCCAAGCCAAAAACAGCATTCTCAACCCCTAGTGGGCACTACCAATTTGTGGTGATGCCTTTTTGCTTGAAGAATGCACCTGCCACATTTCAAAGGTTGGTGAATAAAGTTCTCACAGGCCTGGAAGACTGTAGTGCAGCTTATCTAGATGATATTGCTGTCTTTAGTTCCACCTGGGAGGATCACCTGGCCCACCTGAGAAATGTTTTGGAGGCCTTGCAAAAGGCAGGCCTCACTATCAAGGCCACTAAGTGCCAGATAGGGCAGAGTCAGGTTGTGTACCTGGCCCACCTTGTGGGTGGAGGCCAGGTTCAACCATTGAGGAGCAAAATCCAGACCATAATGGAGTGGTTTGCTCCAACTACCCAGACTCAGGTCAGAGCTTTCTTGGGCCTGACTGGGTATTACAGGAGATTTGTCAAGGATTATGGGTCCATAGTGACTCCCTTGAATGACCTGACATCAAAGAGAATGCCCAAGAAAGTTCAGTGGACAGTTAGATGTCAGAAGGCATTTGATGACCTCAAGCAGGCCATGTGCACTGCTCCCATGCTGCAAAGTCCTGACTATTCCAAACAATTCATTGTTCAAACTGATGCATCTGAGTTGGGGGTAGGGGCTGTGTTATCACAATTGAATGCAGAGGGTCAGGATCAGCCAGTAGCTTTTATTAGCAGAAGGCTGACCCCCAGAGAGAAACGTTGGTCAGCTATTCAGAGGGAAGCCTTTGCTGTGGTTTGGGCTCTGAAGAAGTTGAGGCCATACTTGTTTGGAACTCACTTCATTGTTCAGACTGACCACAAGCCCCTCTTGTGGCTAAAACAGATGAAGGGTGAAAACCTCAAACTTTTGAGGTGGTCCATTTCCCTACAGGGGATGGACTATACAGTGGAACATAGACCTGGGAGTAACCATGTCAATGCAGATGGACTCTCCAGATAGTTCCACTTAGAAAATGAAGACTCAACTGGGCAAGGTTAGTCTCATCTCCTTTCGATTGGGGGGGAGTTGTGTAGGAGAGTAGGATCTGCTTCTTATGGTTACCCCCACTTTTTGCTTTTGGCACCCACTGTTTTGACTAGTCTGGCTGGGATCCTGCTATTCAGGATCCCAGCCTATCTGCTTTCTCCCTTAAATTGCAACATGTGTACTTTGGTACACTCCAGATTGGATACTGGGGTGCCCTTATACGTCCCTAGTATATGATACCCATGTACCCAGGGCATAGGTACCCCAGAGGCCTCCCCTGGGCTGAAGCATGTATTATGCCACCCATGAGAGGCCATGCAAAATGGAACTCTAGGTCTGCTACAACAGCCTGTGTAAGTTGGTGATTGCACCACTTACTTAAGATATAGGTTCACTATATCTATATATATCACTACACTTAAAACCTTATAAGTCACCCCTATAGCAGGCCTTAACAATCCTGAAGGCAGGGTGCTGGGTTTTGCGTGAGAGGGTGCTCCTGCATGAGCAGGGCCCCTCTGCAGTCTTCGGGGACCATTCTCCCGGGCTGTACGTGATACTACCAGACATATAGGTAGAGGTGCATTATAACCTCGCGGTAAATGCTATCTCGAAAACGACTGCAACGAAGTATGTCGTGTTTGGTGTCAAACACCTTGGAATCATACCTCCACACCAGTAACTGGTGTGGGAGGTATGATTCCTCCCCTCAGAACCGAGGTTCTGGGGGTACCTAAGTCTACCGGTACCAACTTTCTCGAGCCTTACAGCACAAAATGGATGCTGCCAGCCACAGACACGAGTCTGCCCTCCTGCTGCTGAGCCAAGCTCGAGCAGGGGAAGGCAGCACAATAGGCATCCTGTCACAGGGAGGTGTTACCACCTCCCAGACAGGATTTAGTGCATTGGGGCTGGGTGGGTGCACTGTCTCAGTGCCAGAAAGTCTGCACGAGGGGCACACTTGGTGTCCCTGTGCATAGTCCAGTTCAAACCAGTTCTGGGAGCCATCCGCTCCTGCTCTGGCGCGAAACTGGACAAAGGACATGGGTGTAGCCACCCCCTTGTCCTGTCCCTCCCCTAGGAGGGTCCCTAGAATCTGTCCAACCCTTTCCCGTAGGTATAAAATGGGTTACCTGGCTACAGGACATTAGATTTTACGTGGACAAGATTCTGCAAGAAGATACCACTACACTTCGACCGTCTGGACATGCTGGACTGTCCGTGATCCATATAGGCTCTGTGCAGGACCCTGTGGACCTTCAAGACAACAGAAGAATCTGCCTTGGAGTGAAGGAGTCACTCCTCTGCAAATGCAGGCACCGTAATGCATCTGACCAGTTTGCTGACCCTGAGCTCCTGTGGACTCCGAAAGATCCAGCAACACAGGAGGTGAGTTTCTGAAGGTCTACAAGTTTGAGCTGCCTTCTCACAGAGCTTGAGGTGGATATCCCTCGTGGGGACCGTATAACCCATACCCCTGTGCACCGCGTCTATTTGCAGCAGCACATGCTTGTTGTCGTGCAACAATTCTGTGCATTGGGCCATTTGTATCCCTGATCCCAGCGCATCTTTTCTGAGAAGGACTCCAATATCCTCGCACTCTGTGCCCTGCTAGCTGGTATCCTGTGAAACCGCCTGAGGTCCCCTCGCGACTCCTGTGCCTTCAGCCTGTGGGTCCACTTGAGGGTCAACTTTGCTTTATTTGGGCTCCCCTGGTTGCTCCAGGCTTGCCCTGACTCCCCTTGCTGTGGTGAGTCTCCTGGTCCTTGCTGGGCCAGATCGACACTGAATTTGACCATCTACGTTGTTGCCGTTGCCAAGGCTTGATTGGTGCTCCAGCTGGACACCGACCCCTCAGCACTCAACATCCTTTGTTGGACAGCTCGCCTCCGGCTCCTGGTTGTCCTAGACATCTCCGGGTCCTCGCAGCTGAAGAGTCAAGCTCACTGTCAACACATCTGAAGCACCCAACATCGATGGGCATTCGTCTACCGAGCCCCTGGTCACTTCAAAGTGACCCAGACTCTGTCCCCTCTGCTTTCAGGTTCTTCTCATCTAGAATACACATTTGGATTCCACCGGACACTTTTCTTTCTTCCCGCAGCAGCATTTCTTTGTCGACATTCATAGAAAACGACAAGGGTTTCCGACGCCACTTCGCACTTATGCACCCGGCTCCTCTGGGATAGGTAACTCTGGTATAAAGTTATCCACGGATGGGGTGGCTCTTCAAACTCTTAAGTTCCAAGGGTTGTCTTCGTAATCTGCTGGGAAGGGTCCTTAATCTCTGATTTTCCAACGGCGACATTCCCATTGAATTGTACGGAGCACGTGGTCGTGTTCTCACACTGCACACGTCCTTCGTGGGGTCTCTGTTCACTCACCTTGGTTGGTTCCTTGGGGTCCCAGCGATTCTACACCTTCTACACTAGGTCTAGTCCCGAGTCGTGGTTCTTATACCACTTATTTAGTATATGGTTTGGTCTCCCCCGGGATTCCACTGTGTATTGTGCTACTTACGTTTGATTCTTTGCAACTGTATTATTTGATTTGTGTTCTATCCTCGTTTAGAGGATACTAGAGAGTGTTATATATAATAAATACATATTTTTATAACTACTGTGTGGTCTCCCTTTCATTTAACCAATACTATAAGGTTGCATTCTGGTAAAACAAGGTGCTTAACATTCCTTCAAGACTTAGCCTGAAGGCTGCTCTCCATAGCTACCAATAGGATAGCTTTCAATAAAGGTTATCTTTGACCTAATCACCATAAGGGTTGTTTGGACTGGTGCAAGGTGCCCACTTTAATTAGTGGACAGCATATACCAGGCCAACTTCTCACATTGGTGTGCAGCGGTTGGGATTCAAGCCTGCATTGTTTTACCTGAAAAATCTTTGTATTGATTAACTGAAAAACCACTAGTATCTAGGAACATATAATACTAGCTTAAGATAGTAAGTTCCACTGAACTTGGGGTTGGGTAAGTCAAGGGTCTAGCACACCCTTTCTCCAACCTAAGAGAGTTTAGTACCCACTAGGTTAGGTAGGTGCCTACACTACACCTCACTTAGTATGTCTTCTACTGGGAATGCCACTGGTGGCATCCTGCCTACTAAATATGATAGCTTTGCATTCACTGAATTAAAAGCTATGTGTGTATCTAGGAAGCTGAAGACAGGGAGAAATGCCAACACTCAACGTCTAATAGATGCATTACTGCTAGATGACATTAGGAAGACTCCTGGGTCAGATGAGCAGGATAGAGTGGGTGGTACAGGGGAGGAAGATAGTTCAGGAGGGGACACCGTCTATGACCTAGAGTCCAACCCTGGACAGGAGGATCAAAATGAGCCACCCCTGAACAACTCAGATCCCCAGGAGGAAGAGGAAGAAGAGGGTCAAGAGGACCATCACTTTAGTCCTCCAGGGAGAGTGCAGAGTTTGCAAAGGAGATCTAGGTCTCCCTCTGCTGAGTCAAATCATTTTAGACATTCTGTAGGGACCTCTGTTTCTAGTAAGAGAGACAACTCTTTTGACAGGGAGTGCCAATTACTAGAGCTTGAGAAAGCTAAGTTAGGCAACAGCAATTGGCCCTGGATAAAGAGTCCCTAGAAGTCCAGAAGACTAGAAAGAAATTGGGACTAGAGTCCCATGGTGGTAGCTATAGTGTCCCTAGGGTTAGGGAACACACCTTTGATCATAGGAACCTGAGCAAGATTGTCCCTCCCTTCCATGTAGGGGATGACATCCAGAAATTAATAACTGCTTTGGAGAGGGCCTGTAAAGTACAGAAGGTCCCTCAAGAGCAGTGGGCAGCTATCTTGTGGCTCTCCTTTGCTGACAAAGGTAGAGATAAGCTCCTCACTGTAAGAGAAGAGGATGCTGATAACTATTCAGTCCTGAAGAGTGCTCTCATTGAAGGGTTTGGCTTAACCACTGAACAGTACAGGATTAAGTTCAGAGACACCCAGAAGACACAGACTATGGACTGGGTAGACTTTGTTGATTGTGCCATTAAGGCTCTGGAAGGCTGGTTACTTGGTAGCAAGGTGAATGATTTTAAAGGATTGTACAACTTAATTATGAGGGAGCAGATCCTTAATAATTGCCAAAACCAGTTGTTGCATCAATACCTGGTTGACTCTGATCTGACTTCTCCCAAAGAATTGGGAAAGAAGGCAGATAGTTGGGTCAGAACCAGGGTGAAGCAGAAAGCCCAGACCAATGGAGGTGACCAAAAGAAACCAGACCCTAAGAACTCAGATAAGGGTGGGGACAAAAATAAAGATCAAAAGTCTTTATCAGGGCCCCAAAAGCCTGCATCTGGGGGGGAGTCACAATCCAACAAGGAAAAAGGCAAAAGGAAACCTTGGTGTCACATCTGTAAAGAGAAACCCATTGGACAAAAGATGCCAATTGTCCAAGGGCCAAGGATTCTACTCCTACCACCACTGCCCGTAAGGCAACTGCTCCCCTAGCACAGTTTCAAGTGGTGGTACACAGAACAAGGGAATAGTGGGGTTAACCTTGGGCTCTGAGGTGGGTTCTGGCCTAGTCAGAACTCCAGCTCAGGCTGTTCTAGTCTGTGATGGAGGCATGGACATTGCCTCCTTATTTGTAAGTCCCAGTAACCTGGGCAAATACAGACAACAGCGTTTAATAAATGGTAAGGAGGCCATGGCATACAGGGACACAGGTGAACAGACATAATATCGAATTTTTAATATCGAATTGCCAAAATATCGAGTTTTTTATATAGAATGGACAGAATATCGAATTGCCAAAATATAGTGGTGCAGAATATCGAAATTCAGGTAAGAAATATCGATTGTCATAATATCGACCGTCATAATATAGTTGTTAAAAATATCGAATTTTTTTATAGTGTTTTAAGTGTTAGTACATGTGTTAAAAGTATGTATTATTTTTGTAATGTATGTTTTAATTTTTTTAAAGTAATACATTTTATGTTATTTAATTTTTGCGTAATTTAATTCCGTAGCGGGCTGTGTGTTTATAGGGGAATAGGGTGGGAAGTAATTTAATGATAGTAAATTAAATATTAATTTTTAGGAATTATTAATTATTTTTAATTTAATTTTGCGTTTTAGTTCTGTAGCGGGTTGTGGGTTTATAGGGGAATAGGGTGGGAAGTAATTTAATTGTAATTAAGTAATTATTTAATTTTATTTATTAGTATTGATAAATAATTTATTGTTAATTAATTATTAATTGGTAATTAATTTTTATTAATTTCTATTAATTTATTCATTGATAATTATATTAACTGTATTAATTTATTATTCAGAGCGGGTTGTGGGTTTATAGGGGAATAGGGTGGGAAGTAATTGAATTGTAAATAAGTAATTATTTATTTTTATTTATTGGTATTGATTATTAATTTATTGTTAATTAATTCTTAATTGGTAATTAATTTTTATTAATTGGTAATTAATTTTTATTAATTGATTAATTGATAATTATATTAATTGTATTAATGTATTATTCGGAGCGGCTTGTGGTTTTATAGGGGAATAGGGTGGGAAGTAATTTAATTGTAATTAAATAATTATTGAAAATATTTTTGTGTATTGATAATTAATTTACTGTTAATTAATTATTAATTGGTAAACATTTTGTATTACTTATTAATTTTTGGCATTGGAATTTTTTTTGTGCTAATTAATTATTAATAGGTAATTAATTTTTAATAATTAATATTTATTGGTATTTATAATTAATTAATTATTAAATAATTTATCGTTGGGAATTAATTTTTAATACATTTTTATTGGTATTGATAATTAATTTAGATATATTTAATTATTAAATCATTACTTTCCCTACTGTTGCACTCACTGGAGGGGGAATAGTAATTTTTACCCTCCCGCTATCCAACATTTTCCCTACTGTTGCACTCTCTGGAGTGGGAATAGTAATTTTTACCCCTACGCTATCCAACGCTTTCCCTACTGTTGCACTCACTGGAGTGGAAATAGTAATTTTTACCCCTACGCTATCCAACGCTTTCCCTACTGTTGCACTCACTGGAGTGGGAATAGTAATTTGTACCCCTACGCTATCCAACGCTTTCCCTACTGTTGCACTCTCTGGAGTGGGAATAGTAATTTTTACCCCTACGCTATCCAACGCTTTCCCCACTGTTGCACTCTCTGGAGTGGGAATAGTAATTTTTACCCCTACGCTATCCAACGCTTTCCCTACTGTTGCACTCTCTGGAGTGGGAATAGTCATTTTTACCCCTACGCTATCCAACGCTTTCCCTACTGTTGCACTCACTGGAGGTGGAATAGTAAATTTTACCCCTACACTATCCAACGCTTTCCCTACTGTTGCACTCACTGGAGTGGGAATAGTAATTTTTACCTACCCGCTATCCAACGCTTTCCCTACTGTTGCACTCACTGGAGTGGGAATAGTAATTTTTACCCTCCCGCTATCCAACGCTTTCCCTACTGTTGCACTCACTGTAGTGGGAATAGTAATTTTTACCTACCCGCTATCCAACGCGTTCCCTACTGTTGCACTCAGTGGAGTGGGAATAGTAATTTTTACCCTCCCGCTATCCAACGGTTTCCTTACTGTTGCACTCACTGGAGTGGGAATAGTAATTTTTACCCTCCCGCTATCCAACGCTTTCCCTACTGTTGCACTCACTGGAGTGGGAATAGTAATTTTTACCCTCACGCTATCCAACGCTTTCCCTACTGTTGCACTCACTGGAGTGGGAATAGTACATTTTACCCTCCCGCTATCCAACACTAAAAATATTGAATATTTTTTAATAATTTAAGTTAACATATATATGTATTAAAAAATAAAAATGCATGTTTCTTTTTTTTTTATTTACATTAATTATTTATTAATTTTAAGGTTATTTAAGTATTTTTAAGTATGTTTTACTTAATTATATTTATTATTTTATTATTTTACATTACTTTTAAGACATTTAAAAAATTCGATATTTTAACAAACTATGGGGCCCATTACGATACCCGGCGTAAATAAATCCGCCAGGCATGGAAGCGGCAAAAATCCGCCCGCACACACCGTCTGAACACCGACCACGCCATTACGATTACACAAACCGAAAACCGCCATCGGCGGAAAAATCACACAAAATACCGCCCGCCATCGTCCGAGTCTGAGTCAAACCGCCCGCCACGGACGGAAACACGCACGACAACACAAAACCGCCCGCCCACACGGCCGACACACCGCACGTGAAATTACGATCGCACCGCCATGAGCGCGGAAAACCACAAATATGCCGCCCGCCAGCGCAAACAACGCCGATGAGAATCGACACGGCAGAAGCCATGGCGCCAACGTACCTGCACAGAAACCATCCGCACACAAAACCAATAGCACACAACATGGCCAACAAGTCCACACAGCAAGGCACGCACAAATACACAAGCACAGTACACATCCCGAAAACACACCCCCGGACAAACAAAAAATACAAAGGCCAGAACCCCAGACACAACACACCTGAAAACAACAGACCATGAGGACACACCCACATAGGTGAGTACAAAAGCAGCACTCCCACAGACTACAACCCCTTGCTACATTGCAAACCAGAGAGGAGAGGAGAGGACACAGTGACACAGCAAGGACAGCAGCACACCACAGAAACGCACACATCACTACCACCACCACCACCACCACCACACCCCGGCACCACAAACCCCCTGCACATTACACAACACACACCGCACCAGCACCACAAACACCATGGCACCACAAAGGATGCCCAAGTTCACGCCCATGGAGCTGACGGTCATGGTCGACGAGATCATCAAGGTGTACCCACAAATCTATGGGAACATGGTCCAGCACACACCACTAGCCACCAGAAACAGAATGTGGAACCGGATCGTAGACCAGGTCAATGCAGTCGGGACCCTGCCCAGAAACAGAGTCGAGATTAACAAACGTTGGAATGACGTAAAGAGCCTGGTCAAGAAGAAGGAGGGCAAAAACAGAGAGCTGGCTGCCGTCACTGGCGGAGGGAATCCCGCGCTCTTTAAGACCTTCAAAGCGTGGGAGGAGAAGGTGCGAGTCGTAATCCATCCGGAGATCCTCGCCGGATTAGCAGGGGGAGTGGAGGCTGGTAAGTACAAACTAATGTATACCAGCACACCGCTATGTACTCACATGCGCAACTACCATGCCACAGCTCCCAGGGACAAACACCCCCATGTCCAGCACACAATACACAAAACATCACACACACATGCAACAGACACTACCACACACAGCCCAAACCGAACAACTGTAAGATGCGTGGGGACATGTGTACACTAAGCCAGCCACGTAACCACCAACAGGTCCCCAAATATGCCAGAAGCGCCACAACGAGCACCCACCACACCCATGTGTCCGCCACAGCTGCACTAACCGACAAGTAACAGGTAAGTGGCAGGAACACAAAGTGCAGTGGGTGGGACGGTGGACAGCCCAAGTACAACACACACCAGGCCCCAGTCCCACAGCACAGCAAGGAGGAGCATCCCCCACACCCCACAGCCACGTGTCAGCCACCGCAGTGCACAACGACAGCCGAAAGGCAGACATCACGGTCCACAGCAATAGGTGTCAGTGGGTGTACAGCCACCCCCACGACCCACAACACCCCCCCACCCCCACAGACCTGCAACATGGAGCACCCCCCGCTTAGAGCCATGTGGCATCCAGTACAGTGCACGCACGAACAACTTGCAGGTGGGAAACTGGACAGGGCTGGATTACTGGAGGCATGAGGACCATAACACCACCAACACATGGGACATGTCACGTAGCAGACGAACACGCAGCACCGCCCACCGTCACGAACAAGTGAACAATGTGCACACGGACATGAACAACAGACTCACACCCCACATGACCCATCACAGACATAGCAACACCCAAGGAGCCACGTCTGCATGCACAAGCCACACTGAATATAGTCCCACACGGCAGCCACTGTGCAACTCATCACACACAACCGAAACACCATTGAAGTCCTGTCCATGTAGCCCCCACTGCCTGTCAACCCCACACCCCACAACTACGCCTATGTAAGACAAACAACACTAGACGCAACAGAGCGGAACAACATAAATGCACATGAACACCACTGAACCCATCAAACTCACAGACACACCATGCACATACAACATACCATCCATCCCATCCGTCAGCCCCAGTCTCATGAAAGGCATGTCATCCGCACAGCTGCCACACATACAGCAGTCACGCTAAGACACATGCCCATGACCAACCATGTGCCAGAAGTCAATTAAGCGCACGACACACTGTGAGCAACAACACACAACATGGGCCACACCCCCCCCGAGCACTGCAGTGATGCACATGGCACAGGGCAGCACGCACACCAAGGAGATGGGACAACTGCAATACGTTGGCTGGCACACAACTATCACTCACTCATAACGATGCGTCCAATGCCATGTCCAGTAATCACAACAGACAGCAAATATGCAGGGCATGTCAGGCATGCACACACCTCAGACCATGCACTGTCATGCTGCCACAACACATGTCACGTTCGGCACCCATGGCTCACAGCATGTACCCCAAAAGCATATCCCCTCCCAAATGCGAATCTGGGGCATGGCCCCCATGTTGCCATATGCGTTCCTAAGCGTTCCATTTGAAGCCCAAAAGCATATCCCCTCCCAAATGCGAATCTGGGGCATGGCCCCCATGTTGCCATATGCGTTCCTAAGCGTTCCATTTGAAGCCCAAAAGCATATCCCCTCCCAAATGCGAATCTGGGGCATGGCCCCCATGTTGCCATATGCGTTCCTAAGCGTTCCATTTGAACCCCAAAAGCATATCCCCTCCCAAATGCGAATCTGGGGCATGGCCCCCATGTTGCCATATGCGTTCCTAAGCGTTCCATATGAACTCCAAAAGCAAAGTACAAACCAGACCCAGGATGGGCCAGGAGCCCGCATACACCAGAGTCACAATGAGTAGGGGCACAGCAACACACCCATCGGCATGGCCAATCCGTCCCATGCCACATGTGCACAGCACACAGTCCCATTGCCTAGCACACACAACTACAGATGCCACAGCCACACACTCGCCTCCGGGAAACCCATGTACGAGATTGCACGAACTGCCAATGTCAGACGACTAATACATACTTCGCCAGGTGCAACACAAAAACAAATCTCATTCTCTCCACAGGTGACGAACTGCTGGATGCTGGGGATGGAGACAGCAGCCAGCACAGCCAGCCCACAAGCCCCCAACGAGGACACACGGATCTGGAGGATCTGTCCTCCTCTTCGGACACGGACCACCAAGCTGGCCCATCTGGCGTGGCAGGGCCCAGCCGCTCCCCAGGACCCCTCCTACCCACCAACCCATCATCCAGGGATGCTGAACAGTCCCAGTCCCCTGCTGCCACTGTCGTTGCGGCCACACCCACGGTCATTGCGGCCACTACCACTGCCGCAACCGCCACCATCGCCGCACCGACCACCACCGCCTCCACCACCACCACGTCTTCGCTGGCACCAGCCCCAGCGCAGGTGGTGGCCCGGCCGACTGGATCCACCCTGGGAGCCACAGCGAGGACCGTGGTGTGCAATGTGGCTAGTGGGCAGGCCGGTGGCAGCAGGACTGGTAGGAGGAGCAGGGTCAGGGAAACGCCAGCCTCCCCTGGGAGCCATGCCCTGCCTCAAATGGCCAGAGTCCTTGGGGCCTATGAAGAGGCCCAAGGACAATGGGCCAGGTCTGCTACTGACACGCGGGAGGTGCTGGGGGTGCTGAGGTCCATGGACGCCCATATGGGCCAATTCGTGTCCCGTATGGACCAACTCGTGGACCTCATGGGCCAGCTGGTGGTGGCGGTGGGGTCACAGGCAAGGCCAGCAACACCACCTCCGCCACCACCTGCTAGGGCGCAGGGTCGGGCAGCAGTGTCCACTTCCCCTGCGTCCACAGCCAGTGAGCACACCTCACCCACCACCAGCAGGTCGCCACCACACACCCCCTCCCAAACGTGGAAGGGGCCGTCCGAAGAGGAAACAGATCTCCCGGGAGGACTTCGCACGCTCCAGTCGCAAGTGAGGCAGCCAGCCAGCCTTCCGCCAGCCTTCCTTGACCAGCCACTGCATTGACTTGCTCTACGATCCCACTCCACACAGCCAGCTGGATGGCATGTGTGTGTTGGACTATGGACATAGAACCAGTGGGTACACCCTGATCATCACGCAGCCATGACCGACAGCTCATTGTCACTGCACGCACCACTTTTGTCATCACCTTACACACAATCACATGTCACAGTTTGTAATAAATGCACCTTTTTCACTAACTGCTGTTTGTGCCCTGTGTTTTATTTGTACGGAATACAACGGCCACCTTGGGCGGAAAGGCACCTGATGCGTGGCATGGCAATGGAATCCGGAGGGCCTGTAGGGACCTAGGGGTGGGAGACAGAACAGGAGCACATTCAATGAGTGTGTCACACACCCATCACACAGTACATGTCAACAACTACAAGCAATGTACACACATCGCACAGAGCAATAGGGCACAATGCCACAGTCACCAACAGTGGCATACTACCCTGGCCATGGAGCGTTGACACACTGCACGCAGTGAACATACGGCCACCCTGACACAGCACACACACACCTGCACAGATACAGACACATCATCCGTCGTACATGGACACTCACCGTCAAGTGAAGTAGCGGGCGATGAGCTGCTGGCGCACATTCCCAGCTTCCTCCTCTCCGCTGTCCACCTCACTCGAGCTGTCCTGGTCTGCGGGCTGGGGCCCTGGTTGATCTCCGTCATCCACAATGAGGGGGATCTGCTTCCGAATGGCTAGATTGTGCAGCATGCAGCACGCCACCACTATCTGGCACACCTTCTGTGGGGAGTACGCCAGTGCACCGCCGGTGCGGTCCAGGCACCTGAACCTGGACTTGAGGAGGCCAAAGGTACGCTCGACCACACGTCTGGTCCTCCCATGTGCCTCATTGTATCGATCGTCTGCTGGGGTGCGAGGATTCCTCAATGGACTGAGCAGCCATGCCCCATTCGGATACGCAGAGTCACCTGGGTGTGAGGGACACAGAGAACCGTTGCTATTCCAACTGGACAGGGGACAGCATCGCACAACCAGCACGCTACACCACTCCACATACTCACCGACAATACAGCCACGATCCTGTTGCAGATTGGCCATCAGTCGTGGCAAGATGCTGTTGCGCATTATGTGTGCGTCATGTGCCGAGCCTGGAAACTTGGCACACACGTGGGTGATCACCATGTCCGCAAGGCACACCACTTGCACATTCAGGGAGTGCGTGTGCTTCCTGTTGCGGTACAGGTGCTCAGTGGCCTGTGGTGGAACAAGGCCAACATGTGTGCAGTCAATGGCTCCCACGACGTGTGGGATTCTGCCAAGGGCATAGAATGCACCCTTCACTGCCGCCAATTCACGAGCCCTGGGGAATCTGATGTACCTGTTTCGGTACAGCATCATGGCTGCCAGTACATCCCTCAGCACCTTGCTGAACATGGGCTGGGACATCCCTCCTCCACTGCCCACTGTGTGCTGGAATGACCCAGTGGCGAAGAAATGCATGGCGGCCATCACCTTAGCCGTGGGGGTGACAGCAGTCGGATACACCCTGCGGGGACGGAGATGGGGCTCTAACATGGCACACAGTCGATGCAGAGTTGGCCTGTCCAGCCGAAACTTCCTGATTACCTCTGTATCGTCCATGTCCGCCAGCAATTGGTATGGGCGGTCAATGTTCGGTCTCCGCCTGGGTTAAATGGCAGAGGACACATGTCAAAGCAACACGGCACATAGCAATTTCGCATACACATCACTGACATGACTGAGCAAGCACATGAGCCACAGCCCAGCTGTCAAGCTGGGACGGCACGGCCACAATACACTTACACAGGTCTCCCAACAATGGCAATGGCAAGTGAGACATACCACTGCCATGTGCATGCACATGGGGATCTAGGCCCCAATGACTTGCGGGGCGTGCTGATGGGGACTGACTGCATATTCGTCAAGCGGCAACGCCACGGCAACATGAGTGTCTGCTGAGCATGGAACTGCTTCCGAGGCTGGATGAGTATGGCACACGACGACGACGATGTGGGCACGGGCTGAGCGGCCAATACAAGTGGGACCTGTGGCACGAGGGGATATGAGACAGTAGTAGGTGTCAGCACTGCACCCTATGTACAGCACTGTACGGATCACAGCTCCCGAAACATTGACTGGTGTCCACATTGACAGCCCCATGCCAAGACGGCTGTGTGCTTGCAGCCACACGTCACAGGTGAGAGGTTACATTGCACGTGCCAGGTGGCAGACGTACATAGTGGGAGCTGGCATGTGTGTGCATGTGTCTCCTGTTCAGGATCCACCAGATGGGCGCTGACTCTGTACTGACCATTGGACACAGCATGTTCCGTGGAAGGCTTGTGTGTGTGGGATGGTGGCACTGGATGTGCCTCCGTTGGGTGGGGGGCCATGCACATGGCGGGTACGTCGATGATTGTGCATTGTTGGTCACGGTGGGTGCACCAACTAAGATGTGTTGCCCTGTGTTCAATTCCTATGTCCGCATGATGATGGACTGTGGATGTGAGCAGACTACACATTGGTCGATGTGCTGTCTATATGCATGTGCCTTCACACCAGGCACAGCTGCCCCTGCACATGTGACCCCTGCTGGACTCGCTGCTGGGTCTGTGGAGCTGATGCACCTTCTGCGCGTGGGGCGGACAGCTCTCCTCACTTCCCTCATTGCGCATGTCATGTCTTTGCCGCAGGTGACATGGATCATGGAGGGCCCACATGTACGCGTGGGTAGGCTACACATGATTGTTCACTGGTCGCCACCCCCAGTCAGTGTTTCGAATGGGAAGGTTGTCGTGCTGGTGGTATGTTCGATGTGGCGGATGGGCGGGCCTAGGTGCGGGCTTACATTCCGGACATGGGGGGTAGTTGGATTGGCGACTAGTTGCAGTACACACGGGACACGTCTCTTCCTTTCCACATCTGGGTCATCCCTTGTACTAACTGACAGTGATACAGTCATCTTCGCCCCAGCCCTCATGTCCTCCCCTCGCCCCCCCAATATGCATGCTCACCTGCGAGGCTAGCGCTTGCACAGGCAGCCCCAAGCTCGCACCAGAGAGGGCAAGGAGTGTATGTGTGGGTCCAGTTGCACGAGTGGGCTGTCTCAGGGTATGATGTGTGGCGGGACGCCGTCCACCTGCGTGGTGCCCCAAATGGAGACCCGGCCTGCATGGACTATGCATCACAGTCTTCGCCTTCCGGATCCGCCACCTGCGACACCCAGTGGCTGTGGCTGCCCTTGCGGCCAGGCCGCGTCCGTCTGTGGCTGTTGGCCCACACATTCACTCTTTGGCCTCTCTGGGGAGGGCTCGGGGGTGGTGGCGCACGCGCTTGCACTTAGTCGCAATGGCATGTGTCGTGGTTGGTATGATGGGCAATGGATGGGATGGTGCGAGCCACCTCCCGTGACGTCAGTGCTGCTCGTGCTGTGGTGCGTCCCCCCTACACTTCCATCTGACTTGTGCCATGCTAGACGTTGAGGTTCTATTGCCTGCGTGATATGACCAGGAGGAGCGCGAGGAGACCTCACACACACCATGCTCCACTGCCATCCCGTGCCCTGTATCGCCTGTGCGGATTGACTATGTTGGGGTTACACCTGGTCGACTGGGGCTGTGTGTGCCTTGTCAAGGGGCATGGCGGGCGCACAACAGGATCCAGCTTGTCCACAGAGGGTGGGCTGAGGTGCGCCTGGTACCGCTTTGTACATGTGCCCGGCTGCTGTGCACACACGTGTTCACTCCCCCCGACAGGTGTCCTCTCACAATGCCCAGGGAAGCGGTGGTGTACTGTTCATGACCCCTCCCAACACGGCGTGCTCCAACTTGGCATGTGCGCATCTACCCGTCGCACCCACCCACCTGAGCACTGCGTCCATACGACTTCACACAACACATGTGTGTCTTCCACAGTAGTGCTACTCATTTGCGTTGACATCCAATACCAGTGGACTACATGGTCATGTCACGACTGCCGTGTACTTCACATACTCTCATCCTCTCTCATTCGTACTTGTGAAATGAGTCAGCGGAGACAGTTTTGGTTTCAAACATTATATTGAGTCTTCTGTCCTCTGTGATGCAGTATAGTGGACACTACTGGCAGCGGGATACATGTTGAGGATATACTGAGCATGATTACAAATGGGATAGGGTGTGGGGTTACATCTGCTTGGCCAAGGCTGTGCTAATGTACATTTACGTATAGCTGCGGAGCTGCGGACTTTGACACAGACGGTATACATGTAGCCTACCAGACCGCTCGGCATCATGGGCACAGTCCATCTCAGTTCCATGTGACAGGTTTGCTGCGGTTGTTCCTCATGCACGCGTGCATGTGAGATGACATCAGGGCATGTGCTTGCGTGCATGCAGCGGCGTGCCACTTGTTGTTGCACTGTGGTGGTTACTGGACATGTCACAGTCACTGGGGTCGTGTTGTTGTTGTATGCACTTGTCGTCCATGCAAAGGTCCTGGTATGGGATTCCCGGGGCGGGGGTGGGAGGGGTGCAGCACCCACAGACTCCAGGCGACCTATTCATGTCCACTGAGCGGTGTGTGTGTCCATGTGCGCTGGATCCATGTCGTGTCCTGGTTGTTCGTGCAGTTCCGTCCATGTGGGTGCGATACACAGAGCCCATGCCACTGCCTCCCACGATGCATGCGGTGTTCCTGGATGTGATGGGGAACAGTGTGCATGTCCCGGTCATATCCGATGTCATGGCGATGTCGTTGATGGTGTGGTTACAGTTGCCGGTCGTTTGGTATGGCTGTTGTGGTGGTGACTGGCCAGTCCGTGCGGAAGCTGAGCATGGGTGCGGGGTTGGACTTCATAGGTCACTCGGGGAACCTGCGTTGTGGTCCGACGTATTTACAGGTTGTCAGGTATGCGATGCCGTCCAGCAGGGCTTCCATGTCATTGGTGGTGTACATGTTTGCCAGCCAATGAAGCGGATGGTGGCTGTCAAGGTGTTGTTCGTAGGTTGTCCCTTGGAGGACCATGATGGGGCATGCTGGG
The DNA here is from genome assembly GCA_963921515.1 of Calotriton arnoldi. Lineage (NCBI taxonomy): Eukaryota > Metazoa > Chordata > Amphibia > Caudata > Salamandridae > Calotriton > Calotriton arnoldi. The sequence goes on along the minus strand of CAWUFW010005077.1, from coordinate 931,259 downwards.
TGACATTCGATGTAGCTGTTCTCGATGATCCGTCGTGTGGAGGCACAGTGGTTCCATTTCAGTGCGGGTGCGATGTTGGCCACATACGCCATGCCCCCATAGGCAGAGCAGGCCCTGTCGTGTGCGTCCAGAGGGAGGAGTAGTGGTAGCAGGTCCGCCTTCAGACATGCCGGGTTGGAGAGGCATATCTCGACGGGATGCTGGTAGGGACACCTCCGACAGTAGAAGACGGGCATGACGCAGCTGAACAATGTGATGCGGTAAGTCAGTCGGTAACTTACGTTCAGCAGGGACAGGAGATCGCATCCCAATGTATGTATCGTGTTGGTTTTGTACAGCTTGAGCTGTTCGGCGTAGTTGGGTAGGTGTGTTGCGGTTGCCATTTCGCAGCGGTTCGTTGAGGTGGCGTGCTCCGGCTGTGTGTGCAGTCTGCAATGTGCACGCTCCGGGGTTGCTGTGAGCTCTGTGTAGTCGTAGGGAGACAGGACTTGTGTTCTGTTGGCTTGTTTGGAGGACACGGGCCCTCTTCCCACATGCTTCTCAGACAGTTCAAGGTCAGTGCTGTGTGACTCCTTCCAATTAACTTGCATGTGGCCGACATGGGGGAGTGTTTTCTTCTTTCTTCCCCGTCCGTTGTGTGCTTCTGTGATATGCGCTATCTGCCCTGTGGTCGGTCTCCTCGGCATGCCTGTGTTGGTCTATTCTTGGACAATGGCTGTATTCACCGGCTTCTGTCGTAGGGCTGTGGTTTCGGAGTTGGAATGGAAGGTCATTCAGTGCTGTCTGCTCTCCCTTGTGTGGGCGGCAGCCTGCCTTTCCGCTCTGCGTTGGGCCTTGTGTGTGGATGTTATTCTTGGGCCACCTGTTGTCGGTCCCCGGGCTCTTTGGTGTTCCGTTTCATGTGTCTTGTTCATATGTGCAGGGTGGTATGGGTTTTTCAGTGTGGTACTGGCGTTCCTCTTCCCGAAGGGGCCCTGCTTCTCCTAGTTGGTGTTGCCGCCGCTGTGTGCTACGCCATGTTTGTTACACTGGGGTGTGTCCTGCTGTTGCGTGACTTCACTGACATGTGTGCGTCGGTTGTGTGGCGTTGGGTGTTGTCCGTGAATTGGGCGTTGGGGACATGTCTGTGGCAGGCCTGTCACGTGTCATGTGCGTTCGGGGTGGGGCTGATGTGTGTGCTGCTTGGTTGTGTCCCTGTGTCTGTGTGCGACGCATGCATGGCGCTGCGGTTGGCCTCTGCGTTGTGCGCATGTGTGGCGGCGTCATCGGCGCTTTGGGGCCGTGACGGGGTGGTTGGTTCCTAGTCCCAGGTGGTGTGTACACATGTGTTCCGCGATGTTAGGATTTGGCCTGTGTGTCATATGTGGATGCAATGGTGGATGTGTAGTGTGCACGCGCTGGTGGGGGGTTGTCCGCTTTTTCCGCCCTTGCACTGTGTGCGCTGTTTGCGTGCACTTGTTGTGTGTGTGCCTACCTGCGTCTCCGCGGTACGTTGCGTCCTTGGTGGTGCATCAGCAGAAGCATGGGAAGGGCCTGCAGTGCTGGATTCATGCCCGGGGTGCCGCTTCTTCGTTGTCCGTGCTCTGCGTCCGTGTTTCCGCCTCTCTTTCACGTGCGGTGTCTCTTTGCCGTGGGAGCCGTTTGTTTGCGGCATCGTAATTTATGCGCCGGGCGGGACGTGTTTCGTCGGACGGTGTGTGTCAGTTGTGCTGCGCCGCTACGTGTGCGGGCGCACTTTGATGGCGGACGGTGTTGCTGGCTTGCCGGCGGTGTTTGGCCTGCTTTTCGCATCGTAATTGGGCGGGCGTGTGGACTGCTGCGTGCCGGCGGTAACTGGTGGTTTTTGCATCCGCCAGCACGGCGGTTGTGCTTCCGCCCGCCATCGTAATGGGCCCCTATATTATTTACAACGATATTTTTGATTCGATATTTTTGTACTTACCTGTTTGTAGATAGGAAGTCGATATTCTGGCATTCTATATTTTGTCATCGATATTTTGGCAGGTCGATATTTTGCTCCTCGATATTCTGTCAGTGATCCAGGGACACATGTGCAAGTGTCACAATGGTGACAAAAGATCTTGTGGACCCTGACCAGATCATACTTGGTGAGATGTACCAAGTGACCAATGCTAGCAATGTCAGGACAGACCATTCCTTGGCAGTTGTTAATTTCACCTGGGGAGGGGTAACTAAGAAGGTTGTGGTAAGTTCAGACCTCCCTGTGGAATGCTTGTTGGGCAATGATTTGGAGACTTCAGCCTGGGCTGAAGTGGAACTCAGGACTCATGCAGCAATGTTAGGCATCACTGCAGATGTGTTTGCTGTGACAAGGTCACAGGCCAAACTGAAAGCCACTGAGCAGGTCCTGGATCCTGAAAGGATGGACCAGGTGCCTTCCAAGAAGAGGAGCAGGAGGGGTAAGGCTGAGTCTTCCCCCCTGGCTCAGGAAGAGGATCAGTCTTTTGAGGAAGTTGGTCCCAGGCCCTGTGAAAGAACTGTCTCCGAGGAACTTGAACCTGACCAGCTGAGTTCTTGGGGACAGGGGGCCCTTCCAGGACACAACTGAGTCAAGAGCAGCAAACCTGCCCCTCTCTTGAACCCCTCAGACAGCAAGCTGCTGCTGAGGCTGCAGGGAATGTCAGTGGATCTCACAAGATCTATTGGGATGAGGGACTTCTATATTCAGAGGGTAGAGACCCCAAGCCTGGTGCCACCAGGAGGTTGGTTATACCTCTGTCGTTTAGGGGCTTCCTACTCACCCTAGCACATGACATTCCCCTAGCAGGACACTTAGGCCAAAGCAAGACTTGGGACAGGCTTGTCCCTCACTTTCACTGGCCTCATATGTCAGAGTACACAAAGGAGTTTTGTCGCTCCTGTATCACTTGCCAAGCCAGTGGTAAGGCAGGTGGTACTACAAAGGCCCCCCTGATACCACAACCTGTGGTGGGGGTTCCCTTTGAGAGGGTTGGGATTGACATAATTGATCCCATGGACCCTCCAACAGCATCTGGACATTCTTACATCCTGGTGGTGGTGGGCCATGCTACCAGGTATCCAGAAGCTATTCCCCTTAGGACCACCACAGCACCTGTGGTGCCAAGGGCCCTCCTGGGGATTTTCTCCAGGGTGGGTTTTCCTAAGGAGGTCTTAACAGACAGAGATACAAACTTTATGTCTAGTTACATAACTGCAATGTGGAAAGAGTGTGGTGTCAACTACAAGTTTACCACACCCTATCATCCTCAATGCAATGGGTTGGTTGAAAGGTTCAAAAAAACCCTAAAGGGCATGATAATGGGGCTCCCAGAAAAGCTCAGGCGAAAATGGGATGTTCTGTTGCCCTGCCTTCTTTTTTCCTACAGAGAGGTGCCACAGAAGGTGGTTGGCTACAGCTCTTTTGAACTTTTGTTTTGGTCACCCAGTTAGGGGTCCAATGTGTCTGGTGAAGGAGGGATGGGAGTTACCTCTCAAACCTCCTAAACAGGATATTGTGGACTTTGTACTTGGTCTCCGCTCCAGGATGGCTGAGTATATGAAGAAGGCATCCAAAAACCTTGAGGCTAGCCAGGAATTGCAAAAGGCCTGGCATGACCAAAAGGATGTCTTGACTGTTTACCAGCCAGGACAGAAAGTGTGGGTGCTGGAGCCTGTGGCCCCAGCAGCTCTCTAAGACAGATGGAGTGGACCCCACACAATACTTGAGCAAAAGGGAGAGGTCACTTACTTGGTGGACCTTGGAACTCCCAGGAGTCCCCACAGGATGCTCCATGTAAACAGGCTCAAGCCTTATGTTGACAGGGCAGACATGGGCTTGCTCATGGCTACTGATGAGGGACAGGAGGAAGAGAGTGACCCACTCCCTGACCTCCTCTCACAGAACCCTGATGATGGCTCAGTATATGGTGTAGCTTTGGAAAGCAGCCTCACTGAGCAGCAACAGTCTGATTGCAGGAAGGTCCTCAATCAGTTTAGGCAAATGCTCTCACTGACTCCAAGTCAGACCACCTGGTGTACCCATGAAGTGGACACAGGTGAAAACCTACCTGTAAAGAACAACATTTACAGACAACCTGACCATGTCAGGGATTGCATCAGGACTGAGATCCAAAAGATGCTGGATTTGGGAGTCATTGAGCCCTCAACTAGTCCTTGGGCTAGTCCAGTGGTCTTGGTACCTAAACCTCACACCAAGGATGGTAAGAGAGAGATGAGGTTTTGTGTTGACTACAGAGGACTCAATGCAGTCACTAGGACTGATGCTCATCCTATTCCAAGGGCAGATGAACTCATAGATACTTTGGCCTCAGCCAAGTTTCTGAGTACTTTTGACCTTACAGCTGGCTACTGGCAAATCAGACTAGCTGAGGATGCCAAGCCAAAAACAGCATTCTCAACCCCTAGTGGGCACTACCAATTTGTGGTGATGCCTTTTTGCTTGAAGAATGCACCTGCCACATTTCAAAGGTTGGTGAATAAAGTTCTCACAGGCCTGGAAGACTATAGTGCAGCTTATCTAGATGATATTGCTGTCTTTAGTTCCACCTGGGAGGATCACCTGACCCACCTGAGAAATGTTTTGGAGGCCTTGCAAAAGGCAGGCCTCACTATCAAGGCCACTAAGTGCCAGATAGGGCAGAGTCAGGTTGTGTACCTGGGTCACCTTGTGGGTGGAGGCCAGGTTCAACCATTGCAGAGCAAAATCCAGACCATAATGGAATGGTTTGCTCCAACTACCCAGACTCAGGTCAGAGCTTTATTGGGCCTGACTGGGTATTACAGGAGATTTATCAAGGATTATGGGTCAATATTGACTCCCTTGAATGACTTGACATCAAAGAGAATGCCCAAGAAAGTTCAGTGGCAGTTAGCTGTCAGAAGGCATTTGATGACCTCAAGCAGGCCATGTGCACTGCTCCCATTCTGCAAAGTCCTGACTATTCCAAACAATTCATTGTTCAAACTGATGCATCTGAGTTGGGGGTAGGGGCTGTGTTATCACAATTGAATGCAGAGGGTCAGGATCAGCCAGTAGCTTTTATTAGCAGAAGGCTGACCCCCAGCGAGAAACGTTGGTCAGCTATTCAGAGGGAAGCCTTTGCTGTGGTTTGGGCTCTGAAGAAGTTGAGGCCATACTTGTTTGGAACTCACTTCATTGTTCAGACTGACCACAAGCCCCTCTTGTGGCTAAAACAGATGAAGGGTGAAAACCCCAAACTTTTGAGGTGGTCCATTTCCCTACAGGGGATGGACTATACATTTGTCAGGCCTAGCTCCGCAGGGTCCAGTTGCAGCAAAAAAGGGTCCACCTCCAGATCTCACCAACACCCTGGTACGATGGTCTACAGGGTGTTCGAATGATCAGGCGGGGGAAAAGGAGAGGGAATAGGAACGGCAGTGGAATAGAACCTGAGCATATATGCTGCTGTTTGTACAACCCTCGGGGCTTATCAAAGGTCGTCATGTATAACACTCCTCCGCCTATAGGCACAAGCGTAGGGGATGGAAAAGCAGTGTTTGCAGTGAACCTATCCCAATTAAATACGAAGGTCTCAATACAGAATACAGTTCGGCAGTTCCACGAGGTCACGTCACCTGTGCCTTCACATAGTAATGGTAAGTTTTGTTGAGAAATGAATCTCAAAACATGTCCCGTCTCCCCAGATAGAATAAATGAAAATAACGAAGTCTCCAGCACACATGCGGCGCTACGTGGTTCCTTCACCACTGTAGCCCGCTTGTAACCCCTTTGAACACAAACGTTAAACAGAAAATGCTTATGGCACACAAACGGCAATACGTGTTAGCACCGCCGTATTCCGCTAGCGCTAACCAGAATCCACCCTCAGTATAAGGGCAAGGTAAAATGCCAACAAACGGCAATACGCGGCAGCACCGCCGTATTCCGCTTGCGCTTCCCGAATCCGCCCTCAGTAAAAGGGCAAGGTAAAGTGCCAACAAACGGCAATACGCGGCAGCACCGCCGTATTCCGCTTGCGCTTCCCGAATCCACCCTCAGTATAAGGGCAAGGTAAAATGCCAACAAATGGCAATACGCGGCAGCACCGTCGTATTCCGCTTGCGCTTCCCGAATCCGCCCTCAGTATACGGGCCAAGGAGAAAACAACACAAAGAAACGGCAATACGCGGAGCCCCGCAGTATTCCGTAGTGCACAAAGAATAAACAGGATTCCAACTGAGAACGTACTCAGTACTCACTGGTTCCACATCGGGGTGTTACGAAACCCCTTCCAAGCCACAGGACCGTTCCCTTAGCACCTAATCCTCCGGCGCTTCAGCAGGCAGCTCTCTCTCGTCCAAGAGAGAGAAAACAACAGTATTACGCGCAACTTCCTGTGCGCCCTCTCCGGTTTTATTCCCTTCCGTGGCCGGGCCTCATGGGAGTTGTAGTTCAGGGAACTAGGCAGGCGCCGTAACGCATGTTTCCCTGACAGTAGGTCCCCCTCCCTAGCGCCTCCTAGGCCCAGGCTTCATCGGATGTCTTCTATGGAACGAACGGACGGCCGCAGGGGCATGGACGTTCCTCCACGGTTCCCAGGAATCATCTTCTGCTGAATACCCCTTCCATGATATCAGGTACCAGAGCATCCCTCTTCGTAGTTTGGAATCTCGTATGCTCTTAACCTCGTATTCCATACCCCCGTCACAAATCACAGGGGGCGGAGCACGCCTGCGTGCCCCCAAGGCAGGTTTCAAGAGGTTACAGTGAAATACAGGGTGGATCCGAAGGGTTCCAGGCAATTTCAATCTATAGGTGACGGGGTTGAGTTGTTTCACTACGGAGTATGGACCGATGAACCTAGGATGGAAAATGCTACGCAACTTGAACCGGATGTTCTTGGTAGACAACCACACCTTGTCTCCCACCTGATACTGCGGTCCCTCCGTTCTGTGTCGGTCCTCCCATTTCTTGTAAGTCTGTTTTGCCTGCAGCAGATGGCGTCTGAATTTACGATGTAGCGTGCGGAGCTTTCGTACCTGAATCAGCACCATAGGTTGATTTGCCACCTCCTCTGGAATGGTAATAGGCAATATGCGAGCATCATACCCGAAATTGGCATGAAAGGGAGAAAACCCGACAGAACTGTGCCAGGCATTGTTGTAAGCTAGTTCCGCCATCCATAGCATATCTACCCAAGACTCCTGGGCATCCTTAGCATAACATCTGAGATATTTCTTGAGCGTTTGATTCAGACGCTCCATCTGTCCATCGGTCTGAGGATGGAAACTAGTAGACAAAGAGGAGTCTATGTGCAGGGCTTTGCACCATAACTTCCAGAATCTCGCAACAAACTGAGGCCCCCTATCTGACACAATGTTTTCGGGCAGTCCATGTATCCTGACGATGTTGTTAAGCAACAGCTGTGCTGTTTGGGAGGCCGTAGGGAGGTTCACACAAGGGATGAAATGTCCCATCTTCGTGAGTCCATCCACCACCACTAGGATGGCTGAATACCCCTTCTCCAAAGGTAACCCAGTGATAAAATCCAGGCTGATACTTCGCCAGGGTTGGTGTGGAGTGGGCATAGGGATGAGTTTTCCCTTCATCTTGATTTGTTCGGTCTTTGCTCTAGCGCATTCCTCGCACCTAGCCACCCAAGTAGCAACATCAGTATTTAGGGAACCCCACCAGAAGTGACGTTGTGTCAAGTGCGCGGTTTTCCGCACACCAGGATGTCCCGCCAAGGGCGACATGTGACACCATTGGAAAGCCTTCTTTTGTAGCTCTGGAGTGGGGATATACAATCGGTCTTTATGGAACGGCAAACCATGTTTCACTGAGCGTTCGGTCCCCATTGTTGCCCATGCCTCCCATTCGGCTAGGGTTTTATGTTGTCTTACTTCATCCAAAAAGGCTTCCGCACGAATGACGCATAGCACCCTAGAGGGTTCGATAATAGCCCCTGTGTTATGGTCATGTGTGGCAGGCTCCATCGTTTCTAGTCGAGACAAGGAGTCAGCTTTTCGGTTCTCCGCCCCTGGACGAAAAGTGACTACGAAGTCGTATTCGGCAAAAAACAACATCCATCTCATCTGGCGCTGAGAAAGGTGACGCGCAGACTTCATGTATTGCAGATTCCGATGATCAGTATACACCGTAATGGGATGGCTAGCCCCCACAGATAATGCCTCCATTCTTGAAACGCCCTTTTATTGCAAACAGCTCTTTCTCAGCGACGGTGTAATTTCGTTCCGCAGGGTTCAATTTCCTGGATAAATAAGCCACAGGATGCAGCTGTCCTGTGCTCTGACTCCTTTGGGACAGGATGGCCCCAATGGCCTCATCGGAGGCATCAGCCTCTACCACGAAAGGATGTTCAGGTCGGGGATGTGCGAGTACTGGAGCCGTGGTAAATGCCCTCTTTAGAAAGGTGAAGGCTTCCTCCGCCTCTCTCGACCATTGAAAAGGAAGGCCCTTCCTAAGGATCCTGGTAATGGGAACTGCTACCTGAGAGAAATGGATGATAAACCTGCGGTAATAGTTCGCGAAGCCCAGGAAGCACTGCACATCACGTACTGTTTTTGGGATAGGCCATTCCTGCACTGCTAACACCTTCCTCTCAGCCATGTGTAAACCTTCTGGGCACAGCATAACCCCCAGAAATTCCACCTTGCGTACCCCAAACTCACATTTACTCAGCTTACAGAACAACCTGTGGGTCCGCAACGCTGTCAGTACCTCAATTACATGTTTGTCATGCTCCTCCGCTGTATCGGAATAGATAAGGATGTCGTCTATGTACACAACAACAAACAGGTCCACAAAGTCCTTCAACACGTCATTAAGAAAATACTGAAATGCCGCCGGGGCGTTGCAAAGGCCAAACGGCATGACAGTATACTCAAATAACCCGTAACGTGTTTTAAACGCTGTTTTCCATTCATCCCCAGTCCTGACACGCACTAAATGATACGCACCCCTTAGGTCTAATCTTGTGTAAATCTTGGCTTCTCTCACTTGATCAAGCAACACAGAAATAAGGGGTAATGGGTATCTGTTTCGAACGGTGTTCTTGTTCAGAACGCGATAATCCACACAAGCCCTAAGATCACCATTGGCCTTAGTAATAAAGAAAAGCGGAGAGGCAGCCGGAGATCGTGAAGGTCTAATAAACCCTATTTCTAGATAGTGGTCCAGGTATTCGCGCAAGTGTTTTGTTTCTGGCACAGATAATGCATACACTCTACAGGCCGGGACCGTGGCCCCTTCCACCAGATCTATCTGACAATCATACTCTCGATGAGGGGGCAACTGTTCAGCCTGGACCTCACTGAACACATCCGTGAACTGAGAGTACGCCATGGGTAACAGGGTCTCCTTCTCAACCGCTGTTGCCACCACGTAGGGATGCAATAGCGCGGCTGCTTGTGAGGGACCGTTTGGGCTAAAATGGTCTCGGCAGTCATCTGACTGAAACAGAAGTGTTTTAGCCTTCCAGTCGATGGTGGGATTGTGGTGGCACAGCCAAGGCATACCCAGAATAACCTCATACTGGGGGGCATCGATGATGTTCAAGGATAACCCCTCCTTATGTGTTTCCTCTGCCATAACCAAGGACAAGAAAAGTACCTCCGTTTGTTCTATAATCAAACCAGATTTCAACGGCTTTACGTCCACAGCGAAAACCTCTTCTGGTTGCAACCTAGGTACCCTCAATAAGGCAAGGCGATCAACCAGTCCACTGTCTATGAAGTTCCCTGTGGCGCCTGAATCCACCATGGCCTTCACCTGATGGAACTGATCATGGCTCCCGATTATCATAGGGAGTACTATGTGTGACTCGGTGTCCAGCAAACCAGAGGTGGCCAAGGAGGGGAGTTGCCAGCCCTTGATGACTTCACCAACACCTGGGGAATTCTCTGGCACTACAGCAGGTAGGGAAGCGGATACAGCCACCCTTTTATTACGGGACCACGCCTCTGAGGACTTGGGTTTAGAAGGGCATTCCCTAACGTAATGGCCCTTCTTTCCACAGTACATACACAACCCATGTACTCTTCGGCTTTCTCTTTTTTCTCTAGACAGAGGAGAACGAACCGCCCCAATTTCCATGGGTTCAGGTGCCATCTCAGGGGTGGACACCAGTCGTCGTGAGGGTCTCTCTGGTCTATAGAATCCCTTATCCCACTTCTTCCTCTCACCCCCTCTCTCAGCCAACCTCCCATCCAACCGCAACGTTAAATTAATCATGTCCGCACAGGTAGTGGGTTGCGGATCTATTTGGGCCAGTATGTCTTTTAACTCATCCCGCAGCCCCTGATAAAACAAAGACATTCTCTTCTCCTCTGGCCAAGCAGTCTCGGCCACTAATCTATTAAACGTGGTTAGATATGTTACTAAGGCGTTTCTCCCTTGTTTAAGGTCCAGTAGTTTTCTATCAGCGCTGAAGGTGGTGGTCCGACGATCAAACACCCTCTCGAACTCCGTCCTAAACGCTGACCAATCTGAAAAAACCGCATAGTTATTTCTAACTAATGGAACGGCCCAATTGGCAGCATCCCCTACCAAATATGAGATAGCAAAGGCCACCCGGGAATGATTATTGGGAAAAGAAGCTGGTTTACAAGAGAAATGCAGCATTATCTGCGTCAGAAACACCTGTATCTTTGCCGGGTCCCCGGCGTATCTTTCAGGACTTGCTAACGGGATGGGTGGTGGTACAGTCACCTGTATTTGTGGGGCGGCGGGAGATATGTCGAAAGGGTTCCTAGATAGTCTTTCAACTTTATCTCTCAAGGCGGCAGTTTCAGCCTTGGAAGAGGCCAATTCCTGCTGGACCAGGACTAATGCCTGAAGCACGTCCTCCAGGGTGGCCATTCCCTACCACAACTGAACCGGGCGAAGCTAATTTCGTGGGCGCGTAATTCTGTCAGGCCTAGCTCCGCAGGGTCCAGTTGCAGCAAAAAAGGGTCCACCTCCAGATCTCACCAACACCCTGGTACGATGGTCTACAGGGTGTTCGAATGATCAGGCGGGGGAAAAGGAGAGGGAATAGGAACGGCAGTGGAATAGAACCTGAGCATATATGCTGCTGTTTGTACAACCCTCGGGGCTTATCAAAGGTCGTCATGTATAACACTCCTCCGCCTATAGGCACAAGCGTAGGGGATGGAAAAGCAGTGTTTGCAGTGAACCTATCCCAATTAAATACGAAGGTCTCAATACAGAATACAGTTCGGCAGTTCCACGAGGTTACGTCACCTGTGCCTTCACATAGTAATGGTAAGTTTTGTTGAGAAATGAATCTCAAAACATGTCCCGTCTCCCCAGATAGAATAAATGAAAATAACGAAGTCTCCAGCACACATGCGGCGCTACGTGGTTCCTTCACCACTGTAGCCCGCTTGTAACCCCTTTGAACACAAACGTTAAACAGAAAATGCTTATGGCACACAAACGGCAATACGCGGTAGCACCGCCGTATTCCGCTAGCGCTAACCAGAATCCGCCCTCAGTATAAGGGCAAGGTAAAATGCCAACAAACGGCAATACGCGGCAGCACCGCCGTATTCTGCTTGCGCTTCCCGAATCCGCCCTCAGTAAAAGGGCAAGGTAAAGTTCCAACAAACGGCAATACGCGGCAGCACCGCCGTATTCCGCTTGCGCTTCCCGAATCCACCCTCAGTATAAGGGCAAGGTAAAATGCCAACAAACGGCAATACGCGGCAGCAACGCCGTATTCCGCTTGCGCTTCCCGAATCCGCCCTCAGTATACGGGCCAAGGAGAAAACAACACAAAGAAACGGCAATACGCGGAGCCCCGCAGTATTCCGTAGTGCACAAAGAATAAACAGGATTCCAACTGAGAACGTACTCGGTACTCACTGGTTCCACATCGGGGTGTTACGAAACCCCTTCCAAGCCGCAGGACCGTTCCCTTAGCACCTAATCCTCCGGCGCTTCAGCAGGCAGCTCTCTCTCGTCCGAGAGAGAGAAAACAACAGTATTACGCGCAACTTCCTGTGCGCCCTCTCCGGTTTTATTCCCTTCCGTGGCCGGGCCTCATGGGAGTTGTAGTTCAGGGAACTAGGCAGGCGACGTAACGCATGTTTCCCTGACAACAGTGGAACATAGACCTGGGAGTAACCATGCCAATGCAGATGGACTCTCCAGATATTTCCACTTAGAAAATGAAGACTCAACTGGGCAAGGTTAGTCTCATCTCATTTCGATTGGGGGTGGGGGTTGTGTAGGAGAGTAGGAGCTGCTCCTTATGGTTACCCCACTTTTTGCTTTTGGCACCCACTGTTTTGACTAGTCTGGCTGGGATCCTGCTATTCAGGATCCCAGCCTATCTGCTTTCTCCCTTAAATTGCAACATGTGTACTTTGGTACACTCCAGATTGGATACTGGGGTGTCCTTATACGTCCCTAGTATATGGTACCCATGTACCCAGGGCATAGGTACCCCAGGGGCCTCCCCTGGGCTGATGCATGTATTATGCCACCCATGAGAGGCCATGCAAAATGGAACTCTAGGTCTGCTGCAGCAGCCTGTGTACGTTGGTGATTGCACCACTTACTTAAGATATAGGTTCACTATATCTATATGTATCACTACACTTAAAACCTTATAAGTCACCCCTATAGCAGGCCTTAACAATCCTGAAGGCAGGGTGCTGGGTTTTGCGTGAGAGGGTGCTCCTGCATGAGCAGGGCCCCTCTGCAGTCTTCGAAGACCATTCTCCCGGGCTGTACGTGATACTACCAGACATATAGGTAGAGGTGTATTATAACCTCGCGGTAAAGGCTATCTCGAAAACGACTGTAACGAAGTATGTTGTGTTTGGTGTCAAACACCTTGGAATCATACCTCCACACCAGTAACTGGTGTGGGAGGTATGATTCCTCCCCTCAGAACTGAGGTTCTGGAGGTACCTAAGTCTACCAGTACCAACTTTCTCGAGCCTTACAGCACAAAATGGATGCTGCCAGCCACAGACACGAGTCTGCCCTCCTGCTGCTGAGCCAAGCTCGAGCAGGGGAAGGCAGCACAATAGGCATCCTGTCACAGGGAGGTGTTACCACCTCCCAGACAAGATTTAGTGTATTGGGGCTGGGTGGGTGCACTGTCTCAGTGCCAGAAAGTCCCTGTGCATAGTCCAGTTCAAACCAGTTCTGGGAGCCATCCGCTCCTGCTCTGGCACGAAACTGGACAAAGGACATGGGTGTAGCCACCCCCCTGTCCCTCCCCTAGGAGGGTCCCTAGAATCTGTTCAACCCTTTCCCGTGGGTATAAAATGGGTTACCTGGCTACAGGACATTAGATTTTATGTGGACAAGATTCTGCAAGAAGATACCACTACACTTCAACCGTCTGGACACGCTGGACTTCGCTGGACCTCCCTTGGGCTCGACTTTGCCTTCCCTTGCCGTCCCCAGTCTCGCCACTGTCCGTGATCCATACAGTCACCGTGCCGGACCCTGTGGAACTCCAAGACAACAGAAGAATCTCCCTTGGATTGAAGGAGTCTCTCCCCTGCAAACGCAGGCACTGTAACGCATCTGACCGGTTTGCTGACCCTGAGCTCCTGCAGACTCCAAAGGCTCCAGCAACACATGAGTTGGGTTTCTGAAAGTCTCCAAGGTTGAGCTGCCCTCTCACTGAGATTGAGGCGGATATCCCTTGTGGGGACCCTATAACCTGTACCCCTGTGTACCGCGTACATTTGCAGCAGCACATGCTTGTTGTCGTGCAACAATTCCGTGCATTGGATCATTTGTAGCCCTAACCTCAGTGCATCTTTTCTGAGAAGGACTCCAGTATCCTCACACTCTGTGCCCTGCTAGCTGGTATCCTGTGAAACCACCTTAGGTCCCCTTGCGACTACTGTGCCTTCGGCCTGTGGGTCCACTTGAGGATCAACTTTGCTTTTTTGGGCTCCCCTGGTTGCTCCAGACCTGCCCTGACTCCCCTTGCTGTGGTGAGTCTCCTGGTCCTTGTTGGGCTAGATCGACACTGAATTTGACCATCTACGTTGTTGCCATTGCCAAGGCTTGATTGGTGCTCCAGCCAGACACCAACCCCTCAGCACTCGACATCCTTTGTGGCACAGCTCGTCTCCAGCTCCTGGTTGTCCTAGACATCTCCGGGTCCTCGCAGCTGAAGAGTCAAGCTCACTGTCAACACACCTGAAGCACCCGACATCGGTGGGCTTTCGTCTACCGAGCCCCTGGTCACTCCAAAGTGACCCAGACTCTGTCCCCTCTGCTTTCAGGTTCTTCTCATCTAGAATCCACGTTTGGATTCCACCGGACACTTTTCTTTCTTCCCGCAGCAGCATTTCTTTGTCGACATCCATAGAAAACGACGAGGGTTTCCGACGCCAGTTCGCACCTATGCACCCGGCTCCTCTGGGATAGGTAACTCTGGTACAAAGGTATCCACGGGTGGGGTGGCTCTTCAAACTCTTAAGTTCCAAGGGTTGTCTTCGTAATCTGCTGGGAAGGGTCCTTAATCTCTGAATTTCCAACCGCGACTTTCCCTTTGAATTGTACAGAGCACGCGGTCGTGTTCTCACACTGCACCCATCCTCCGTGGGGTCCCTGTTCACTCACCTTGGGTGGTTCCTTGGGGTCCCAGCGATTCTACACCTTCTAGACTAGGTCTAGTCCCGAGTCGTGGTTCTTATACCACTTATTTAGTATATGGTTTGGTCTCCCCCCGGGAGTCCACTGTGTATTGTGCTACTTACGTTTGATTCTTTGCAACTGTATTATTTGATTTGTGTTCTATCCTCGTGTAGATGATACTAGAGAGTGTTATATATAATAAATACATATTTTTATAACTACTGTGTGGTCTCCCTTTCATTTAACCAATACTATAAGATTGTATTCTGGTAAAACAAGGTCCTTAACATTCTTTCAAGACTTAGCCTGAAGGCTGCTCTCCATAGCTACCAATAGGATAGCTTTCAATAAAGGTTATCTTTGACCTAATCACCATAAGGGTTGTTTGGACTGGTGCAAGGTGCCCACTTTAATTAGTGGACAGCATATACCAGGCCAACTTCTCACATTGGTGTGCAGCGGTTGGGATTCAAGCCTGCATTGTTTTACCTGAAAAATCTTTGTATTGATTAACTGAAAAACCACTAGTATCTAGGAACATATAATACTAGCTTAAGATAGTAAGTTCCACTGAACTGGTGCAAGGTGCCCACTTTAATTAGTGGACAGCATATACCAGGCCATATACCATGCCAACTTCTCACACAAACCACCTATGAGACCAATAGTATTTACATGTGGTTCAATTCATGAACCTATTGGAAAGTATCTTGACAGACACCTACAGGAATTTGTGCAGAGCATGACAACCTACATCAAAGACACCACGGAGTTCCTATTGAAAATCATGAACTTAGAAATTGATTGGAACAAAGAAGTATTTTTGTGTACCATAGACATTAAGGGGCTGATTCCGATCTCGGCCGGTAGGGCTCTGAATCGGATTCGGCTTTACCGGATCCAATTCGGAGCCCTGTTTCCCGACCGATTCGTACGTGCGTCCGGGCGAGCGAGTACGATGCGAAATCTCCGACCGACTCGTTCGCGAGACCCAACCGCACCGACCGACTCGTTTGCGTATGTCTACCGCTCCGACCGACTCGCACGGACACGACTCGCACTGCGCAATGGAGACGTTCCCCGGCCGGGTAAGTACGATGCGCGCCTCGAGTAGTCCGACCGACTCGCGCCGTCCCGCTCAAAAGAGCAGTCGGAGCCGCACTTTGGGGGTCCATGTCGGACCCCCCTGTACGCGTAGCCGCGCGAGTCGCACACAGGGGGGACCCATGGGTCCCCCCTACCTGTGCATGTATGGCGCTCCCCGCTTCAACGCGTACCCGCTGTAGGGGGCGCCCTTGTTCGCCTCGCACCCATTGAGTCAATCCGAGCCCGCATACACGTTGTACGACCGGCTCCCATTGACTTCAATGGGAGTCCGACCGAATCGAGTCCGATAGCATGCGTGCGCATCGTACTCGTTCGGACTGCTAGGGTCCGATTCGGTCGGAAATCTCTCCGGGTCCGGCTCAGAAGGAGAGATTTCCAGCCCGAATCGGAATCGGCCCCTAAGTCTTTATATACTTCTATTCCACATGATTTAGGCATTGAAGCAGTAGAATCTTTTTTACTCAATTCTGACATGAAGGAAGATCTGAAGATTTTTCTTTTGGAACTGCTCCAGTTTACACTTGATCACAGCTATTTTACATGTAATCAAAGATTCTTTTTACAGCTCACAGGTACATCCATGGGGAATTGCGCAGGTCCCAGCTACGCTACCTTATTCATGCACAAATTTGAACTAGACAACATCCTGAACAACGACACAGGGAAGAATAATTTGGTTACTTTTCTAAGATACATAGATAGCATTTTTGTCATCTGGCAAGGGTCTAAGGATGATCTGATATCGGCCATAGAGACCTTAACCCAAGTAAATGACCCATTGACTTCACCTATGATATCAACAATCAGATAATCAACTTCCTGGATGTAGTCATCTACATCAACAATCACCAATTGGAGACTACCCTATATAGAAAAGAAACTGATCGCAATAATCTACTACATTTCAACAGCTTTCACCAGAACGCACTCAAGGTTCATTTACCGTACTCGCAACTATTGAGAGTTAAGAGGATCGTGTCTAACCAGGATCAGCTTACCTCAAACATGACCAACATCACCGACCGCTTTAGAGACAGAGGATATCCCACTAATGTACTTACCCTGGCAACAACCAGAATATCGACTGTTACTCGCATGCTGACCGCACAGAAAGGACAAACCAAATCCAATAGAATGGTTCTGGTATCAAACTTTTCCACAAGAAGCTCGGGACTAAAGAAAATAATCCATAAGTATTGGCCAATGTTACAATTGGAGCTCGACTTTAAGGGAATATTCGTGGACAAACCCCTTTTTAGGTCTTGCCTAGGCAGCGCGCAAGCGCTGCTCTAGGAGGGCCTTTAGCCATCGGTCTTCACTTTTCAAGCACTGCACTCGTGCTTGTGGCGGCATCCACCTTGCGGGAGCGAGCAGCGGCGCGCCACAAGCACGAGTGCAGTGCTTGAAAAGTGAAGCATGCGCGCGCACGCACGAACCACTCCCGAAAACAGCTGCTGCTTGTTAATTAGTGCAGCGCGCGCGGTGCGCACCACTCGCGTGTTTTTTTTTTTTTTTTTAGTGTGCCAGGTGCGGCATGTGACCAGCGCTTGTTAAACCTCTTTTTCACCAGCGTGTTTTATTCTATTTCATTCTATTTTTATTTTTCAGAAAAGTACCATAGCATCCAAAATACACGGTACTTGTAACCCATTTCCCGACCGCTGTATTTCTCAACTCTTTTTCCACAGTCGACTAACACTCTACAAAGATCGGCATCACGCAGAGTCCTTCTTTCTTTTCACTCGTTCCCTAACGTTCGGGCACGCACAATGAAGCACGTTTAAATACATAACTTTTGTAGCACGGAACACTTCAAGCTCCGCAACGAAGGAAACTTTTTAGCAAAGACTTGGGTAAGCGAAACCCTTGGGGCATGTGGAAATACCACGTATCATCAGCTCTTTTTGATCATTAATGGCATTTCTTTTTAGATTTCGAAATTTAGCGCTTTGCAACGACGGACACACTATATACTTAATTTTGCCAAAACAGCAGGGATTCAGTATTTCAGAGGTCAGAGTCTGCATTTTTGCATATCATTATCTGGCAGTAGGTCACGATCGTGGTAGATAACTCGCATGCACTTTCTATTCACCGATATCGGTTGTGCACTTTCTCTTTTTGGTATCGGTTTGGCAACCAATCCGGGTTTCATCTGTCTTTCATGTGCTTTTCAGTTGCATGTTGGGAGATGGAGTTCCTCTACATAGAGTCAGTCAAATGTCAGCTTCTCAGCTGCAACCGAAAATCCGCCACTCAATACTTTACAGCCAAATTCTCTTTAATCTGCTGGGCAACGGCGTCAAATGAGGTGCTCACGCCCCAAGCAGTTCCGACTTTGACAGCAGCAAATGTGATTTAGGACAGAGGGGACACACAAGCAGCCAGCTCATTGTTTTAGGTCTTGCTGTTTTACCACTGTTTAACGAAAACAGCTTTGCTCTTTATGAGACTTCTAGATACGTGATGTGCCGCCTACATTCCATGCATTGGAACTAGGAAACTTGACATTCAATCCCGGCTTCCCCAACTGTCAGCACCGTGTGATGTTGGGCAGAGCAGATTCTCTCCGGTTGCTTTTGCTCCCTGGGCTGCCAGAATATGCACTCGTGGAAACAATCCGCCTACCCCTGTTTTAGTTCTAGGTAAATCATCAAGAGGGGGTTATGTTTGCTTTTGAGCGTTATAAATCTTTTCTCTCCTCCCCCCCGCTCTTTTCCGCCAGTGCATGTCTCTTCCCATGCATTCTATATGTTTATTCCCTTTGCTGCACAGACCACAAACCTATTTTAACAAAACACCTTCTTGGCACTGTCGGGGGCAGGAAGACAGATCGTTGAAAGGGGTCACCGTCTCTGCTCTCATGACCCCTGCCAAGGTGGGGTTGCGCCTTTCTGGCAAGTAGTTGTAGAAGCTAGCACAGACGGCAAGGGCTTGGCTCTAATGCCCCCAGCTGGCACTGAACACACACCCTCCCTGCCAGCATAGTTTTATTGTGTAATTCTGCCCCCCGGCCGGAAGGCTTCTCGGCGCTTTACGGTGAGCAGTTTGCAACGGATCAAACCAGGCGCGCAACGCCCATTGGGATCAAAGGGCTTCAGTCCCCCCCGCCCCCTGTCGTGTGTGGCAGCCCGGGCTGAGACAGCTTCCCGGGCACACACACAGCCGCACCCGAGTACTTCACAGGTCTTTAAAAGACCATTCGCTTGTAAATGAGGCTTTGTTGGTTTTTTCACCCCTTCTAGAGCCCCTGCATCTCCACTCTACTGGAAGAGTCAGCCCCCCCGAAATTTTTTCTTAGCCCTCCCCCCCCCCCAAAATTTGCCTCTAGTTGCGCCCCTGGATCAAACATAGTGAAGGGGCAACCGAGCAGTGGGTAAACTGAAAGAAAGGCAAGGGTATTTAAAGGCACCCAAGGCCTGCAAGGGGGTGGGGGAGGGGGGGCAGGAGTCGCAAGAGCAGAATTTGAGATCTTATTTTTTTAATTTGATTCAAGGCAGTTTGGATGGTATGTTTTTTCTAATTTCTTGTTGAGAGTTAAAGAATACATTTTCTGAACATTACCCAAAGCGCCTAGTGGCTATTCTGTTTGTTTCGCGAGGCTTGCAAGACCAATTCATCAGTGTAACCACAATTATAACGTAAGTCTGAGACAAGGGCCCTACATGTCATTTTGGGAGTGTTCCATCACATATCATTTTTTATCAAAGATTGTTGCCTTTACTTTTATTTTCACTGTTTATATCTGTACCTATATAGTAGGACCTATGGAATAGATCTGAAGTACATATGTATGACTTCGGTGTATATAAGCGATGTGACCGCTCTGTGGTGCTATACACGTGCACTATGTACCAGAAACATGCAGTAGGTCTTCCAGAGATTGGACCTCAAAATGTAATTCTTTTTCACATGCATGCATTGTATGTATTGTTATAGCGCTTAGAGTCAGAAAGACAGACTTTGTGGTGGTCAGGGTGGCAGGGGCGTGCCTGTGTTGTGGCGGTTATGAAGTTGCTGCATTGTATTCTGGCGGTTAGTCTTGTGGCACCGCAGTCGAGAGGGGTGTTTCTCCGTTTCCTACTTGGCCCCAATTGTAGTGTTCGATGATGGGCTGACCTGCCCTAATTCTTGCATCCGTTTGATACATATGTGACGCATGGACTTTAGACGAAGGGATGGAGGAAATGTCATTAATTCTAAACATTTTGATGGAATGTTCTAGGAAGACTTGTACCTGGATCGACTGGTGAAACTAATTTGTTGCATGAGTGGATTACACAATAGATTTCTCCACTTCTTTTGTGCCTTGAAGAAGTCCATTTGTGTATGGACGAAACGCGTTGGCTGGTTTTTGCTCTGCACATATGAAGCAACCTTAAAGACAATCATTGGCATAGCCAATAGGTCTTGCCTTTGGGACCTTATAAGTATTTAGTTATGCAGTACAATATCCTTGGTGCAACAACATCAACTGTTGCATGGCTAAACACTTATAACGTCCCAAAGGCGAGACCTATTGGCTATGCCAATGCTTGTTGCCTATGAAAGGAGTAAGAATCTTAATGAATTGCTGAGAGCGAAAGAAAAACACACGGACATTGCAATACACAAAGCTACAGTCCCTTGTTTTAATTGCAACAATTGTAACAGCATCATTAAATGCAACATCATTAACCATCCAACCAAGGGATACAAAATCAAACTCTTCACCACAGCCACGTGTGATTCAAAAAACGTAGTGTATTTATTGAAATGCCCCTGCGGATTAGCCTATATAGGCAAAACGGAAAGGAAGATTAAAACCAGACTGAACAAACATAAGAGTAACATCAGGAATCGGAATGCAAAATCTGTTTTGGCTGTGCATTTTTTGTCTCAGAACCACAACATCAGTCAACTATGTTTTTTAGTTTTGGAAAAGGTGGATCTAGAAGAAGGAAGAGACAATCGAAAATTTCTTTTACAACGAGAGACATTTTGGATAAAATGAATGAACACATTGATGCCTTACGGTCTCAATGACCGTATTGAATACAGCTGTTTTTTGTAAATCGTCATGTATTTTGCAATACAGCATCCTATACCTCCGCTTTCCTTCTTTTCTTTCCTTTTTAATTTTTTTTTGCATACTTTATTTCTCTTTTTTCTGTTTGTTTCATTCTGTGGTTCTCTCCCTCCAATCCTTCCCTTCTTTTTAAAAATATTGGATATCTCCATTGAGATTGACCAGCTTTGCATGTTGTACCATTACTCAAAATACCTTTACCTTTTCAAAATGGCGGCCATATTCGGCGCCACATACTTGTAGCCTTCCTTTCGTAACAGTACATTGCAAGATGGCGGTCACTTTGGGCGCTTAACTCACGCAAGTCTTCTTCCTATATTAACTCCCTTTTGCTCTACTGGCACACACGAATGGCGATTTCCATCGGGACAGGGCGCGAGGTCCTGAAATTACGTTGATCGTTAAGGTATTTCATGCGGCACTTACTTTGTTTCACAATAGCCTTGTTGCGTAAGCTTAGACATGAAGCGTTTTGGTTTTATCCCGGCTCAAACAATACGAAAGAACACACAATTTCATTTAGAGTTATAAGATGCATGATAATGTTGCACGTACGGTGTATCGTTCATTAGCCACCATGACGGCTTTTCGTGTTTTAGCATTTTGCGAAGCGTAATAATGTTGCACATACAACGTACCGTTTATTGTTCACCATGATTGCTTTGCGTATTTCTGGTAATTTTATTAGGTAACCATCGCACCATGATACTAACACAACGTAATTTACGGCTTTTTATGAGCCATGCGCTTTAACTGAGAGCACTTTGTTTTGTCACTACGATATTGACCCCAACCATTGAAATGACCATACTAATACACTTGGTTATTCTTTTAATACACAGGATTATATTCACCCTAGGTTGTGGTTACATTCCACACTTCAGCAGTTGTTTCAATTTCGCCCTGTTTGATTACTTTCAGGAATATACCTCCTGATGAAAGGCATTGGGGATACGTGCTAATTTGTTTTTGAGCATAACATTGACTTATATGGAACATTCATTGAAAATTTGATGTGAACACATTGAAATGTTTGTTCTCTACACGGCGAGCACGGAACAAGAGGTCGAAGCGGCGCACCACCCTTGGAGTAAGTGTGACTACAGGGGGTCTCCTCCTCTAACTCGCCAGTTTAAGCATGGCTAATGGTAAACTCAATTAACAGGAGTGTGTTACTCTCTCCGTGAACAACTGGTTCCGGGGACTCCCAATTCGGGGCATTGAAGGATTTTAGAAACTGGGATCTGAAAGGTCCTGATGAATGATGTGGTGACCTGTAACTATAGCCACATTTTCAATAGCTGAAACATGTCGACAACTTGGCAGTAAGGAGGGGTGAAGGAACTCCTAATACTTTCCTGTCACCACCATCCTTCACGTTTTTAATCCTAGTCAGTGGATCTAGGAATAAAGTATTTACAAAAGATACCACTGAACTAGTTTTAATCTTCACTGCAGTTTTTCTTTCGGTGATCCCAGGATCCATCACCCATATTATTATTTTTATATATTTGTATTGTCTTCCCCTCCCTTTTGCTCCACCCCTGGCGTTGGTCTGTGATCCAGCACCAATCAGGGATCGATAATCGATAAACACAATCACTGGCCCATACTCATACACCCAACACATAAATCCCTGTTGCACTGTTTCAAGTTTACATTAAATCAGTTGTTCATAAACTACAGGCTCGTCCTAACACACAAGATACATAATTGAACCTGTAATCAACTCTCTTTCCTCTGGTCGATGGACCATTAGTTGAGAAGTTGATGGTAATAATTAGAAACTAACTATCAATCTATACTACTAAATAAATCACAAACTCGGAATAAGGTTAATAATATTTATCGCAAATAATGTGAAGGTAAATGCTCATCATATACAGTTTTACAAGGCAAACAATGCATAAATCACAGAGAGACAACATTTATCAAAGCAAATGTGTCAAACTCAAATCACAATGAATAGAATGCAATGAAGGAGTGGATAGATGAAGAGACATAAGTTTCAGAGACAAATATACATTTGCAAATGATTATGCAAAATACAGTTTTTAGCTATACTAACCCAAGTATTTTAGTGGAAAATCTACCCCCCTGGCCATGAGAATAGATGGAGGTTCCCTTGGAAAGTTCAGCGAACAAAGAGTAGGACAGGAACAGGAAACAGGTAAGCCTCTATCTGCATACAGCAAACCGACAGACAGCGATGATCTCCCCTCTCTAGCTTCTTCAAAGGCACTCCCCCTAACACCCCCAGACACCCCAGTTATACTCTAAAAAACTTAATGTCCAACCCACCATTGTAGCAACATTTTCAGAATCTTAATCTCTCATTGGTCAGTTTAGGGGTGTTCTATCACACCACCATAGTCACGTCCATGTTTTCACAGCATTCTTTGTTTTACAATCCTAGCAATACGTAATCCACGTTTCATGAATACACGTTTCCTCCAACTAGTAACATGTTACAAATCTCTACATTTTCATTGTCCGCCTCTGCAATTTCCGTGGAAGAAGTTTGTACATTTGCACTTGGTCCTGCGGCCATCCTTCCGTTACTTGGCAGACACACAATAAATTCCTGAAGGTCATCAACTTTTGCCTTCTCCATTCTCTCTCAGAGCTCGATTTTCGGCTTTTATTCGTTTTTCTTTTTTTAACCCTCAACTCGTCATGCAACGATGTAGGCCCATGCAAGCATCACTGCGATGAATAAAACACAAACATTATTAATTTCATGAAATATAATTCTTACAGTTTTACCGCCCACCATTTGCACTATCCCACGTTATTGGTCTATCAAAGCATTAACGTGCAGAAAGCAGCATTATTATTATTTTTATTTTCAAGCAGAACGCGAATGCGGCCTAGTCTTTCGTGCATTAGTCCACACATTAGAGCATGCATGCGCATAAGCATTTCCCCGTGTTTTTGTGTTTTTGCATGTTAGTTTCACCGCACGCTGTTAGTAAATGTTACCGAGGAATTAATCCGAGCAGGTTTATTTTCTCAAAACCCTGCTCCATCAATTCCCCCCTTTGATGGCATTTTTGAGCCATCACAAAAATCACCATCATACTAATTACCACCTTTATTTTCATCTAAAGGACTGTACTTCTTTCCCGTTTTGCCATTTTCTCATCTAAATCTTTCATCATTTCATAGTAATTTCCTCTCATATCTTCTAGTTCTATTTCTTCTCTCCTTCTTTTCCTAGCTCTACGTTTATTGTCTACTTCTGTCATCTCCTTCTTTCCACATCTACACTTACGACCTTTATATGCCATTATTATAAACAAAATCACTACAGCTATTGAAATAATTGGTATTAGTATTTTTCCTAATAAACTACTCCCAAATGTGGAAAACCATCTACCTATAGAGGAAAAACTCTTACCAAGTTTCTACCAAACACCGTCAACCTCCAGTTGAGTCAAATCTTCATGTAATTTTGTAATCTTCTTTATATATCCCTCAAGACTTTTACTTTTATCAGGAATATAAGTACAGCAGTGTTGTATTTTCAACATGCCACAGACTCCGCCCTCTTTTGCCAATAAAATATCCAGGGCAAGTCGATTTTGCAAAACCATTGATCTAATTGCAACCATTTCAGTATCAATCATCAAAAACCCACCAGCAGTGTCTGTTGATAAATGATCAACCACTGTGGACAATTTCCGAATTGTATGCGAATTTAGAACGACTCCAACTGAGGGTATCAGTGCACCAAAAATATCACCAATTATTTCTGAAAAACTTGCTCTCTTTTTGCGTGTTAGTCCATGCTTTATTTCATTGATGTTATTATTTCTATCTACATGATATACTTTGGGAAATATGATCCCAAAGTAACAACTACCATACCAGTGTGCTGGCAACCTATAGTAAGCATTCTTACCACACACATAATATACTCCTGGAAATACAGGATCAGTTCCACCTTTTAATACCCCATCCACCAGTTATCAGAAAAGTGTGTTCACATTCACTAGTACCAATGAAATAATTATTATAGTCAGTTTTTAGTCTAAGTAAGAAAAGTTTCCCTTTATGATACCAATTCAGAGACATTGCAGCGTAAGTCTCGCCTTTCGTATAATTTCCCTCTCTAAAAGCCCATGGTGGTACATGTGACTTCTTTTCAGCAGCTTTTCTTTGAAAATCCTGTCTTCTATCTTCAACCATGTTAATGAATTCTTTTTCTTCAGCCCGTAAACTACATGTTAGATTATTTCTATGAGCATATACTATATCTATTGTCTGTGTAATATGGAAAAATTCTCCCATGTATCCCGCATTTCTATTACTATACACCTTATTCATATGTTTTCTAATAGGAATTTCTGAAAACACTAAATCCATGTTTGAATAATAATACTGTAACTTCCCTGTCACGTAGAAGAGAATAGTTAGGACACTACATGATACGCCATATGTTAAAGGAAGGTGATGGTAAGTCACCCCCTCTGAGACAGACGAAGGTAATTGCATGCATACATAGCAATCTCTCACATCCATTGTATCAACATATTCGTAAAGCAATTTTGTAAAGACATTTAACGAGAAATCACTAATTGATTTATCATGATGATAAATGCTATCATCAGCCTGATCATTGTTAGTTTTAGGAGTTTCTTTAGTAACAGGGTCCATTCTTTCACTTATCACATTATTAGTATTATTTTTGTTATTAGTTACCATTAGAACCAGTACCAACTTCTCTTTCTATTTGTTCTGTGCTCTCGATTTCTTCCAATATAACATATGTCCATTCAGGAGCTCTGTATTTCCTGCTTGGGACTCTTATTCTCTTTGTTCTTCTTACTGATTCTTCTTCTGATTCTTCTTGTTCAGTTTGACTTGATACTTCATTTATTTGTTCTGGTTTTCTCTTTTCAAGAGTGTATTTCAGTCTTTTTACTCCACTTGGCCAATTGTCACCCTTTTTTGCTCTCTTAGCTTGAACCACTTCTTCACCTTTTCTTTCTGGTTCCCAAGTTCTTTTATTTAGTCCCTTTCTTTGTTGAACTTGCTCTTGATTTTCTGTAACTTCCTTTTCTACTTGCTCAACAGCAGTCTTACGAGACCCAGTAGCTGATGCCCACTCTACTTGACTTGTGCTTGGTTGTTCATCATCATCAAGCTTGTCAGAATCTGTCACTCTAGATTCTTTAGCTTCACAACCTCCAGCTTCTGGTTTCTTATCTTTATTCACCAGTTGCTGCTCACCTTCTTTTTCAAGTGGACTTGGGACTGTTCTGGTATGACTTGCGTGGATCCAGTTTGGCAAGCCACCACACTTCACTGCTGTTGTTGTCACCAAAATAATCTGATACGGTCCATGCCACCTGGGTTCTAAACACGACTTCCTCACGTGTTACTTGACAAGAACCCACTCTCCTGGACTCAGATCATGTGCTTGATCCGGCTGTGTTGTGGTTGCAATTTCTCCAACCTGATGAGACACAGAACGCACCGGATCAGCCAATCCTTTGCAATAATCAAGCACTAGATCATCAGAAATATTCATCAGTTTGTTTGCTGGTACAATAGCTTGTCTCATTGCTCTTCCCATCAGCACTTCATGAGGACTCAATCCAGTCTTTTTATCTAGGATACTTCTAAGACTCATCAATACCAGGGGTAAAGCGTCAGGCCACTTCAGTGCTGTGGATTCACATACTTTTCCCAGTCTCGATTTGATAGTGCCATTAATTTGCTCGACCACTCCAGATGCTTCTGGTCGATAGGCACAATGCAGCTTCTGCTCAATCTGTAGTGCTCCACAGATCATCCGAATTATCTCATTATTAAAATGAGATCCCCTATCTGATTCTAAAGTGACTGGAAAACCGAACCTTGGAATTAGTTCTCTTAGAAGCAACTTCGCAACAGTCAAGCTATCATTCCTTCTCGTTGGATAGGCTTCTACCCAACGAGAAAACAAACAAACAACAACTAACACATATTTGAGTCCGTTACATGGGGGAAGCTCGATGAAATTGAGCTGGAGCCTCGTAAATGGTCCTGCTGCCTTTCCGATTCGTCCCCAACTCACAACTGTCTTTCTGCCTGGATTTTGCTGCTGACATATAACACACCTCTGGCATAGACTCTCTGCAATGACCCTGAATTTTGGGTTATACCATGACTGCTTGAAGAGCCTAATCATTGCATCTCTTCCAACATGTGCAATTCCATGGTATACCCTTGCCATTTGGGATAGTAAAGAATCTGGCATAACTGGTCTTTCATCTATATACACCCAAACTTCATCTTCTGCTCTCTTCTTGCAGCCTGATTTTTTCCAAATTTCTTTTTATCATCACTTGCCTCTTATTGTAACTGTCTAATCTCATCCCAAGTTTCCCAGGAGGAAAACATCAGGTGGCAATTAGTATTTTTCTTCTCCACCCCTCTGTTTATCGCAATTGAATTTTGTGTACAGAAACTCGCGACTTGATCAGCGTATCTGTTGCCGCTTGTCACATAATCATTTCCTGACTTATGTGCAGAACATTTGACCACCTCAATTTTCTTGGGCAATTGCAAAGCATCCAATAAATCTTTCAAATTTTTGCTATTTCTGATAGGAGAACCTGAAGAAGTCAGAAATCCCCTTTGCATCCATAATTGTCCGAAATCGTGAACCACCCCAAAACCATATTGACTGTCAGTAAATATGGTTACTTTCACATTTTTGCCTATTTTGCATGCTCTAATCAGAGCTATGAGCTCAGCAATTTGTGCAGAATTTACCACTTTTAGACAGAATGCTTCCAGAACCGCAGCCACTGTACATACTGAATAGGCAGAACTCAATACGCCTTTTTCATTTCTCAGACAAGATCCATCAACAAACATCACACTATCTGATTCCTCTAGCGGGGTATCCTTAATGTCCGGCCTTGGTTTCGTGCACAAATCTGTCACATCCAAACAATCGTGATCTGCTTCATCTCTTACTTCCTCACAAAATGGACTAGGCAACAATGTTGCCGGATTTATTGTCGTACATCTCACCACAGTCACATTTTCAGCACCTAACATTACTCTTTCATTCCTAGTCAGCCGACTATAGGTCATGTGCTGTGTACGTGTTCCTGTCAAAAGAATCTCAACTGAGTGTGGCACATATACTTTAACTGAATGTCCCATCACAATCGCTTCACTTTGTTCCAAGCTCACACAAGTAGCACCTACTGCTTTCAAACAACCTGGTAACGCTGCAGCCACTGAATCCAAAGTAGCAGAAAAATATGCCACTAGACGTCGTGCCATTCCATGTCTCTGAGTCAAAACTGAAAGTGCACACCCATCTCTCTCACAGAAGTACAACGCAAAATCTTTTGTATAATCCGGCATTCCCAATGCAGGTGCTCAACAAAGACTGTCTCGTAACTCAATAAAAGCTTTCATGCTTTCATCATCAAATTCAATCGGATCAGTCACATCTTTGTGTGTCAACCTCTGTAGAGGCTTTGCAATCAGTGAAAAGCCACTGATCCACTGTCTGCAGTATCCAACCTTTCCCAGGAAATTCGCACTTCCTTCTGAGTTTTAGGAGGGCTCATTTGTTGAATCACATTGATCCTTTCTGGTGTCACCTTTCTGACTCCTTTCTCTATTTTGTGTCCCAAATATTGGACCTCCTGTTTACAAAACTGTCATTTTGCTGGTGACACTTTGTGTCCCCCTTCTGCCAGATGATTCAGTAAGGCAATTGTATCTGTCACACATGCCTCTCGCGTTTCTGATGCCACCAGTAGGTCATCAATATACTGAACCAAAACCGATTTTTCTGGCATAATCAAAGTCTCCAGACATTTTTTCAAAATCTGATAAAAAATCGATGGACTTTTTGTGTACCCTTGGGGAACTCAGCACCATGCCAAAACATGGTCTCCGAACCGGAACGCAAACAAATACTGGCTATCTGGATATAAGGGAATCGAGAAAAATGCCTGACACAGATCAATTACTGTATACCATTCTGCATCACAGGGAATTTGATATAGAATCACTGCTGGATTTGGCACTATTGGACAACAGGGTACTACAATCTTATTTATTTTTCGTAAATCTTGTACTATCCTTTATTTTCTGCTTGGCTTTTTAATTCCCATAATAGGCGAATTACAGGGACTGCTTAGTATTTCGCTTAAAATACCTTGCTCAATCATTTGGTCAATCACAGGAATAACTCCTGCTGTTATCTCAGGACTCATTTTGATATTGAGGTGTGTTTGGAAATGTTGCACCCGTTTTCACCACAACCTGAATAGGATCCACACCTTTCATCAGACCAATCTCTTTTCCTGAGAAGTCCCATACATCAGATCTTACTGTATTTCTCAACTTTGCAGGCAACTCTTCTTTAGTAAGAAGTGAAAACAACTCATCCACTTCTATCCCTTGCTTCGCTAACATCATTTTAAACACAACATCCTCATCTGGTGTCTGGAAAGCAATACCATCTGGTGTACAATAAATAGTTAATCACACTCTGGGGTTTCTATGGAGTAATTATCAGCATCCATATCATCACTCCAAACTACTATTATACTCGCAAAGAATAATGGGTTGCTATGCTAAGAAACTCAAGTGTAGGTGTGCAGGGATAGGGAGTCAGTCTTATAAAGACGAGATCCCTCACTCACCCAAAGGTGACATGCTTCATCATTGGGTTCCCTCTTGCACACTGTGAGCGCAAGGTGCACAATGTGGGCTACAACTCTCCCTCGGGAGAGGAGCGTGAGGTGTTTTTAATTCATCCAATGGAAAACGGAGTGAAGGGGCAGAGTGCAAGAAAAGAAATGTAGAAAGTGAGTTAAAACTAACTAATGGGTGACTAAGATAACTTTATTAGGTGTCCCCAACGGTTAGGGTTAAAAAGCTGGGTGAAAAATAGGAATATAGATATTTCCTATTCAATTAGGGTCAACATGTTTCTGGCTTGTTGACCATCAGGTTCGTGGCATTCCTCAGGACCTTAATGTAGTCACTCTGCTATAAAATGTGAAAAATAATAATGCTTAAAAACCATACTTAATTGTAATGGTGATAGTCACAATGGTACCAGCTGTGGTCCGGTCCATTGTCTGCAGAAAATATAAACAACAATTAACTTGTATTTCACAATTTATACTCCCAACCGACTCTCATAATTGTATGTGTACCATTACACCGGTGTACGCACCAACTCACAGCACATGTGACACAAAATGGTGACCAGAATACATGCTTGTAAAAGTCACTTGTCTCACCTAGGCGGTATTTTTACTATACCACCACCTTCAAGAAGTCCTTTACTGTCAGATCTCAAGATTCTGAAGTTGTAAAGATGCAAAAAAAACATTAATGCACACAGAACTACTAAGTGGTTATCAGACAGTACTCACTATCACTCCTTACTTCTAAAAACCTAGAGAAACTGTTTATTGCTACAGGCGGCATAATGCCACTACACCTATGGTCTACACAGAGACTGCCCATATTATGTGTTATGTTGTTATGTCTAACACAGTGTGTAGATACAGGGGCACGGAGGTGTGGGATTGGCGATAGGTTTAATCGTTATGTTATCGATCACCAGCGAGAGTCAATGTCTTGTATGAGACAAAAAATTGTGTACACGTTCTCAATAGATACTGCTAACGGGGCATACGGTAGATAGTAATAGCGGCTTCAGTCCCCATGTCAAGACGCCAAATATACCTCATTACGTACATCCCGATGGAGGTCGCTTAGACAGTTTTACTTATCTTCGCTTACAAAAAAGCACCTTCAGTTCCGAAGGGCCCACCCAATACGCTGCCACCTTACCTCGATATCCCGTATCAATCTACTTTGAGTAAAGGCCGAAGGGGAAGATGTTTACATATTGCTCTGCTTATAAGTGACTCGGATGCCGAAAAAGCGAGTGCTACCCCGGAAGTGGTCCGATCTGTTTCCGGTTACCAGGGCTTATGGGAAACGTAGTTCAGCCTTCATTAGCATTAAATAAATGCGTGATTTAGATAGTAAACTAAAATGTATTGTACTTGGAAAAACGCTCTACCCAGATAAAAAGTAATACACGGCTCGTTTTCCTGAAAATGGAACTTATATGGTTGTACTGCTCATATCGTTATATTATGGTATACCAGCCACCTGCTACGGCATGTCTTATAACATAGAGATGTCAATGTCCAATACGTATAAGGAATGTTATATATAAGAGTGTAACCTATCGTGGAGTGAAGTACAACCAACGAATGAGCAGAATGGTGTTGTTGCAAGTCGTATACAGAGCATATTAACTGTCTCTTAATATGTAGTTTGATGTTCAGTGCTACAGAATCCGTGTTCTTGTTCTTATAGTCATGGTATGTACATTAGATGGAGCACCACGGAATGTCCTCATTCAGTCCTTTGATATGGCTCTTAGTCCGGAACACCCACCGTTTTTCTCGTCAAAAGAGAACTCTTTCTAAAGGGCCCATATTGATATCATATCTAGGTTTGTCAATTACAACCCACAACAAGTCATCTTCTGTGTGTGACATTTTTAAATAATGTCTGGTCATGCGTGTATTTTACTTCTTGCACCGAAAGGCACTTCGATGTTCGACAATCCTTTGTTTGACTTTACGTGTAGTCATACCAATGTAGCGAAGCGAACACGGGTATGTGATCATGTATATCACTCCACTCGTATTACAGTTAGTGTGATTATTCAGTTGCCATGTTGTTCCTGACGTCATGTCAACTTCTGTTGTGTGGCGCGTGAATGGACACACAGAACAGGAGCCACAAGGGAAGTGTCCAGTCACTGGAGATGTCCCCCATAATGTTGGTTGTCTGATATGTGTTGGTGTTGATCTGGGTCTCGTGTGTACCAGCAAATCTTGTAAGTTACTACTGCGTTTTAGAGCAAAAAGTGGCTTATCCAGAGTGAGTGTGGCGGTGTTTAGAATATGCCAATTTTTATTAATGGCCTTCTTGATGTTATTTGTAAGGTTGCTATAGGTAGTGACACACACCATTCTGTCTTTCATAGTTTTCTCATGTGATTCAAGTAGCGCCTCCCTGTTGTTATTCCGTGCTCTCTTGGTAGCTCTCTTTATGAGTTGCTCCGGATAATGTCTAGCCACTAGTTCTTCACCCAATTTCTTTGCATGTTTTTTCAAATTGATTATCTCAGTGCAATTCCTACGCAGTCTAAGGAATTGGCCCACTGGGAGATTAGTGAGCAAGGCACGTGGATGAAAGCTGTGGTAACTTAGCAACGAGTTCTGTGCCATAGATTTCTGGTACAGTTCTGTATAGATCCTGCCATCTTTGGGGTACAATAAAAGATCTAAAAATGAGACTGATGTAGTACTGGCTTCACCTGTGAACCTCAGGTTTCTATCACAAGCATTAAGCCAATTGGAGAAAACATCAAGAGACCCCTGGTCACCTTCCCAGATGACCAAGATGTCGTCTATATATCGTCTCCAAAGTTTAAGCTTAGCCTGGAACGGATTAGTGATTGAGTATATGTATTTCATTTTGAAACTATGCATATACAAATTGGCCATGCTGGGCGCAGGTGCTCCCCATTGAAGTTCTGGTAGTCTGCCAATATTGGTCCCCTCAAAGCTAAAAAAGTTTTCTTTTAGTGCTAGTCTGGCACAGCGCATGACATAAGAGTTAGGTGTTTGGTCTTCACGTGGTTAGTGGTCCAGGAGTTCTTGTATGGTATCCAGTGTGTCATCTTGGGGGATGTTTGTATATAACGATTCAACATCGTATGTTACCATCATGTTGCATGTTGGGTCGAAGGGAACCATTTCCAAAAGGTAGAGAACATGTTTCGTATCTTGCAGATACGAGGGCATATCTGCTACTATTGGTCGGAGGAAATGGTCCACAAATTGCGACAATTGTTCCAGAATCGAACCAATCCCCGACACAATGGGTCTGCCGGGAGGGGGTCTCTGTTCTTTGTGTATTTTGGGTAGGATATAAAAGGCTGGCACTCTTGGGTGTTTTCGTACCAGAAATTCAGCTTCGCCTTTAGTAATCCAACCAAATTCGCTCCCCTCCTCAACAAGTTATTTGATAAGATGTTGCAATCGTGTTGTGGGGTCTAGTGTGATCCGTGTATAGAATTTTGCATCATTTAGTTGTGTAAGACATTCGTTCCGATACATCTCAGTGTCCAATATAACCATCGCTCCCCCTTTATCCGCTGGTTTTATAGTGATATTAGAGTCACTGCCCAGTGAAGTCATACACCGTCTTTCTTCATTAGAGATGTTACAAAACAATCTCTTAGCTTGATTAAGATGTGACTCATAACCTTTTAGCACAGCTTTCTCAAAAGTTATTACTTCAGATGGAATTTGTTGTAATGTGGGTAAGAATGTGGATTTATTCCTCAAGCCCGTATTAGGGACCGAAGGATGAGGCTCTTTATCCATGTTAGCAAAGAAAAAATGCAGGTGCACCTTACGGAAAAAATCGGCCAATTCTTTGTGTACCATAAAGTCATCTCCATATTTCGTAGGAACGAAGCCTAAGCCCTTAGCCAAAACTCGCTCTTCCATTTCCGTGAGAGTTTTGGTACTCAAGTTGACGATCAAATTGTCGGGTTGCTTGTGGATGCTGTCATGCTCCTCGTTATTCTCTGTTCCAGGGCCGGATCCCAACTCACTTGTTGATTCTCCGGTGTACGACCTCTGTTGCCTCTCCTTCGCCCTCTTCGTCCTCTGTCCTGTCCAAAAAAAGGCTGGTAAGATGGACCTCCAAAGGGAGGACAAGGGTTGTAAGGATGAGGTGGAAAAGCCCATGGTTGTGAGGGCCACCAAGGTGCCTGTTGATGGAAGGGTTGTGATGTGCCTCGTCCTCTACCTCTCCTGAGGGAATTTTTAGTTGTCTGGTCTGTTTCTGAATCGTTGGAATCACTCCACTCGTCCGAGTTCGAGGTCCACTCGTCAGTATCTCTACGCCAGCCTCGGGTGCCTCTCTTGTTGGTCTTCTTATTCAATGATGTTTGGTATCCGTCTGCAGTGTACGGATAAACCTTTTCCAAAGAGAATCTATCCAGATCCTTTTTCAGTTTGCCAATTTTGAATTTGACCAAATCGTGTTTTATCTCATTAAGGTTCTTAGTGACCTCTTCTAATCTTTTTTTGTAGACAGTGACATGTATTCCTGTTTTCAATTGGGTTTCTAGAGATTGTATCTCAATTAGCAGTAGGACGGCCGTCTCCTTAGCTGTAGTGATTATGAGAACCAACCAGTCTCTGGTGCAGCGCCAAGCTATCTTAGACCAGTTAGTGACAAAGATTTTGTTATCAAGAAAAAGCCTTGGAGCATTGGATACTATTAGGCCGGGTGGAGCTATGTTTCCTCTGAGATATTCGGTGAGAATAGAACCGTGTAAAATTGTTCTTACATGTTGTTTCTTAATATTACTAAGTTTAGTCCAGTCCTCTGTATTTGATAATGTCTGTGAGACATGTATATCTAATATACTCGGTGTCAGTAATATCGCTTGCACCGTATCTTCGTCAAAGGCCAGTCCTGTATTCTCCGTCATGTACAGAGAAGTTGTATGTTTCTCTTGTCAGATGTCAGGAGGTAACCAAAATAGATCTATGTGTGAACAATATGAAGAGGTAGGTTGGTTTTCCCCAAGGAAAAAAAGAGAATAGGTTGGATTTCAACAGGGAAAAGAATAACCCACAGCCCGTAGCTGTACTAAATGTTAATCACACTCTGGTGTTTCTATGGAGTAATTATCAGCATCCACATTATCACTCCAAACTACTATTATACTCACAAAGAATAATGGGTTGCTATGCTAATAAACTCAAGTGTAGGTGTGCAGGGATAGGGAGTCAGTCTTATAAAGACGAGAACCCTCACTCACCCAAAGGTGACATGCTTCATCATTGGGTTCCCTCTTGCACACTGTGACCACAAGGTGCACAGTGTGGGCTACAACTCTCCCTCGGGAGAGGAGCTTGAGGTGTTTTTAATTCATCCAATGGAAAACGGAGTGAAGGGGCAGAGTGCAAGAAAAGAAATGTAGAAAGTGAGTTAAAACTAACTAATGGGTGACTAAGATAACTTTATTAGGTGTCCCCAACGGTTAGGGTTAAAAAGCTGGGTGAAAAATAGGAATATAGATATTTCCTATTCAATTAGGGTCGACATGTTTCTGCCTTGTTGACCATCAGGTTCGTGGCATTCCTCAGGACCTTAATGTAGTCACTCTGCTATAAAATGTGAAAAATAATAATGCTTAAAAACCATACTTAATTGTAATGGTGATAGTCACAATGGTACCAGCTGTGGTCCGGTCCATTGTCTGCAGAAAATATAAATAACAATTAACTTGTATTTCACAATTTATACTCCCAACACACTCTCATAATTGTATGTGTACCATTACACCGGTGTACGCACCAACTCACGGCACACGTGACACAAAATGGTGACCAGAATACATGCTTGCAAAAGTCACTTGTCTCACCTAGGCGGTATTGTTACTAAACCACCACCTTCAAGAAGTCCTTTATTGTCAGATCTCAGGATTCTGAAGTTGTAAAGATGCAAAAAACCATTAATGCACACAGAACTACTAAGTGGTTATCAGACAGTACTCGCTATCACTCCTTACTTCTAAAAACCTAGAGAAACTGTTTATTGCTACAGGCGGCATAATGTCACTACCCGACACCTATGGTCTACACAGAGACTCCCTGTATTATGTGTTATGTTGTTATGTCTAACACAGTGTGTAGATACAGGGGCACGGAGGTGTGGGATTGGCGATAGGTTTAATCGTTATGTTATCGATCACCAGCGAGAGTCAATGTCTTGTATGAGACAAAAAATTGTGTACACGTTCTCAATAGATACTGCTAACGGGGCATACGGTAGATAGTAATAGCGGCTTCAGTCCCCATGTCAAGACGCCAAATATACCTCATTACGTACATCCCGATGGAGGTCGCTTAGATAGTTTTACTTATCTTCGCTTACAAAAAAGCACCTTCAGTTCTGAAGGGCCCACCCAATATGCTGCCACCTTACCTCGATATCCCGTATCAATCTACTTTGAGTAAAGGCCGAAGGGGAAGATGTATACATATCGCTCTGCTTATAAGTGACTCGGATGCCGAAAAGGTGAGTTCTACCCCGGAAGTGGTCCGATCTGTTTCCGGTTACCAGGGCTTATGGGAAACGTAGTTCAGCCTTCATTAGCATTAAATAAATGCGTGATTTAGATAGTAAAATAAAATGTATTGTACTTGGAAATACGCTCTACCCAGATAGAAAGTAATACACGGCTCTTTTTCCTGAAAATGGAACTTATTTCGTTGTACTGCTCATATCGTTATATTATGGTATACCAGCCACCTGCTACGGGCATGTCTTATAACATAGAGATGTCAATGTCCAATACTTATAAGGAATGTTATATATAAGTATGTAACCTATCGTGGAGTGAAGTACAACCAACGAACGAGCAGAATGGTGTTGTTACAAGTCGTATACAGAGCATATTAACTGTCTCTTAATATGTAGTTTGATGTTCAGTGCTACAGAATCCGTGTTCCTGTTCTTATAGTCATGGTATGTACATTATATGGAGCACCACGGAATGTCCTCATTCAGTCCTTTGATCTGGCTCTTAGTCCGGAACACCCACCGTTGTTCTCGTCGAAAGAGAACTCTTTTTAAAGTGCCCATATTGATATCATATCTAGGTTTGTCAATTACAACCCACAACAAGTCATCTTCTGTGTGTGACATTTCTAAATAATGTCTGGTCATGCGTGTATTTGACTTCTTGCACCGAAAGGCACTTCGATGTTCGACAATCCTTTGTTTGACTTTACGTGTAGTCATACCAATGTAGCGAAGCGAACACGGGCATGTGATCATGTATATCACTCCACTCGTATTACAGTTAGTGTGATTATTCAGTTGCCATGGTGTTCCTGACGTCATGTCAACTTCTGTCGTGTGGCGTGTGAATGGACACACAGAACAGGAGCCACAAGGGAAATGTCCAGTCACTGGAGATATCCCCCATAATGTTGGTTGTCCGATAAGTGTTGGTTTTCATCTGGGTCTCGTGTGTACCAGCAAATCTTGTAAGTTACTACTGCGTTTTAGAGCAAAAGTGGCTTATCCAGAGTGAGTGTGCCGGTGTTTAGAATATGCCAATTTTTATTAATGACCTTCTTGATGTTATTTGTAAGGTTGCTATAGGTAGTGACACACACTATTCTGTCTTTCATAGTTTTCTCATGTGATTCAAGTAGCGCCTCCCTGTTGTTATTCCGCGCTCTCTTGGTAGCTCTCTTTATGAGTTGCTCTGGATAATGTCTAGCCACTAGTTCTTCACCCAATTTCTTTGCATGTTTTTTTAAATTGATTAACTCAGTGCAATTCCTACGCAGTCTAAGGAATTGGCCCACTGGGAGATTAGTGAGCAAGGCACGTGGATGAAAGCAGTGGTAACTTAGCAACGAGTTCCGTGCCATAGGTTTCTGGTACAGTTCTGTATAGATCCTGCCATCTTTGGGGTACAATAAAAGATCTAAAAATGAGACTGATGTAGTACTGGCTTCACCTGTGAACCTCAGGTTTCTATCACAAGCATTAAGCCAATTGGAGAAAACATCAAGAGACCCCTGGTCACCTTCCCAGATGACCAAGATGTCGTCTATATATCGTCTCCAAAGTTTAAGCTTAGCCTGGAACGGATTCGTGATTGAGTATATGTATTTCATTTCGAAGCCATGCATATACAAATTGGCTATGCTGGGGCGCAGGTGCTCCCCATTGAAGTTCCGGTAGTCTGCCAATATAGGTTCCCCTCAAAGCTAAAAAAGTTTTCTTTTAGTGCTAGTCTGGCACAGCGCATGAGGTCCATCTTACCAGCCTTTTTTTGGACAGGACAGAGGACGAAGAAGGCGAAGGAGAGGCAGCAGAGGTCGTACACCGGAGAAGCAACAAGTGAGTTGGGATCCGGCCCTGGAACAGAGAATAACGAGGAGCATGACAGCATCCACAAGCGACCCGACAATTTGATCGTCAACTTGAGTACCAAAACTCTCACGGAAATGGAAGAGTGAGTTTTGGCTAAGGGCTTAGGCTTCGTTCCTATGAAATATGGAGATGACTTTATGGTACACAAAGAATTGGCCGATTTTTTCCGTAAGCTGCGCCTGCATTTTTTCTTTGCTAACATGGATAAAGAGCCTCTTCCTTCGGTCCCTAATACGGGCTTGAGGAATAAATCCACATTCTTATCCACATTACAACAAATTCCGTCTGAAGTAATAACTTTTGAGAAAGCTGTGCTAAAAGATTATGAGTCACATCTTAATCAAGCTAAGAGATTGTTTTGTAACATCTCTAATGAGGAAAGACTGTGTATTACTTCACTGGGCAGTGACTCTAATATCACTATAAAACCAGCGGATAAAGGGGGAGCGACGGTTATATTGGACACTGCGATGTATCGGAACGAATGTCTTAGACAACTAAATGATGCAAAATTCTATACAAGGATCACACTAGACCCCACAACACGATTGCAACATCTTATCAAATAACTTGTTGAGGAGGGGAGCGAATTTGGTTGGATTACTAAAGGCGAAGCTGAATTTCTGGTACAAAAACACCCAAGAGTGCCAGCCTTTTATATCCTACCCAAAATACACAAAGAACAGAGACCCCCTCCCGGCAGACCCATTGTGTCGGGGATTGGTTCGATTCTGGAACCATTGTCGCAATTTGTGGACCATTTCCTCTGACCAATAGTAGCAGATATGCCCTCATATCTGCAAGATACGAAACATGTTCTCTCCCTTTTGGAAACGGTTCCCTTCGACCCAACATGCAACATGATGGTAACATACGATGTTGAATCGTTATATACAATCATCCCCCAAGATGACACACTGGATACCATACAAGAACTCCTGGACCACTACCCATGTGAAGACCAAACACCTAACTCTTATGTCATGCGCTGTGCCAGACTAGCACTAAAAGAAAACTTTTTTAGCTTTGAGGGGAACCTATATTGGCAGACTACCGGAACTTCAATGGGGAGCACCTGCGCCCCCAGCATGGCCAAATTGTATATGCATGGCTTCGAAATGAAAAGCATATACTCAATCACTAATCCGTTCCAGGCTAAGCTTAAACTTTGGAGACGATATATAGACGACATCTTGGTCATCTGGGAAGGTGACCAGGGGTCTCTTGATGTTTTCTCCAATTGGCTTAATGCTTGTGATAGAAACCTGAGGTTCACAGGTGAAGCCAGTACTACATCAGTCTCATTTTTAGATCTTTTATTGTACCCCAAAGATGGCAGGATCTATACAGAACTGTACCAGAAACCTATGGCACGGAACTCGTTGCTAAGTTACCACAGCTTTCATCCACGTGCCGTGCTCACTAATCTCCCAGTGGGCCAATTCCTTACACTGCGTAGGAATTGCACTGAGTTAATCAATTTAAAAAAACATGCAAAGAAATTGGGTGAAGAACTAGTGGCTAGACATTATCCGGAGCAACTCATAAAGAGAGCTACCAAGAGAGCGGGGAATAACAACAGGGAGGCGCTACTTGAATCACATGAGAAAACTATGAAAGACAGAATGGTGTGTGTCACTACCTATAGCAACCTTACAAATAACATCAAGAAGGCCTTTAATAAAAATTGGCATATTCTAAACACCGGCACACTCACTCTGGATAAGCCACTTTTTGCTCTAAAACACAGTAGTAACTTACAAGATTTGCTGGTACCCACGAGACCCAGATCAAAACCAACACTTATCAGACAACCAACATTATGGGGGACATCTCCAGTGTCTGGACATTTCCCTTGTGGCTCCTGTTCTGTGTGTCCATTCACGCGCCACACGACAGAAGTTGACATTACGTCAGGAACACCATGGCAACTGAATAATCACACTAACTGTAATATGAGTGGAGTGATATACATGATCACATGCCCGTGTTCGCTTCGCTACATTGGTATGACTTCACGTAAAGTCAAACAAAGGATTGTCGAACATCGAATTGCCTTTCGGTGCAAGAAGTCAAATACACGCATGACCAGCCATTATTTAGAAATGTCACACACAGAAGATGACTTGTTGTGGGTTGTAATTGACAAACCTAGATATGATATCAATATGGGCACTTTAGAAAGAGTTCTCTTTCGACGAGAACAACGGTGGGTGTTCCGGACTAAGAGCCATATCCAAGGACTGAATGAGGACATTCCGTGGAGCTCCATATAATGTACATACCATGACTATAAGAACAGGAACACGGATTCTGTAGCACTGAACATCAAACTACATATTAAGAGACAGTTAATATGCTCTGTATACGACTTGTAACAACACCATTCTGCTCGTTCGCTGTTTGTACTTCACTCCACGATAGGTTACATACTTATATATAACATTCCTTATAAGTATTGGACATTGACATCTCTATGTTATAAGACATGCCCGTAGCAGGTGGCTGGTATACCATAATATAACGATATGAGCAGTACAACGAAATAAGTAAAATTTTTAGGAAAACGAGCCGTGTGTTACTTTCTATCTGGGTAGAGCGTTTTTCCAAGTACAATACATTTTAGTTTACTATCTAAATCACGCATTTATTTAATGCTAATGAAGGCTGAACTACGTTTCCCATAAGCCCTGGTAACCGGAAACAGATCGGACCACTTCCGGGGTAGCACTCGTTTTTTCAGCATCCGAGTCACTTATAAGCAGAGCGATATGTATCCATCTTCCCCTTCGGCCTTTACTCAAAGTAGATTGATACGGGATATCGAGGTAAGGTGGCAGCGAATTGGGTGGGCCCTTCGGAACTGAAGGTGCTTTTTTGTAAGCGAAGATAAGTAAAACTGTCTAAGCGACCTCCATCGGGATGTACGTAATGAGGTATATTTGGCGTCTTGACATGGGGACTGAAGCCGCTATTACTATCTACTGTATGCCCCGTTAGCAGTATCTATTGAGAACGTGTACACAATTTTTCATCTCATACAAGACATTGACTCTCGCTGGTGATCGATAACATAACGATTAAACCTATCGCCAATCCCACACCTCCGTGCCCCTGTATCTACACACTGTGTTAGACATAACAATATAACACATAATACGGGGAGTCTCTGTGTAGACCATAGGTGTCGGGTAGTGGCATTATGCCGCCTGTAGCAATAAACAGTTTCTCTAGGTTTTTAGAAGTAAGGAGTGATAGCGAGTACTGTCTGATACCACTTAGTAGTTCTGTGTGCATTAATGGTTTTTTGCATCTTTACAACTTCAGAATCCTGAGATCTGACAGTAAAGGACTTCTTGAAGGTGGTGGTATAGTAACAATACCGCTGAGGTGAGACAAGTGACTTTTGCAAGCATGTATTCTGGTCACCATTTTGTGTCACGTGTGCCGTGAGTTGGTGCGTACACCGGTGTAATGGTACACATACAATTATGAGAGTGTGTTGGGAGTATAAATTGTGAAATACAAGTTAATTGTTGTTTATATTTTCTGCAGACAATGGACCGGACCACAGCTGGTACCATTGTGACTATCACCATTACAATTAAGTATGGTTTTTAAGCATTATTATTTTTCACATTTTATAGCAGAGTGACTACATTAAGGTCCTGAGGAATGCCACGAACCTGATGGTCAACAAGGCAGAAACATGTCGACCCTAATTGAATAGGAAATATCTATATTCCTATTTTTCACCCAGCTTTTTAATCCTAACCGTTGGGGACAACCAATAAAGTTATCTTAGTCACCCATTAATTAGTTTTAACTCACTTTCTACATTTCTCTTCTTGCACTCTGCCCCTTCACTCCGTTTTCTATTGGATGAATTAAAAACACCTCACGCTCCTCTCCCGAGGGAGAGTTGTAGCCCACACTGTGCACCTTGCGGTCACAGTGTGCAAGAGGGAACCCAATGATGAAGCATGTCACCTTTGGGTGAGTGAGGGTTCTCATCTTTATAAGACTGACTCCCTATCCCTGCACACCTACACTTGAGTTTCTTAGCATAGCAACCCATTATTCTTTGTGAGTATAATAGTACAATAAATAGTGCAATTCATCTTGCACAGTAAATCTCTCCCTAAAAGGTTTACCGGACTCGTATCACATACCGCGAACCGATGTATGTCTCTGAATCTTCCAATATGAACTTCTATTGGCTTTGTTATTGGAGTTTTGATATGCTTATTGGAAACTCCTACGACTTGGATAGTTTCTCCCAAGAGGGGTAGGTTTGGAATTTCTGCTGCTCTCACAGTAGAACGGGTAGCACCAGTGTCCACTAGGAATGTAATATCATTACTTTCCACTTTTCCATCAACAAATGGACCTGACTGATCTACCTCTAGAGTTGCGCCAAGCACGCACTCTTCCTTCCCCCTCAGGCACTGTGATTGAGATGAGTCTGAATCACTCTCATTGCACTGCAACAAGTATTGGGAAACCATTTGCACATTTTGATTCTTACCGATTTGTTCACCTGTGTGAAACCCAGTGTTCGCACGGTATCTCTGCACTTGAGCATTCACATTATTTGGCATAGGAGCTTGTGGTACCTGTAACTGTGGAGTAACTATCTTCTGCTGCTGTTGCTGTTGTTGATTCACAACTACCTCATTCTGCATCTGTGAATTTAAAGTTTGATTTATCCCATTATTTTTCTGAACAGATCTACACTCGTTCTTCCAATGCCCAAATTTTCCACACGCATGACAAGGATATTTCTTTTTCATTTCATCTTTATTCATTTTACCTCTACCTCTACCACCACTCGTTATTTGACCATTCTGATTCTGACCTTTCATCTGAAAATCTGTTTGAGAACCTCTGTTTCCTTCTTGCTGTTCTGCTACCTTCACTTGTGCCCACATCATTTTCTCTTTTAGCTTCTTATGCCTCGATTCAATATCATCTCTACAATACTTTGCATACATCAGAATCTCATCAACCGTTTTACTCTGCCAACAAATCAAATGTTGCTGAATCATGTTACTAATTTCTGGTTTTAATCCAAATACAAAACGATACACAAAATGTCCCATATCTTTATCTCCAATATTCTCAAACCCACTGTACTGTTTGAACACCTGTAACAACCTTTCATAATAAGCATGTACCAACTCCTTTGGTTCTTGAGTTGTTCTGTCAATTTTAACCCAAACTGTTTCTTTCGCAGAAATGTTTCCCTTCAGGTACCTGATGATATTTCTTCATCACCTCATCTGAAGGTGCACCTGTTTTCGCATCTCTAGGATATTCTTCTTTAGGCCAATCAACAGCAATCTTACACTCTGTCCATAAATCTGCTGTAACAACAATCTCAAATAAACCATCCAAATCCTTCAACAAGACCTTTGAAACCTTCACAAACCTCTCTACTTGTTTGTACCATTCAACTGGCTTTTCCCTCAACCTAGGGAAGTCATTAGTAAAAGACAATATATCCTGTCTTGTCCAAGGAACGTGAACATATCCACCACCCGGAACTTCTCTCATTGAACACACCCTTTCAGCCTGTTCTGACTCTCTTAGTGGAAATAAAGACGCATTTTTATTGGCAATCATTTCTTCTTTCTTTTTCGCCCATCTACCTTTCCACCGTTCTACATCTCCCCATTTCTTCAAGATACTCATTAATTCTTTTATTTGCAATCTTTTGCCAGACGCATTCAAGCTCTCTAAATCCTTTTCAGTAAAATCCAGTCTATATGTTTTCTGTAACACTCTTGACCTCTCTATGTCCACTCCATATTCACAAGCAGCCTCTGTTAACTTTTC
Source organism: Calotriton arnoldi (assembly GCA_963921515.1). Lineage (NCBI taxonomy): Eukaryota > Metazoa > Chordata > Amphibia > Caudata > Salamandridae > Calotriton > Calotriton arnoldi. Next base: position 887,601 of record CAWUFW010005077.1, on the reverse strand, counting down.
ATGAAGATTTCTCGCTCTCCAAGTAATATTTTTGCACAGGAATAACAACTCCTCATCTCGATAATTACTCAATCTGTCTGGGCTTATTGTACCAATAATCATTTCTTCCAAATCCACTCTCAGTTTACTCACATCTATACTCTGTGATTGAGGTTTTCGCTTTTCCATTCCCCTTATCCAGTCATCTAATTCATCTGGTGAAGGTCCCATTGAACTCCCTGATACCAGAGTGACATTCTGCGCTAATCTCCTCGGATCCACTTGCGCACTTCTCTTAGGGGTTTCAGTTAACATCTCACAAACTGGCAAATCAATTACTGAAGTACTTGTTTCAGTTTGTTCAGCCTGATCAACTATCGTTACCACTTTATTCCTGTCTCTATTCATTAGGACTGTCAACGCATGTGCTCTTGATATATTCTGTTTTTCTCCATACAACGGAACTATAGGTCCAATTGTTACTGGCACTGTTAATGCTTCCGCATTCAGATTCAACTGATTAATTTTCTGAGTCCACTCCTCTCTTGTCCTATTCAGCATATCCATTTCACTCTCTTGTACTGCTCTAGTAACTACCAGGACTTGTGAAACCTGCGGAATTAGTGGGGTTCCCATTAATGGTGCATTTGGGACTGTTTCACTTGAGTTCTCTTGATAAGGTAGAGGTCTTTTAGTCAAAATGTCATCTAACAACTCATCATCAGAATCACTTGGGTCAAAATCCATCCTTGATGTCTCTACATTTTTCTTCTTTTCTTTACATTTGCCTCCAGTTGCTTCTTCAGCAACTAAAACTGGATACAAACCATCCGCTATCACAGCTCTCCTCCATCTTTTCATTTTATCATCCCGTTTTTCAAAAGGATACCTGGACATTATACTCCTATATCTCCTTCCACCCCTATACTTCTCTCGATCATACGCTTCTTGTTCCCACTCCTCAAGCGCTTCATACTGTGTAGGTCTGGGATTTGGTTCTAAAGAGTTCATTCTTCCTCTCAAATTCTGTAGAATCCTTATATTAAATGTACCATGCTTCGGAAAAGCTAAAACACCATCATCTTTCGTGTATTTCACCCAATTTTCTGACCAAGTACACGCATGGTAACCAAGTTCCAACATCATAAAAGAAGCAGCTGTTCTTGGAGGTGGAATAGGAATTCCCTCTCTTGTAACTATTGGTTTATCCTTTTTAAAGAAACTCTTTATCTTATTAATCAGCTTCATTTTTTCCCAATCCTTCTTGCTAAAATACAAACAAACAACAAACTCTTCGTACTTCTATTTATTCTATTTGCTAACAATCGTCCAATACCAGCGCGACTCACACTAACCAACCAATCAGAACACTCCTACTTAATCAGTACCTTGACCAATACCAGCGCGGCTCACAGTAATCAACCAATCACAGCACTTCGAACGCCAGCTGTCTGACCAATGCCAGCGCGGCTTTTTGTGACATCAGTATTACTCCTTCTACTGACCCTCCCTTTACAAAATAATACGGCAATGTTTTTCTATACTTTTCTCAACAAAACTTGTTAGAAAACAAACATAAAAACAATGCTACTTTGTCTGTTCCACTAAATAAAGAGATAGTCTCCACTTCAAAAAGAAAGATTCTCTCACTTCAAGTAACGACCAGCGCTATTCTACACCCAAAAAAGCTACAGGAGGACTTGGTACTCCTCTAGGGATACTAGCCAAAGTTTCGGAAGAGGACTTTCACATGGAAAGAGGTCTTGGTACTCCTTTGGGGATGTAAGGCCAGAGTTTCGGAAGTGGACCCTTCACTATTTCAAACAAAATCTACTCTCAAACGAAATAGTCCCTAATATAACACTAACAGCCTTTCGCCGTTAAGTATTATGACAACAGACAAAGTACTTCTGCAGTGTGATGACTTATCCACACTATTCTTCTGCCTCTTCAGGCTAATACATTATCATCCCAGGATCTTAGGTAACTCCGCACCCGTACTTCTAGACAACATAGAACAAAACACTACTTTTCATGTTAAGGAAACAAATAATCAATAATCGATAATTATTACCAAACTAATCAATAATAAACCGTCCTCTGCTACCAAAAACTGATCCAGCGCCAATCAGGGATCGATAATCGATAAACACAATCACTGGCCCATACTCATACACCCAACACATAAATCCCTGTTGCACTGTTTCAAGTTTACATTAAATCAGTTGTTCATAAACTACAGGCTCGTCCTAACACACAAGCTACATAATTGAACCTGTAATCAACTCTCTTTCCTCTGGTCGATGGACCATTAGTTGAGAAGTTGATGGTAATAATTAGAAACTAACTATCAATCTATACTACTAAATAAATCACAAACTCGGAATAAGGTTAATAATATTTATCGCAAATAATGTGAAGGTAAATGCTCATCATGTACAGTTTTACAAGGCAAACAATGCATAAATCAGAGAGAGAGAACATTTATCAAAGCAAAGGTGTCAAACTCAAATCACAATGAATAGAATGCAATGAAGGAGTGGATAGATGAAGAGACAAGTTTCAGAGACAAATATACATTTGCAAATGATTATGCAAAATACACTTTTTAGCTATACTAACCCAAGTATTTTAGTGGAAAATCTACCCCCTGGTCATGAGAATAGATGGAGGTTCCCCGGGAAAGTTCAGGGGACAAAGAGTAGGACAGGAACAGGAAACAGGTAGGCCTCTATCTGCATACAGCAAACCGACGGACAGCGACGATCTCCCCTCTCTAGCTTCTTCAAAGGCACTCCCCCTAACACCCCCCAGACACCCCAGTTATACTCTAAAAACCTTAATGTCCAACCCACCATTGTAGCAACATTTTCAGAATCTTAATCTCTCATTGGTCAGTTTAGGGGGTGTTCTAGCACACCACCATAGTCACGTCCATGTTTTCACAGCATTCTTTGTTTTACATTTCTAGCAATACGTAATCCACGTTTTATGAATACACGCTTCCTCCAACTAGTAACATGTTACAAATCTCTACATTTTCATTGTCCGCCTCTGCAGTTTCTGCCGGAAGAAGTTTGTACATTTGCACTTGGTCCCACGGCCATCCTTCCGTTACTTGGCAGACACACAATAATTTCATGAAGGTCATCAACTTTTGCCTTCTCCATTCTCTCTCAGAGCTCGATTTTCTGCTTTTATTAGTTTTTCTTTTTTTTAACCCTCAACTCGTCATGCAACGATGTAGGCCCATGCAAGCATCACTATGATGAATAACACACAGACATTATTAATTTCATGAAATATAATTCTTATTGTTTTACCGCCCACCATTTGCACTATCCCACATTATTGGTCTATCAAAGCATTAACGTGCAGAAAGCAGCATTATTATTCTTTTTATTTTCAAGCAGAACGCGAATGCGGCCTAGTCTTTCATGCATTAGTCCACGCATTAGTGCACGCATGCGCATAAGCATTTCCCTGTGTTTTCGTGTTTTTGCATGTTAGTTTCACAGCACACTGTTAGTAAATGTCACCGAGGAATTAATCCGAGCAGGTTTTATTTTCTCAAAACCCTGCTCCATCATCTGCGCAGGGGTGTATTGTAAGCAAGCCCGATGATGAAGCATGTCACAATTTTGTGAGTGAGGGCAGTATTTTTTCACGAAGCACGTGCCACCTCTCTCGAAGAGATTCATACACACTACTCCTCTCTGAGTGCATTACGTTTGATCTGAGAAAACCCATATTGAAGAGAATAGCGTTTATCCATGTCATTCTATGGTATAAAGTTTGAATCTGTGATCAATTTGATCTAATTTTGATTTCCATTTGGAATCCGGCAGTGCACTTAAGGGACGCTTCCACGTGTGGATAGCACGACAGCACTTTACGTTTCATACGTCTAGGATCAGAAGACGATACCTTACTGCACGCCAACAAACCTCTAATATTTTGTCACAACACCTCAGCAAAGAAGAAATAACCTACGGTGTGCGTTATCCTTACTCATTTACGCTATACTTCCAGGAAAGGCAGCATACACATTAGTAAAGCTGCCCTTGGCATCACGGAGAGTTGGAACATTGAATAACAGCATTGTTTGTTTTGGAAATGGTATTCCATGTGGTGAAGTGGATGAAGGACCCCTGTGTGCAACTAATGACAATTTGGAAGTAGGCAATGGTACAGAAATCACTTGCCACTCATTGCGTTTCCACCAGTGACTATAGCATGGCACAACACTGGTGCACTATGCTGGCAATACATCTCAGTACCTGTTGCAAGCATCAAGAGTCGCTTACCTCTGAAATACCCACAGTGTCCCCACTGACCACCTGGAAAGGCCCAAAAGTCAGGGAATGCAGTGCAGATAATATTTTGACATTGACAGGTATAGCCTAGGAAAAGCCTGTAGGCGAATCGAGCTTCTGCTCATTTGAGGTGCATGACTTATTTTAAGCCTTGCCTGGAGTAAATTCAAGCCTGATTCGTCAGTTGTAGCACTATAGTAGAATTAGAAGAGTATTTTGTGATTAGTAATCTTTTCATTTTTTAGTGGGTGTGTTTTAGTATGTACATGTCCCTCTCTAAATCCCCTCTTAAATTTCCCTGTGGCCCACTCATTTAATAGTAGATATTACCCCCTTTTTCTAACCAACCTACTTGTCCCTTCAACATTACTACTATTTCATATACCTACATGTTCGGAGATCCCACACATGAAAAGATCTCCATACAGAAAAGATTGGAGTGGCAGCAGAGATCTCCAACCAATTGTTTGTGATTGCATTTTGCAGTACATTAAGTAAAACAACTTTACATACTCCAATACAGCTTTTGAGACTAGACCCTGAAGTATGTATGAAAATATTTATTACTAAAATATTTACTACAACATACAGTATTAAGAAATGACTATAGATTTGACCAAAATATCTGCTGCAAACATATTGTGGGCAAACAAATGAAAAGTAAAACATTTCTCAGCTTGTTCCCTGAAATCTCCCTTTGGCCAGTTCCTTAGGTTAAGGAGGAACTGCACAGAAGTCAATGATTTCAGGGAACAAGATGAGAAATTTTTAGTTAAACTTCAGGCAAGGAGCTACCCAAAAAGATTGGTGTCAAAAGCAAAAAAACGAGCAGCCAACAATCACAGGGACTCTCTGCTGGAAACACACCAAAGACAGAACACTAACAAAGACAAAAGACCAATCTGTATCACCACCTTTAACATAGCCTCTGACCGCGTCACCAAAATTATTGGGAAACACTGGCGCATTCTGAACAGTGGACAACTTAACATCCCGAAACCATTGTTCTCCCACAGGTGAGGGAGGAATTTGAAGGACATTTTGGGACATACACGTCCAAAATCGGGAACCAACAGAGAAAGGACCAAACTATGCTAGGCACACCGCCTACAGGTCATTATCCTTGCGGGAATTGTAGCGTCTGCCATCTTACTACCGCCACCAAAAATGTGTCCTTTAACAACGGAATGAATTGGGAGTTGCGAAAACTGACAAACTGCAAAACGACAGGAGTGGTATATCTTATTACTTGCCCATGCAACCTACATTACGTAGGAATGACTACAAGAAAAGTGAGTACCAGAGTATGCGAACACCGCAGCAACGTCCGGTGTCACCGCATCACCACCAAAATGTCCTCGCATTACATGGAACAGAAGCACACACCCAATGACTTAAAATGGGTTGTCCTTGAACATCTATGTCACAGTGACAATCTAGAACACCGACTTCTGGAGAAAGAGCAGCGCTGGGTGTAAAAACTCCACACGGACAACGTGGGACTAAATGACAATATCCCGTGGGGTCTCTTACGCTAAGAATGTACCAGATTAAGATTGGTTAGAGCAATTTTGGGAGTCCTACTAACCTAGAATATCTGAATTACGGTCTCAAAAGAACCCAGGGTTTGGCTGCTACCTAGTCAGTGTGTAGCATTGGTTTTGGCTCCTGGGTCTAAGGAATTTTTCCCTTGATAAGTAGCCATCGTGTTCAAACCACCGCAGAACAGGTCTGACATGATGGCAATGAACCGGGACAATACATTGTTCATACATGTCCTGGATTCATTCCAGTAGCTTTTTCAATTTCCTAGACTATATTCATCAGAAAAAGAAGGAAAAATCTTTTGACACGTTGCATTCCCATATCACGATCAGTAATTACAGTTTTGCGGAATGGGAATTCTCCAAACATGGCGCTGCCACTACGCCAGCAGCGGTGGGCATTTTTTAATACACCGCACTGTCCTGTGGCTAAGAACCGTGGTAATACATTATTTGCACATTCCTATATTTGAGAAGCCTTTTCAATCCTCTGTACTGAATTTACAAAGGCCAAGACATTTCCTTTACTCGTTTTAAATTCCCCATCACATTCGGGAATTTTCTATATTACGATCGGTGATTACTTTTTTACTGGACGGGATCTCTCCCAACATGGCGCTGCCACTACGCCAACAGCAGTGGCCATTTTTGAATATGCTGCGCGGTCCTGAAAAACCGGGGTAATATATTAACGTATTTTTCCTGAATCCCATTTTATCCTCTAGACTGAATTTACCAGGCAAGTAAAATTTCTTATGAACTCATTGTTATTTCCCAACACATCTGGCGATTCACACGGGTTACTGATTGGGAATTCTCCCAACATGGCGCTGCTGCTACGCCAGCAGCTGTGGCCATTTTGTATGAACCACGCGGTCCAGTGCACCAGATCAGCATGACTTGGCTGTTTTTCCTGCGATAAAGTTGAAAACGGGCTTTAAATACGTGCACGGGCGTTTCGCCCGTCAATATGCTGTCTCCAGGGAGAGAAGTAGGTCATGGAACCAGAGGCAGCTTTGATGAAGTAAGTGGGGAGGGGTGGCCCCTTTTTTCCTCCAGATGGAGCACGCTACTTCAGTAACATCAGATAATTAGATCTTCGTTTTTCCCCACTGTTTAGAGTTTGACTACAAGCCCCTCTACCCCTGTTTTTGACCATGATGCAATAATATAGCATTAACAGAAGTACGTCACATGGATTACTTCTTCTATGTTTTATGTTGTTTTGTCACGTGGTGTCTTGTTTCACGAGTGTTATTTTCCGAGTGATTTCCACTTATTTATAGAGTGTGGCACGTTTACAACACACTTTGCGAGCACACAGGATAGACCATAAGAGCACCCACAATATACGGGTGCGCTATATTGATATTCATACATTCTAAAGTTGCATGCTAATTAAGCTAATGTGGCGTACCAGCCCGTCTGACAGGCCTATGTTTTTTAATGTATCATTGTTTTTGCTTTCTATTTACAGATACAGATTAATCATTAGAACCATATGTATACTGTGCATGCGCATTAGCTGTGCATATTAAGTGACCACATCATTGGATTTACTAGGAGTGGTACACACGGGGCTGGACCCCGTGGAGTCATGATGAAGAGCTATTAGGGGAACAGCTCAAAACATGTTGACGTAAATGCATTACTGAGACAACCAGACTCATTAACGTCATGCTTTTTTCTCAGTGACGACCCCTGATTTTTAACCATACTAACTAGGGGCGGGAATAAAAGAGTGGCCAACTAGTTAGGTATTTTTACATTTTCTTTCCCTCTCCACTCCACATCACTGCACTACACATAGTCTACATAAAAGTGCTCCTACGTAACCGCACGCCTCAATCCATAGAGGATTAAGAGGAACCCCAATGATGAAGCATGCCACCGAGGGGCAACCCTGGTGGGTGAGGGGTCTCTAGAAAAAGAGTCTTTTTTCTAGATTAAGGATTACAACGAACTCGGTTGGATCCCTTTTTTCCCCTAAGGGCAGGTTTTCTTCGAATACTCGATTTTTGTCTTACTACATAACTGTCAGGAGGGTAAACCTAGCCTCTACCTCTGCCTCCCCCTTTATTTTTGGTTGTTAGTCTTTCTAATATCACTCAGGAGAATACTTTTTACCTCGTATCTATCAAACTAAAGCATCTGTCATCGAGAAGACCGTCAACAGACAGCTTGCCGCCTTCCTCGAGACGAATGGATCCCTCGACCCCTCGCAGTCCGGGTTTCGGGCCAACCACAGCACCGAGACCGCCCTTATCGCAGCCACCGACGACATCAGAACCCTAACCGACAACGGGGAAACAGCTGCCCTCATCCTCTTGGACCTCTCCGCGGCGTTCGACACCGTCTGCCACCGCACCCTAGTGAAGCGCCTCAGCAACATCGGAATCCGAGAGAAAGCACTGGAATGGATCATCTCGTTCCTCGCCGGAAGAACCCAGAGAGTCCGCCTCCCCCGTTCAGATCCGAAGCCACCGAAGTCATCTGCGGCGTTCCACAAGGATCCTCACTCAGCCCAACCCTCTTCAACGTCTACATGAGTCCCCTCGCAGCCATCGCACGCCGACACAACCTCAACATCATCTCCTACGCCGACGACACCCAGCTGATCCTCTCCTCACCAACGACCCCACCACCGCCAGAGCCAACCTACACGACGGGATGAGAGACGTCGCCGACTGGATGAGGAACAGCCGCCTTAAACTGAACTCAGACAAGACGGAAGTCCTCATCCTGGGCTCATCACCCTCCGCCTGGGACGACTCCTGGTGGCCCCCGGCCCTGGGCACCGCGCCCAAGCCAACGGACCACGCACGCAACCTGGGCTTCATCCTGGACTCCTCCCTGTCGATGACCAGACAAGTCAACGCCGTCTCATCTTCATGCTTCAACACCCTGCGCATGCTCCGCAAGATCTTCAGATGGATCCCCACTGAAACCAGGAAGACCGTCACCCAGGCACTCGTCACCAGCCGACTGGACTATGGGAACACCCTCTACGCCGGAACCACAGCCAAACTTCAAAAGAGACTCCAGCGCATCCAGAACGCCTCCGCACGACTCATCCTGGACATCCCCCGACACAGCCACATCACCGGACACCTGAAAGACCTGCACTGGCTCCCCGTCAGCAAGAGAATCACGTTCAGACTCCTCACCCACGCACACAAGGCCCTCCACGACCGGGGCCCAAAGTACCTCAACGACCGCATGACCTTCTACACGCCCACACGCCAGCTACGATCAACCAGCCACGCCCTCGCCACCGTACCACGCATCCGCAGAACCACCGCCGGAGGAAGATCCTTCTCCTACCTGGCAGCCAAGACCTGGAACTCCCTCCCCACTCACCTTCGGCGAACCCAGGACCATCTCTCCTTCAGGAAGCAGCTCAAGACCTGGCTGTTCGAGCAGTAACTTACCCCCTCCCCCAGCGCCTTGAGACCCTCCCGGGTGAGTAGCGCGCTCTATAAATGCCGTGATTGATTGATTGATTGATTGATCTGTAGTCACCCGGCAACAATGGGGAACCTTTCTTGTATATGGGGATTATTTCCACCCCACCAAGAATGAGGGATGGGCATCCCCTCCATGATAGCATTGACGATTACCCACAGATATGGGCCCTAGATTTCAGGTTCTGAAAGATAAAGATCCCCTGGTTTTTGATCAATGCCAGGGGCCTTAGGAGGGGCGATCTTGTTGATGGCCCTATGCACTTCCACAAAGGTTATCACAGAGTAATCCTTTCAAACAAGGGAGGGCAACCCCCTAGTTGGCAAACCCTTGCCAGTAATTCGGTCACGTGATCACCTTGTCCCTTCAGGGCACCATACAGAGACGGGTAGTGCTTATTCCACACAACAGCTGAAATATTGTGCTCTATGCTGACTCTACCCTCACAGTTCCCAGTCATAACTATACTCCAGAATGCCTTAGAATCCTTGCACTTAGTAGCATGAAGGAAAGAATCCCATTTTGCTAATTCCCACTCTTTTTGGATTAAATTAGTGGCATTTCTATAAACGACTCTCACAATTCGAATCAAAACACTGTGTTTAGTTTTTAGTGCCTCTAATAAGGCTAATTCAGCAACACTGCACTGGTTATTAAATCATGAAGATGTATTCTTCTAAGGGTTCCTAGACCGTGCTTCTACGTAAAATAGATCTTTAAGCTTACCAGCTAGCATTGCATGAATCTCGGCCACCCTTACTAGTTAGCAGACTTTACCATCAGATGCAATAACTTTACTCAAATCTATAAAAGAAGTACCCACCGCCTTATACAGAGCTTCAATTGAGTTGGGAGACTGCTACAATGCACTCCATTGTATTCTATGTCTGGAGGAAGTCAGTCTAAGTCTAACATCCATCTGATCACTTTGGGTTGCCGTTGCGCTTCTATTAGGTAGAGCTGGATCAAGGGACTGAGCGTTGTATTAACTGTCATGTCTGGGCAGGATGCACATAGCTACCCACGAAGACAACCCCCCTGATGGTCTGCCCATCCCCCCTCCGATGGCCGCCTTAAAGAAAGCTGCATTACCTGGATGCTGGGCTCCCTTGGTCAGCCTGGTCTCTTGAAACAGGCAAATATCATACTGGTCTATAAATGACCCCCAATCGCTACATTCAATTTGATCTTCAGTCCAGCAACATTCCATGACACCCCTTTAACAGGCTTTGTAACTTGTGTAGTGCCCAGAGTTGCCATGATGCCACCCAAGCATTAGACTCACCCAGTTGTATAGGTACCTGACTCAACCCCCCCTGTCTTAGAGTTGTTTACACTACAAAGGGGCTCACCAAAACCAGGTTCACATCCCACCCCTTATTTAACCGATAAGGAGCTATTATTTATTTTTCTTTCTGCATTATTTCTCCTCTGAGTGGCAGGGCAGCAGCGTCAAGATGCCTCAGGGCATTCGAGCGCTATACAAAATTAAAAATCAAAATCAGAATCACCCTACTATTACCCCTGTCTTCAGAACAACCATCTAAGGGGCTGATTACGATGGCGGAAGGATCGTAACCGCCAGCCCGGCGATGGCGATCCTTCCGTCAATTGACAGCAATTTTCCCACCGCCGAATTACGATGGCGGTGGGAATCGCTTTAGGACCGGAGCGGTCGCAAAGACCGTCTGCCACGGAACCGCCACAGGCAATCGTTACGATTGCCTGGCGGAGCGGTCAGCATGCTTAAAATGGTGGCAGAGCCTAGCAGGCTCTGTCCGCCGAATTACGATGCTGGCGGAAGCCAGCCTTTCCGTGGTGGGTGAACCACCATTGAAAGGCTGGCGGGGATTGGTTTCGGGGGCCCGTTGCTGGCCCCCCTTGTGTTGGGGGAGGTGTATGTGCACTGGGGGGGTACCCATGGTACCCCCTGCATTTCAGTGCACTAAGTGGCAGGCACTGTGTGGTGCCTGCCACGTAGTGCAGTGAAATGCACAACACGCATTTTCAACATTGCGGCGGGTGCTGCTGTCAGCAGCAACCACCGCAATGTTTAAATGCAAGATGCGTCCACCACGGTGGCGGTCGCATCATGTATTGCAGACGGTCCCGGTTACCACCACAATGGCGGACGGACTCCAGTCCGTCCGCCATCCTCATCGGCCCCTAAGTTAAGGAACTCTTGGCAGGATGTATGTGGATATAAGGGGATGCCCCACTCATAACCATACCAGCTAAATCAGGGTCGGCTATTGAGCAGACTTCGCCCCGCATGTTACCATCGAAATGTGGAGTCCTGATCAAGTAAGGTGAATTCTGACCCTCAGAGCTGGTGGAATTTACCTGCTGCCATTTCCACCCTCCAATGCAGTGTTCAAGATCGCACTCAATAGGACTGGGAGCATATCCAGCCCTAGTGTTGTTAAGTCAATCCACCCCCCACAACGCGTCAAATCTATTGGCTACAGGTACCTTGTAAGTCAAGGCACCCGGCACCTGATGATCAGAATATCCATGTTTTGGAGTTAGGTTCAAAGAATTAGGGGCCAGCTGGTGGATTTTACCATTAAATGGGGGTCTATAAAAATAGCCCAGAGGTAAAAGTGTTATTGCCGAACCGACTCCTGCATGAATAGTTCATCTGCCAGAGGATTGCAAGCCAGCTGTGGATTCCTAAAATTAATAATGACACAATTACCAGACCTATCAATGGGACCCTTCCCAATCCAGCTCACCCTACGAGTTAAGAGATTGCTGTCGGCCATATCAGGGGGAAAGTTCCTATATCTTGTAAGCCAAAGCAGACATTTGTTGGTTAGGTCCTCATGAGATTCCCTCTGCCCCATTTTAGCTCTAGGGCCCCTGATAAAATCACAACGTAAGGGCAGGAAGCAGGAGGTAAATTAACAATTGGGAGTTTTGCATCACTGACATTGGCAACCTCTGTAAGGGCTCCCTCTTGCCCAGCCATGGGATTACTCCTACCAGATTTTGCAAATGAAGGGCCCCTGGGGTTTGTGCCATTTGGCTCCAAAATGCCCCCACAATTACTCACACAATTGCTCCTCCCCTTTGCATTTATGTTACTAGCCTTGGGCAAGACAACCAGAGGGGCAGAATCAGTCTGACAACCTCTATCCGTTGAGCGCTTTGACCCCCCGGATGTCACACACAGGATATCCCTACATGATCATTCCACCATGTCCAAATGAGCTATCAGCCGATTAAGTTCTTCAAGAAGAACAGTTTTAACTTAAGCTAAAATGTCCTTTACTAGGGACATTACCCAAGGGGGCTGAAAGACCTCTCTCTAGTCCCTCTTATCACGCACAGGACCTACATCATCCATGGAGCTGGGTGGTGCAAGTTCATCTCTGTCGCTTCTAGTGGACTTGAGAGTGTGGCGGGACTTATACTTCTTCTTGGTAGCCAAATGGGTCTCTGCACTCCTTTCCTCTGTCATGGAGCAATCATTATCCAATCCCCGTAATGGGCCTTTAACTCCGGTCTGATCAGAGGCCAAGAGAATCTCATTTGCAGAGTGCTCAGGACTGCTAGATGAAACAAGCTAGGGGCCAGTTTTAGAGCAATGGGCGTCAGTGCTCAGAGAGAGATGTCTCTCCGGTAATTCAATTTCTGTGGCCCTCACCCCTTTAGCCCTTTGTTACATTCTGTCAATCAAAGTGGGTTTTGGGGAGGGTATTGGAGACAGAGCCTTCCCTGGGCATTGCTGCTGCCCCATTGCTTGGACCAGTAGATCAATATTGCTCAGTGCTGCGTTCAACAAGAAATGGCCCAAGACCAGTATATATGGCTCTAAAGAGATACCACGCTTCAGACACAACAATGGCCCCTCCAAAACAGACAGTGGCAAAGGTAAAGTCAAACTCAGGATTTGCGGACACGCACTCCAATGATAGCTCTCTCTGAACTATGGCCAAGAAGCAAACGAAAGAGGTGTGGCTCAGCCCAGCCTCCTCCGGCCGCGGATGGGTGCAAATGGACCTGACCTTGGCCCGGTCTTTGCCTGGCCACACGCTGCAGGAGGAATTCAGCACATTGAAAGGAGTTTCCCCACCTGCAGCTGCTGCACAGTTCTCCAGGGGATAGATTCCTGCCCCAGAGTGCCGCAACAATGTAGCCACTGCCAGGCGCATCTCCCTGTGATCACCAGACTCCCACCAGGCCGTGTGTCCCTCCGGGGCAGGTACCACTCTCGGCATCTAAAGTCTGTATGGGGATCAAGGACTCACCAGGGACACCTCAGGTACAGCCACTCGCAGGTTTAGGGGGTGTGGGCTCTCCCGGTCTGGGTCATGAAAGGCCCGACGCGCCCGAAAGCACAACTGGGAGGACCCCCGCACTGAGGCAATCATTGCGGCTCCGAGCAACAGGGTGGGGGAGATAGCTCCATATCCCACAGAGGCAGGGGGGACAGATGTCCAATGACTAGCCTCCTCAGAGCAGGAGATGGGAGCCAGGACTTCCTTAGCAGAGTACCCGTGGGGCCCCCGGTGGCTGATCCACAGTTCTGGAGGACGAATGCAACCTGCTGAGCCACTGGCTATGTCAAGTCGTTCCGATCTGTAGCAAGGAGTAGGTCCCCAGGCGGGTTGGTAACTAAAACCTATATACGTACAAAAAATGTAATTGTTAATATACCAAATTAAATAATAAAAATACATAGCAAAACATCTGTTCTGTATTCATTGAACCATTATAATTAACTTAAATAGTAATTTATTCAATATCATAACAGTTTTAGGTTTTTGCGTAAATAACGTAAACATGTTTAAAATAGTTATAAAATTCAGAACACAACAAAAGAAAGCACTAAAACAAAATAACATTAAATGCTAAAGTATACAAGGTAATTACAATCCTACAAACATTTTGAAAAATGCATAATTGGGGAGGGTGAGATTTACTATTCTAACTCCAGACCAACAAATATTGGGCATAGTGCATTAAATTTAAACCGAACAAATATAATATTCTAACTCCAGCACCCCAACAGTGTGTCAAATACATAAATTGTTGGGTGGGGAGAGAGGATTAACTATTTTAACTTCAGTCTCATAAACATTGAGAAAGTGCATAAATCAGAGGAGGCATATTTACTATTTTAATTCCAATCCAATTAAAATTGAGGAAAGTGCTCAAATGAATGGGAAAAGATTTACTGTTCTAATTGCAGTCCAACAATAATCTGAGAATGTGTATAAAAAGGGGGTGACATTCACCATTCTAACTTCAGACTCACAAACTTTGGGGTAAATGCATAAATTAATCCAATCGAATTTAATTTTGGAGAAAGTGTTTAAATAAAATGGATGAGATATACTTTTCACACTCCAGTCTTCCAAACATTGAAGAAAGTGCACACATTAAAGGAGGCAAAATTACAATTGTAAATAACTCCAGTTTCACAAATGTTGGTAATGTGCATAAGTCAGAGGGGTGGTAAAATTTACTATTTTTGGCAAAAGTGCTTACATAAAAGGAGGCAAAATTAACTATTGTAAATAACTCTAGTCTCATAAATGTTGTGAAATGTGCATAAGTCAGAGGGGTGGTAAGATTTAATGTTTTAACAGCAATGCAACTAATATTGGTGAAAGTGCATACATAAAAGCAACGAACTTTATTATTCTAACTCTGGTTTTACCAAACTAGGCAAAGTGCATGACTAAAGTGGGTAACATTTACTATTCTAGCTCCATCTCACAAACACTATGGAAAGTACATAAATTAACAGTTGAAGTTTACTATTCTCACTAACGGCCAACAAACGTTGGTAAAAGTGCATAAATAAAGAGGGTGAGAGAGACTATTCTAACTCCAGTGCAAGAAAAATTGATGAAAGTGTATGAATAAACTGGCCCATGCATCAAGCAAAATACCCCTCGCTAAATTTCCGTATCGTTAAAATAGGCCGTTACCGAGCGCAAAACAACATATTCCAATGCATCAAGCCCAATAGCGAAAAAACTACATAATCGCAAAAAAAGCCCCCGGTAATTTACCGAATCGCAATTTAGCGATTCGAAAATAGCGAAATCATCAATTGTGCATGCCAATAGCGATTAGCAAATAAAGAATAGCAAAGGAATGCATCAAAAGTGCAAAATACCGAATTTCAACTAAATCGCTAATTAGCATGAGCAGAATAAGGGGAATCTCAACCAGGAGGTAAAGTTGATGAAACACAAATAAAAAAAAATAAAAAATAAATCTCACAGGTGTAAACTATCTGAAACCCTTCAAAAATGCCACTGGAGACCCCGTTTGTTTTTCAAAATGGCAGCCCTCTACGTGCTTGCAAGGAGGATGAGAATAAATGCAGCAGCACAGTGCAGGAGGAGGAGGATCCAGGAGAGGGTATTCAGAGTGCGCATTACATTGCTGGGCCAAAATGACGAGGAAGTATATGACAATTACCGTCTGAATCGTGCCATGATAATGCGCCTAATTGCTGACCTGGAACCACTACTGCAGCACCAGACCGGTAGGACAAATGCCATTCCTGCGCACGTCCAGGTCCTATGCAGCCTGCACCTACTGGCGTCCGGGAGTTTCCAGGGGGTCGTAGCGGTAGCCGGAGGCGCCTCACAAAGCGCACTTTCACGCTTCTTCCGTAAATTCATTGATTCCATGCTGACAATGATACATACTGATAGAGCAGAAAAAATAAAAAAATTTAACCCCTAACAAATTTTATAATTAATTAAATAAAATGTTCGTTTAAATGTATTAATCAACACTGTATGTGTGGGAATGGTAATATGCCAATGTGTGTGCTAAATAATCTATTAATAAATGTCCGTGTGTCTAATTATAACGTAAAAATAAATGCGTACTAATAAAAATAAATGCATGTTGTTGTGCTTCGTAGAAATAAAATGTGTCGTTGCAAAAACAAATAGTGATGGTAAGTAAGGAACAGCTTAAGTGTTGCTTTCTGCTAGGTAACAACTAATTGGGGTACGTAGACGGGAGGGAAACGAAAGGGATATTTTTCTCTATTTTAATTATGTTTTGTTTGCCTCAAATTAGTGCTTCTAAAGTATAACCGAGTGGCGATATAAAATGGCCGCCAGTGGGAAGATGTGCGCAGGCGCAAGGGGACACGTGGTACGGGATGAGATTGGAGGAATCCGGAACCTCGTGATGTCTCTGAGAGGCTAGGATGCAAGAAATGGTCAAGGCTGGTGTGACCTAATTGAACTAATAGTGTGCTATGATGATCAGCAGAGAGCCCGTGGGAAACAAGTCTAAGAGAAAGGACAATGACTGCGGAGTTCTCGAATGTGTCGAAAGAAGTTACAAATGAACTGATCGAATCGGATGGAAATGTTTAAGCGTATGGGAAAGGAAATGATCCAAGGACCCTTGAATCCAAGAGAACTTGATTAAAGAATGAATAAGCTGACATGCATGGACCAATGAAAGAAAAGCGTGATATTAATGTTGCAACAGTTAGTTAGCAAAGTTAGAATTAGGGTATAAGAGGGCCTACTCTTAGTGGGAGGGAGTCAGAATTGATGTCAGTCGTGGTTGCAGTCACAGTCAGGAGAGGAGTTGAAGAGTCGTGTTGGTGGCTTCCAGTGCTGGGTGGTCCTGATCGATCCCTTATTGAGCGGGAGATGCTGAAAGACTGTTAGAGGAGACGGGTTGCAGGTAGCTGATGCTGACGAGCTGAAGTTGCTGTCTTAATTTTACAGTTGAGTATGAGAATCAGGCTATTTCTAATTCCTAACTTAGGTTACAAATCATTAGGCTAAATTAGGAAGCTAGGCAGGTAATTAGGGTTTTGGCTTCATGACAAAAATTTCCTTTCTGCAATAAATTGATTATGTTTAATAAAATTGTGAATTTAAGAATGAATAATTGAATAAAGTATTAAAAATTCTTTCCATGCTTTTAAAATTATATAAAATTTAAGATTCTTTAAACCCAAAATGACTCAGTGGTTATTTTCCTAAATGATTGTGACATAAGTAATTGTTTATTGTGATTTAGCTGGTCTTAATCACTATGAACTAATTTCTTAAATGAATGATTCATCGACAAACAATAAGCAGGAATATCTTAAGAAATAACTAAAATAAAGGGACAAAATAAGGTAATAAGATATCCTGGCTCTTCCAGCGGTACATAAAATGGTGTTCTCCATTTAGTTCTCATGCTTCTCCTAGGAGTACAGAATTTCACAAAGGTGTAAAGGAAATCCAGGAGTGTGCGTGTGTGTTAGACGATGTTTATGGGCCCCATCGTCATGTGGATATGAGAAATATAGTTTGCCCCTGGATGACCTATAAGTAACCTAGGAGGAGAATAGTTTTTATTGTACGCGCTGCATCAGATTTCTTGGTAGCAGAGTTATGGTTTTCTATAGATTAGTTTAGTGATTATTTGTTATTGATTATTGATTATTTTTGATGACTAACAATATATGTTGAGTCACGTTATGTTATATGTAAGTTTTCACGCTTCTGGGATGTAGGAAGTGGAACACGTGTGACAAGAGAAGTCACATGGAATTTGGTACATGGTCTGAATTCATTTTTTGATTATAACGCAGGTTGTGTTATGTTAGGGATTTCTGTGTGAAAAGTGTGTAATTGAAATAGCAAATCACGTTTACTTGTGAAACTTTGGCCTTAATTCTCAGGAGCCTAGTCTCCACATGTGTCTTATCCCCAGAGAAACGAGTAAATTGTTTGTTTGAAAGAAGGGTAAGGTAGAGGGAAGTGCTACTTTATCGGCGAAAGTAAATAATTCTGTGGTAGGGTAGAGGTAAGCGCTGCCTACTGGAAAAACAGGATTCTTGTGTAAAAGGACAAAGCTGTCACTTTGTTTAGCGAATCAGACTATGGAATTGTTTATTTGTTGTAACTAACGAAGAAAACAGTGAAAAGAAAAATTGCCGATAAATTTTGTGAAGGAGGGGTAAAGAGTAGAAGTGACGTGGAAAAGTGCCGCGCTAGGATTGGATAGTGCGTTAGACACGTGAACACAGAGCAGGAGTGACGTAGAAAAGTGCCGCGCTAGGATTGGTGGGTTCGCGGACGGTGGGAATTGTTCTGATTGGTACGTTAGTGTGAATCGCGCTGTAATTGGGCGAAGTTCCGTACACAGAAACAGCGTTAGAGTAAAGAGAAAACAAATAGAAAACATGCCGTATTACGAGTATGAAAGGGAGAGAACGTCATGGACGACGAAATTGAAGAATTTATTTAAGAAAGACAAAAAGGTTGTGACTAGAGAGGGACAAGTAATTCCTCCGCCGAAATCAGCAGCTTCACATATGATGCTGAAATATGGATATCATACGTGCATATGGTTGGACAATTGGGTAAAATATACAAAGAATGATGGAGCATTGGCTTTTCCTGAAAATGGTTCTTTTAATGTAGCGGTTTTACGGAATCTAAGAGAGAAAATGTTTAAATTGGAACCTAGACCTAGACCGACACAGTTTGAGGCTTTAACAGAATGGGAAGATGAGATGTACGAGCGAGAAAGGTTCAGAGGAATGAAAGGTTATGAGTTTGTACCCGGAAGATTGTGGGGAATGAATCATGAGGACAGAATAAAACGATGGAGATGTGCTAACATGACAGGAGGTTTGTTTCCAGCTTTTACAGTTGAGGAAGGGACTAAGAAAAAACGGACTGAGAAAAAGAAACATATAGAGAGAGAAAAGTATATGCATGAGAGCGAAACGGATGACGAATTGCTGGAAGATATTTTAAATAGAAATCCACCTCCGTATCAGCAGAGTTCTACAGTGGTGACACCAAATGCGCCACCAATAGAGACTATGCGAAATAAAAGTCCGGAAAAGAGAAATGAGGTAAATAGGTCACAAGAACAAATGAGAACTTCTCAAAATGAGGGAATAGAAAGCGACAATGCAAGTGAATTGGCAAGAACAACAAAAGAACTAACTGAGAAAATTAGAGAATTAACGAAAAATATGGAAGCAGTTACTGTGCCTGTAACAATAGGTCCAGTAATACCAGTTTTTGAGAATCAGAAAATTGATGAGCGATCCTTGGTGATTCCCTTGAGTTCACAATTTCAGAGAGAAAAGGAAAGAATGGAAACAAGTCCAGGTACAAGTAATTTGGCTAGTGCTTACAGACCAAGTCCACCTGAAAATTTAACAGTAAATGAGTGTAATGGTAGGAAAATACCTATGGTAACTGAATCTGCAACAGTAACACCTGAAAAGAGTGGAAATTGGACAGAAATAAATAGTACTCCCATAGGTCCGACTCCTGATGAGTTAAATGAGTGGATAAAAGCTTTTAAAATAAAAGAAACGGAAGAAAAACCATTAGATGTGATCAGATTAAAAATTGACATGGAAGAATTAATACTAGGAACGATTGGTACTGAAAAGATAAAAAATTAACAGGATGATGAAATAATGTTTCTGTGTAAAAGTATAACATGGAGGGCAAAGAATTTACATGACAAACTAGAAGAAGTGGCTAGTGAGATTGGAATAGATTTTGCAAAAGTAAAAACATTGCAGAAACCATACAGAGTGGATTTTTGTGAAAAAGATATTGAAAATTTGAATACAGCAGGAAGGCTAACACAGATAAAAGAGTTGATTGTTTTGTTGAGAAAATGGGGTGATGTGGACAGATGGAAGGTTAGATGGACAAAGAAGAATGAGAAAAGTATAGACAAAGGTTCATTGGCTTTTATGATAACAGAAAAAGAACCTGTTGTTAAAGAATACCCTATGAGAGAAACTCCAGGTGGTAGTTACGTGCATGTTCCATGGACTAGGCAGGACATCCTGTCATTTACAAATGACTTTCCAAAACTAAGAGAGAAGCCAGTTGAATGGTACCGACAGGTAGAAAGGTTTGTAAAGGTCTCAAAAGTGTTGTGGATAGATTTGGATGGATTGTTTGACATAGTGGTACCAACGGATCTGTGGTCAGAATGTAAGATTACAGTTGACTGGCCAACTACAGAATATCCAAGAGATCCTAAGACAGGAGCTCCAGGACCAGATGTGATGAAGAAATACGACAAAGTGATTACCTTTTTGAAGAATAAGATTCCTCCCAAAGAGACAGATTGGGTTAAGATTGATAGAACTACACAGGAAAGTAAGGAGTCTGTACATGCATATTATGAACGTTTGTTATTGGTTTTCAAGCAGTATAGCGGTTATGAGGAATTGAGTGAAAAGGACATGAGTCATTTTGTATACCGATTTGTGTTTGGCCTGAAACAAGAAATAAGCGATATGATTAAACAACATATGATAAACTGGCAAAATGGAAGTGTAGATGAGGTGCTGAGGTATGCTAAGTATTGTAGTGATGAAATAGAAAGTAAACAGCGTAAATTGAAAGAAAAGGCGATGTGGGCACAAGTGAAGGTGGCAGAGAAACAAGAAGCCCAATTGGACAATAATAATGGAAACGAATCAGGACAGAATAAGATGCGACCAAACATAGGTAAAGGAAAAGGACAGGTGAGTCTAGAAGAGGCAAAGAAGAAATGGCCATGTCATAATTGCGGAAAATTAGGGCATTGGAGAAATGAGTGTAAGTTCCCACCTAAACCTAATCCGGAACATCAATCATTAACTCCACAGGTGCAGAATGAGGTAGTTGTTCAACAAAGTCAGGTGCCACAACCACCACTTCCCAACATTGTTAACCAGCAAAGATACAGTACAGAAACAGGATTCTACGGAGGAGAGCAGGTAACACAGTTGCCGCGAGCAGCTAACATTTCTCAGTATTGGTTGCGTCAGAGTGAGGATGACCTGGATGAAAGTTTCTGACGGTGCGCAGGAGAGGGGAAAGAGTGCGTGCTTGGCGCAACTCTAGAGGTAGATCAGTCTGGTCCCTTTGTGGATGGAGAAGTGAATGGTGCAAACGTAACATTCCTTGTCGATACTGGAGCTACCCGTTCTACTGTTAGGTCAGTGGAAATTCCGAACCTTCCTCTCTCAGGTGAATACATCCAAGTGGTAGGAGTAGCCAATCAGCAGATTAAAACCCCACTTACTGAATTGGTAGAAGTAAAAATTGGTTCTTTTAGCAAAATGCATAAATTTGTAGTGTGCGACTGTAGTCCTGTAAATCTTTTAGGTCGTGACCTTTTGTGTAAAATGAATTGCACAATTTATTGTACGCCAGATGGAATAGGTTTTCAGACTTCAGATGAAGATGTTTTGTACAAAGTAACTTTGATGAATCAAGAACCTGAAACGAATGGTTTGTTTCCTGCATTTGATGCAGAAAAACTTCCAGAAGAACTAAAAAGTGCTGTAAAAGAAAGTGTGTGGGATTTTACAGGAGAAGACATTGGGTTAATGAGAGAAGTTGATCCTGTAAAAGTGACAGTGAAAGAAGGGATAATTTATCCAAACACGCCACAGTACAAATTAACTCCAGAAATAATTGAAGGAATAACTCCTGTGATAAATAAGATGATTGAGCAAGGAATTCTGAAAGAAATCATGAGCAGTCCATGTAATTCACCTATTATGGGACTGAAAAAGCCAAATGGAACATATAGAATAGTACAGGATTTGAGAAAGATAAACAAAATAGTTGTACCATGTTGTCCAATAGTGCCAAACCCTGCAGTGATTCTATATCAAATTCCGCATGAAGCTGAGTGGTACACTGTGATAGATTTGTGTCACGCATTTTTCTCTATTCCTTTGCATCCAGATAGCCAGCCATTATTTGCATTCCGTTTCGGAGAGCGTATTTTGGCATGGTGCCGAATTCCACAGGGGTATACAGAAAGCCCCTCAATTTTTAATCAGATTCTAAAGAAATCTCTGGAAGATTTGAAGATGCCAGAAAAATCAGTGATGGTGCAGTATATCGATGACCTATTGGTGGCATCGAAAACCAAAGAAGCATGTGTAAGTGACACAATTGCTTTGCTGAACCATTTAGAGAAAAGAGGACATAAAGTGTCTCCTTCAAAATTACAGTTTTGTCAGAAAGAAGTCCAGTATTTAGGACATAAAATTGAGAAAGGAGTGCGGAAAATAGCGACAGAAAGAGTAAGAATGATTCAAGGAATGAGAGCACCAATGACTCAAAGAGAGGTAAGAATGTTTTTGGGAATGGTTGGATATTGTCGACAGTGGATAAGTGGATTTTCTTTGATTGCAAAACCCTTACAAAAATTGACAAAGAAAGATGTAAAAGACCCTTTTGAGTTAAACAAAGAAGAAATGAAATCTTTCAAAGAATTGAAAAAGAAACTGTGTGAGGCCCCTGCATTAGGCATGCCTGATTATGAGAAGGATTTTGAGTTATACTGCAGTGAAAGAGATGGATGTGCCTTTTCAGTACTGGTACAAAAACACGGGACCATGAAGAGGCCTATCGCTTACTTTTCAGCTGTTTTAGATCCTATAGCAAAAGCATTGCCTGGGTGTCTGAAAGCAGTTGCTGCTACTTGTGTAAGTCTGGAACAAAGTGAAGGTATAGTGATGGGGTATCCACTGAGAGTGTATGTTCCCCATTCAGTAGAAATTCTTTTGACAAGAACAAAAACACAGTACATGACACATAGTCGGCTGACTAAGTACGAAAAAGTCATCTTGAGTGCTGAAAATGTGACCATAGATAGATGCATAAATGTAAATCCTTCTACATCATTGCCAGATGAAGAGAGTATAATTGAACAAGACGAAGTAGATCATGATTGTCTGAATGTGCTGGAATATTGCACAAAACCAAGAGCTGACATAAAAGATGAACCGTTAAAGGAATCGGATTATGTCATGTTTGTAGATGGTTCATGTTTACGCACAAAAGAAGGAGTGTTAAGCGCAGCTTACGCAGTATGCACAGTGGCAACTGTGATGGAAGCGTCTTGTCTGAAAGGAGTTAGGTCTGACTCAAGTTGCGGAACTAATTGCTTTGATTCAAGCATGTAAATTGGGGAAAAATGTACGAATCACGATTGTGACCGATAGCCAATATGGTTTCGGCATCGTACATGATTTTGGTCAGATTTGGTCACAAAGAGGATTTTTGACATCTGCAGGAACACCTATCAGAAATGGAGAGTATGTTAAAAAACTGCTTGAGGCGATACAGTTGCCTAAACAAATAGCTGTAGTGAAGTGCAAGGCGCATAAGAAAAACGAAGATTACATAGCGGTCGGCAATAATTATGCTGATGAGATCGCTAGATATTGTGCGGAAAACATGGCGTCCCTGAACAAAAATAGAGAAAGGGAGCATGTCTCTTGTCCTTTGCTTTTCACTAATACTGTTGAAACATGGGATGAAGTAAGGCAGTTACAAGAAACAGCAAGAGATGAGGAAAAAGATACTGGATAAAAGCAGGATGTAGAAGACAGGAAAATAATGGTGTGTGGGTATACAGAGATGAAAGACCAGTTATGCCTGATAGCATGATTGCAGACATGGCACGGATGTACCATGGACAAGCTCATATTGGGAGAGATGCAATGATCAGACTTTTTAGACAGACCTGGTATAACCCAAAATTCAGAGCCATTGCTGAAAGTCTTTGTCAAAGATGTCTTATTTGTCAACAGTTTAACCCAGGAAGAAAAACCGTAGTGAGTCTAGGAACAATAGGACGAGAAGGAGGTCCATTCACAAGAATACAGATGGACTTTATTGAGATGCCCCCTAGTAACAGATTAAGATATGTTCTAGTGGTCGTCTGTTTGTTCTCTCGTTGGGTGGAAGCATACCCCACAAGAAGGAATGATGGAACAACAGTGGCAAAACTTATGCTGCGAGAGTTCATTCCAAGGTATGGTTTTCCAGTCACGGTTGAGACAGATAGAGGAACACATTTCCAAAATGAGTTGATCCAATTGATTTGTGAAGCTCTGAGTATTAAACAAAAATTGCATTGTGCTTACAGACCAGAGGCTTCTGGGGTAGTAGAGCAGATTAATGGAACAATTAAAAACAGATTGGGAAAAATGTGTCAAGCTACAGGACTCAAATGGCCGGATGCACTGCCTCTTGTTCTGATGACCATCAGAAGCATCCCTGAAAAGAAAACGGGACTCAGTCCTCATGAGATGATCATGGGACGAGCAATGAGACAAGCACACGTACCTGTCAACAAGTTATTAACTATAACTGATGATCTAGTACTGGATTATTGCAAGGGACTGGCTGATGTGGTGCATTCTGTGTTTCATCAGGTTGGACCGGATGCGACCACTCTTGAAAGAAAACCAGCCCACGACTTGAATCCAGGAGACTGGGTCCGCATAAAAGTCCACAAGAGAAGAAACTGTCTAGTACCACGTTGGGATGAGTCAAGACAGGTAATCCTAGTGACAACGACTGCTGTCAAGTGTGCAGGAGTGAAGAACTGGGTTCATGCCAGCCACACAATCAGAATTCCAGAACCTACAGATCGACATGTGAGTCGGCGTCTGGAAGTGTGGGATAAAAGTTTAACGGCTGGGACAACCAAGATAAAAGAAAGGGTGCCAGAACTTGAAGATCGACCTGAAAGTCGACATCTGGAAACCCCAACGGAAAACACCTCTAGAGAAGAAGAGGAACAAGAAGAAGAAGAAGAAAGAAATTCAGAAGTTCCAGAACTTGAAGATCGACCTGTAAGTCGACATCTGGAAATATCTGACACAACTTCAGGATCTGATGATTCAGCTGCAAACTGGGAAGAATTCCGAAAGAGAACTTGGGGTTATAAACCAATTAGAGAAGAAACTGAGCAAGAAATTGAGTTAGATGAACAACCAAGTACAAGTTATGGTGGAAATCCTTCAGAAACAATATTAATAGATGAAGTAGGGAAAGAAGTACACAAAAAGTTAGAAAATCGAGAAGAACCCCGAGGAGCAATAGGGATAGATAGAGAAACAGTAGAACAGGGAAATTTAGAAACAGAAAAGGAGAAAAACACCAAATCGGAAGAACCCCGAGGAGGGACAGTAATAAGGGAAAACAAAAGGAGAAGACAGATCCACCAGTAGGAGATGACGAGATTATAAGTTTCAAAATAAGAGACAATAGTGAGACAGTTGAAACAGAAACAGAAGAAAGTGGAGGAGAGGAAAAAGCAAAGACTGAATCAAGAAAAAGAAATTGGAAATAAGAAAGAGAAGAAAGAGAAGGTGAAGCCAAAAGGCCAAGAAAAGGAGATAATTGGCCCAACAGCTATGTAAGAAAATTGAGATATAGAATAATAAGAGCGGAAGACGAAGATGCTGAACAAGTAAATGAAGTAACAAGTCAAAAGGGACAAGAAAAACCCAGTGGAAAAAGATTACAAAAGTCCAAAAGGACAAAGAAAGTGAATTCAAAATATAAGTCACCTGAGTGGCTGTATATTGCACTAACTGATTACAAAGAAGAAGAAGAAAACACTCACGGAAACCAGAGACTGAGAAGTCGGATGGGAAAAGGTGAGATGCAACAAAACTGAAGTGAAGACTTATAGTGCTTCTGCCGGACGTGACAAATTTACTGGACGTGACAAATCACCGGATGTGACAACGAAAGAATTCTGGAGAGAATTAAAGAAAGTACCAAGCAAAGACTTTTTGAAAGCAGAGTGGCATCTAAGTCATTTCTGAGGTGTAGTGACACAATTTTCTGAAACTTAACAAATAGAAAAAGAAAAATGGAAAATAATGAGGGATAGAAGAGATAAATGTGAATTTATAAAGAGATGGTGCAAAATGTGCTGCTTTTGTACAGGATTATTAATGACCATATGGATAGTTTTAGCAATCACAATTCCTATTAGTGTAGCTGTGATAGAAGCAAAGAATGATACTAAACCAGAAAAAGAAACTAATATTAAAGAACCAGTTATTTTAAGAAGTAGTGCAGAGTTGCATAAGGATAGGTCAGTAACAGATTTCTCAAAGAATGTTTTTACAAAGTTGTTGTATGAGTACGTAAAAACAATGGACGTAAGAGATTGTTATGTTT
This sequence comes from Calotriton arnoldi, assembly GCA_963921515.1. Lineage (NCBI taxonomy): Eukaryota > Metazoa > Chordata > Amphibia > Caudata > Salamandridae > Calotriton > Calotriton arnoldi. The sequence goes on along the minus strand of CAWUFW010005077.1, from coordinate 861,324 downwards.
GTATGCAGTTGCCTGCATCAGTATCCGAAGGTGTGACTTATCATCACCTACCTTTGACTTATGGAATAACATGTAGTGTGATAGCAAGTTTATTTTATAAAACAGGTAGATTAGAATCTTATTATACTGATATAGATAAGATTTTTGCAAACATTCCAGTAGTACCAGAACTTAACAAAGAAAAACCAGCAAAAGTTTTAGGAGAATTCTTTTTAGAACATAGAAAATTAACGTTAGAAGAAATAGTTAGTAACAACCTTACCTGTGAGTTAAAGAAAGAAGAAAAGGTATTTTTAGATATGGTTGAAGAAAGAAGAATGAAATTTCAGAAAGAAGCAATAAAAGAGGAAGGAAAACGCTTATGGACGTTTGAGGAAGGAAATCATGAAGGGAAAAAGATAAATGCAGCAATGACATTAGACTGGCCGCAAACAGGAAAGTTGTGCATTAAGAGAAATAAGACAGTCTATGACAATTACTTTGTAGGTTCCAGTATCTGCCATGACAATTATCAAATTCTGGGAGGTTGGGGATTCAAAGGTGGAAAAGACCCAATATTTCCAGGTATCTATTATATTTGTGGGAATAGAGCTTATTACAGGTTACCGGACCATTGGTATGGAACTTGCTATGTAGGCCTGGTCTTTCCAAAAAATTTCACATGGACAGAGAAGAAAAGGGAACATACAAGATGATTAATAGATTTACACGTAGAAAGAGGGAAAGTTTTTCAGAAATTGTAGGGGATATTTTTGGAGCATTGATACCAGCAGTGGGAATATCTTTGAATGCATTTAAAATTCGGAAGTTATCCACAGTAGTAGATCGTTTATCTACAGATACTGCGGGAGGGTTCTTAATGGTAAATACCGAAATGGTTGCCATGAGAGCTATGGTGATGCAAAATCGGCTTGCCCTTGATATTCTTTTGGCAAAAGAGGGTGGAGTCTGTGGAATGTTGAAAGTCCAACATTGTTGTACTTACATTCCTGATAACAGTGAAAATATACAGAAGTATATTACAAATATTACAAATTTGCACAAAGAATTAGTTCCACTGGAGGTTGAAAGTGTTTTGGGAAAACTTGGTAGAGGGTTTTCCTCAGTAGCGAATTGGTTAACTAGGATGAGTAGACTAGTGATAGGGAAAGTTATAATAGTAGCAACTATAGTAATATTATTAGCAATGATGTTGAAAATAGTAATAACATGTATAAAGAGAAAAGTAAGACAGAATAAGATAAGAAGAAATAACAGAATAATGAGAGAAAGAGAGAGAGAAATGGGTGAAATTGAGTTGGAGAAAATGAAAGAAAGCATGTACAAAGAGACTAAAAGGCAAGATGAAGAAGAAACAGATGTATAAATAACAGAAAGCAAAGGATGAAAGACATGCTGCCTGAAAAGAAGTATGACTTGGGTTTTATGTGGTGATTTAAAAATCACCAAAGGGGGATTGATGGAGCAGAAAAAATAAAAATTTTAACCCCTAACAAATTTTATAATTAATTAAATAAAATGTTCGTTTAAATGTATTAATCAACACTGTATGTGTGGGAATGGTAATATGCCAATGTGTGTGCTAAATAATCTATTAATAAATGTCCGTGTGTCTAATTATAACGTAAAAATAAATGCGTACTAATAAAAATAAATGCATGTTGTTGTGCTTCGTAGAAATAAAATGTGTCGTTGCAAAAACAAATAGTGATGGTAAGTAAGGAACAGCTTAAGTGTTGCTTTCTGCTAGGTAACAACTAATTGGGGTACGTAGACGGGAGGGAAACGAAAGGGATATTTTTCTCTATTTTAATTATGTTTTGTTTGCCTCAAATTAGTGCTTCTAAAGTATAACCGAGTGGCGATATAACATGGCCGCCAGTGGGAAGATGTGCGCAGGCGCAAGGGGACACGTGGTACGGGATGAGATTGGAGGAATCCGGAACCTCGTGATGTCTCTGAGAGGCTAGGATGCAAGAAATGGTCAAGGCTGGTGTGACCTAATTGAACTGATAGTGTGCTATGATGATCAGCAGAGAGCCCGTGGGAAACAAGTCTAAGAGAAAGGACAATGACTGCGGAGTTCTCGAATGTGTCGAAAGAAGTTACAAATGAACTGATCGAATCGGATGGAAATGTTTAAGCGTATGGGAAAGGAAATGATCCAAGGACCCTTGAATCCAAGAGAACTTGATTAAAGAATGAATAAGCTGACATGCATGGACCAATGAAAGAAAAGCGTGATATTAATGTTGCAACAGTTAGTTAGCAAAGTTAGAATTAGGGTATAAGAGGGCCTACTCTTAGTGGGAGGGAGTCAGAATTGATGTCAGTCGTGGTTGCAGTCACAGTCAGGAGAGGAGTTGAAGAGTCCTGTTGGTGGCTTCCAGTGCTGGGTGGTCCTGATCGATCCCTTATTGAGCGGGAGATGCTGAAAGACTGTTAGAGGAGACGGGTTGCAGGTAGCTGATGCTGACGAGCTGAAGTTGCTGTTGCTGTCTTAATTTTACAGTTGAGTATGAGAATCAGGCTATTTCTAATTCCTAACTTAGGTTAGAAATCATTAGGCTAAATTAGGAAGCTAGGCAGGTAATTAGGGTTTTGGCTTCATGACAAAAATTTCCTTTCTGCAATAAATTGATTATGTTTAATAAAATTGTGAATTTAAGAATGAATAATTGAATAAAGTATTAAAAATTCTTTCCATGCTTTTAAAATTATATAAAATTTAAGATTCTTTAAACCCAAAATGACTCAGTGGTTATTTTCCTAAATGATTGTGACATAAGTAATTGTTTATTGTGATTTAGCTGGTCTTAATCACTATGAACTAATTTCTTAAATGAATGATTCATCGACAAACAATAAGCAGGAATATCTTAAGAAATAACTAAAATAAAGGGACAAAATAAGGTAATAAGATATCCTGGCTCTTCCAGCGGTACATAAAATGGTGTTCTCCATTTAGTTCTCATGCTTCTCCTAGGAGTACAGAATTTCACAAAGGTGTAAAGGAAATCCAGGAGTGTGCGTGTGTGTTAGACGATGTTTATGGGCCCCATCGTCATGTGGATATGAGAAATATAGTTTGCCCCTGGATGACCTATAAGTAACCTAGGAGGAGAATAGTTTTTATTGTACGCGCTGCATCAATACCCACATCACCTTCCCCACAACCCCACAGCAGTTGAACCAGACCAAACTGGAGTTCTACCAGGTGGCACAATTCCCCCATGTCATAGGATGCATTGACTGCACGCATGTCCCCATCTGTCCCCCTCAGCCAACGAGTACATATTCCGTAACAGGAAGTCCTATCACTCGATCAACGTCCAGGTCGTGTGCAATGCCAAGCACATAATCACGGACATAGTGGCACAATTTCCAGGGAGCACACACGACTCATATATATTCCGGCACAGTGGCATCCACAGGCGTCTGCTCAACTGTGAATTTGGAGAGGGACACCTACTTGGTACCTACATATACCTATTTGTTACATCATTATCCCATATGTAATTGCATTACTGCGGCTAACCCTTTGCTCCCACCCTGTAGGTGACAGCGCATACTCCTTGCGGGAATATATCCTGACCCCCTACCTCAACCCAGCAACACCACAGGAACAGCGCTACAACGCGGCACATATTAGCACAAGAAATGTGGTCGAGAGAACATTCGGGATCCTGAAAAGTCGCTTCCGGATCCTACATAAGACTGGTGGTGCATTGCAATACAACCCGGAGACCTGCTGCAGGATTGTAGCAGTATGTGCCATGCTGCACAACATTGCAACCAGAAGGGGGATTCCCATCGAGATGGACGGAAATGACAACGATCGGGATGACCAACCACCCGCACAACACCGACAGTCACACGTGCCAAACACAGCTGAAGGTCATAGGAGGCGGACATACATCACACAACATCACTTCTGAGCCTGGTAAGAATGAGCCATCACACAATATCTTTGAATGCTAATGTTTTATTCACATAAGCACAGGTCAAAGTAAATATTAATGTTTAGGAAACATGACGGTGATTGCATTGGTTGATGAAATAAAATCTAATCGTTAACAGCACGGGAGTGCAATCACAATATTAAAGTGGAACATGGTTACACCACCATGGACAAAGAGGCAGAATTGCATGTCTAGCGCCTCTTGCCACGTACCCCCAGCCTCCTGTCGCATGGCTCCTCGACATCACCCTGATGTGTGCCTGTGGCTGTTGAGCTGCGCGAACTACGCCTCCTGCTAGTGGTCTCCGGCACGGACACGCTACTCATGCTCGATGCCTCCTCACTACCCTCCTCCCCTTCCAAGTTGCTGGCACTCACTGTCCCAGACTGTAGATGTTCCACAGCAGTGGTCACTTGGCCTAAGGCCTTAGCAACATCCCCGCAGAAATGTCTTAGGTCAATCTGCAGTGACACGGAGCGGCGTGTCAAGACAGCAGTGCTGTTGCAGAGCTTGGTGATGGCCTAGTATTTGCAGAAAGACGAAGCAAGCCCTGCCGATGCCTCCTGCGCTTAATTTGTTATCCTGCTATGAAGGCACGGGTGAGCTCCTGTAGGCTCTTGTTTATTTGCTGATTCCCCTCTGCAACAACTGTCGTTAGGTGACGCACACAGTCTGACATCGTGCTCATGTTTTTGGCCAGCTTGGAGATCTGCAGGTTTATTGTGCCCATATGTCTCCCCTGCAGGCGCTGAACACGTAGCATCTGCGACTCAACACCAGCATAGACATTCGGAGCCTGTCCTGAATCTGACGCAATACAGCTCCTGGACCGGCGCCGTTGTCTGACTCGGCCACGTGCTGGTGTCGGAGCTGCTGGAGGGAAACGTGTCTGGCTGGGGACTGTTGTGGGTGCTGGGGTCGGCTCAGTTTCCATTTCCTGCAGTGCGGGTACAGGTGCCCTGCGTTTTGGTGGTGGTGGTGGGGATTGAGGGTCCAGCGGAGTCTCTCCAACCGTCTCTACCGGTGTCTCAGAAATGATGAGGCGCTCACTGTGATCTGAGTCCACCGGAGATGCATCTGTGTGTGGAACAGTGCATTGTTATTTTAGTTTGTTCCTCTATCTGTTTATCATTTAGCCTATTTTACACATTATAAATCACAGATTTAAACACACTGTCGGACATGTACTGCTGGTGTCTTTTCTTGCGCATTGGCGATTATCCATGCACACTTGTCTAACATGACTACAACTCCCATGATGCTATTCATATGTGAGGGTATATGTGTAATTGACTTCTTCCTGCACACTGTGATTTGCCTGGGGGGATGTGCATGGGTATACAATACGCAGCGTATTAGCGCAGGCATGCTTCTTACCTTGTTGTGTGGTTGCTGTGCCGGAAGTGTCCATTTGGGTGACTCCCACAACTGCCTCAGGCTCAATCGTCCCCTCAACGAGGTCCTCCAGGGCTGTGTTGGCAGGTACTTTGGATGGTCCCCCTCCTGTGCCAGCTGCTTCCTTCACCCTTTCTGCTATGCGCTCCTTGGCACGTTTCCTGAGGTCGTACCACCTTTTCTTTAGTTCGTCAATGCTGCGGTGTGTGACTCCCACAGCATTTACCTTCTCCTTAATGCGCAGCCATATTTTGCGCTTCTCAGCCTCTGGCACCTTCAGGGACAACTTGCCAAACAGTTTGTCATGGCTGCTGCTCACCCCCTCTATCAGGTGTTCCAGTTCCCTCTCTGAGAACTTTCTCTTCCTCTTCCTGGGCGTGGCAGTTGTCTTTGCAGCATTTTTGTCCATCCTGGCTAGGTGTGGTGTAGCTGGATTGTGAGGGTGAAGTCTCTCAGTTCGTCTTCAGTCCTCTGCCTCCTCCTCTGAGCTCCTCAGGGCACTGAATGAAGCATGCGCTGGATGACTTCCTGGTTGTGTAGTCATCAGCCTGCTTCTTGCGCCTCCCGTTTTTTGCGAATTCGCTAATACCGATTTCGGTAATACCGATTTCGGTAGTACCGATTTTGGTAATACCGATTTCGGTATTAGCTAATTTGTCTTTTTGCGATTCGCAATCGTGTATTCGGTCTTTTTTAGCGATTTGTTGCGAATCGCTAATTATTACCGAATCTGTACATGCATCTCGATGGGCGAGTCGTTATTTGCGATTCCTTATTTTTCGCTAATAAGGAATGGCTTTACCGAATTTTGATGCATGTGCCCCAAAGAGATTGAGATTTAGTATTCTAACTATAATCCAAGCAGGGTTGGGAAAGTGCCTAAATGGAAAGGCAAGATTAACAATTTTAAATCAAGTCCACCAAAAATAGATCATGGTTAATAAAATAAGGGGAGGGGAGATTTACTAACCTACCTCTATTCTCACAGAGGAAGAGAATACATTGAGGGGTGACAGATATCATTCACTATTTTAGCTTCAGTCCAAAATATATATTGGAGAAAGTGTATAAATTGGGAGATGATGAAAGTTATTATGCTTACTCTAGTGTAACAAACGTGATGTGGTGTGATGTATGTGGTATGGTATGGTGTTCAAATAAAGTATATTTAATTTTAAAAAGTGTTTTAAATATTTTAGGTTTATACAACATGCACTTTCAATTTAATACAAACACCCAAAATAAACTATATAGTAAAATAAATGAACCTCAATTCCAGGTACACAAAATTTAGAAGTATTGCAGCACATTAAGGGTCCAATTCACAAAAGACATTTTGATGTACGAAAAGTAGTTCACAGCCTGTGGTTGGAGATCTTCACCTCTGCCTCACCTACATTTTCTCTGCGGAGATCTCCTCCATAGTGGCAGAGATTTCTACACACGTAGGTGTACATTTTTAATGTGAATGTGGGAGGGACAACAGCTGTTAGGAAAATGGGGAATAATTACTACAAAATTGGTAAGGTTAAGTGAAAATTATGGAAGGGTTTATGGTTGAACATGCTAACACAAAACACACACCCATAGAAGAGTAAGACGATTATTATTCACAAAATAAATTTCTAAAATTATTATAGCCCTAATAGTGTCAAAATAGACTTATATGGACTCCAGCCTAGAACTGAGTAAGTCAAGCATCACACATAGCAAGCCACTGGTCCTACAATACACTCTTATAGAAAACAATGGGGCAGGAAATTAAACTAACACATCTTAGGACTCAATGTTAAATTAATTACATTTATTCTACATTTATCTTATAAATATATAGTATTCTTGTAATGCTGAAAATGTAAGTATAAGTATTGGTTAATTTTAATTTATTTTATAAATGTATTAAAATACTTGCTCCAGCCCTTTGTAGAAGTAAAAATAATACACTTTCCCGGCTACAAGGGGGAGTATTATTAGTTTGTGGATGTCCATAAACATATTTCCTAAACTTCCATGGCTGACCATGCCTCAGAATGCCCACAAAAGCTCTCAATCACACACCATGTGTGGGGTTTGCGGGTGTATAGTTCTCCCTGTGAAGATGTACTTTCTAAATGGTGTGAGTGCAAATTGTTTGTGTGGGCGACTATTGTTCTCCTGAATTATTTGATTGTGAATAGTGTAGGAGTGAAAGTTGTGACTCTTTCCACTCTGTGTGTGCTCTTGCCTCTGGTGAATGAAAACTTTGAATACTGTCTGTGTGTATCTCTCTGTGTGCATGTGTGTGTGTGTGTGTGTGTGTGTGTGAATGTGAATGTGAATATGTCGAAGGTGAGTGGTGGTGTTCATTCTACTGCGCAGGGCTCCAGCAGTGTGAATCTTCTAGCTGTGACTGTTAATACAACTCTAGAATTATGCAAGTTCTACTTAGACCTAATGACGCAAACAGTGATGCTGGGCCTCACAACTTCTCCTTGCACTCTTGGATAACTCAAGTTTTGTTATGTCACCTTATGAAAAATTATAATTTACTTAATGCTTGCACACCTGCTAGGATTTCAGAGAGCTTGGGAGAAGAACACAACATAACCGCTCCCATTAATGAGCCCTCTATGGTGGCTGGGTCTTCAAAGTTTTGCAGAAGACCAGAAAAGAAGACACAGTGCAGAAGAAGCTCCAATGTAAGGACTTCCAAAGAGAGCCACTACAGAGGCACTGCAGCCTCCTAAGAGGGTTGGACAGTAAATTCACAGAAGAGAAATTAAGCTGTCTATTAGAAATATAGGCACAAATATGCTTCTGAGTAGACTGTAGATGGTGTGATGAGTAATACACAAAACCTTGAAGGGTAACAAAGTATTTTTTGGAAGCTAATGGAGGAAGCAAGGAGAGGTTCTGTAGTACTTAAACTGTGAGTGCCCTTCACCAGATGGGCAGCATGGTTTTGAAATGACCGGAGAAGACATAGCAAGTATTTGGGTGGACCAAATAAAGTGAATTGGCATAGTCTGGAGAGAAGGCAGTGATGCTTGATAGCACAAGGCTCCGAGCTCTGTCATTGAGGAAGGGAAGCACCTTCCTCAGCCTCCAAAGACAGAAGAAACAGCCAGAAACAACAGCAGACATTTGTGGCGCAAAAGAAAGAGTCAAAGGCTCTGAACCACATTTCCAGGGTTGGGACAAGTTCACTTTTAGATTTTTCAGTAGATTTTCACCAAAGGATCTGACTGACCACAAGTCTTTGTAAGGGTCTAGTCCAATATTCCTACTGCCCTGTGTGGCAATATATCCAAAGAAACAGATTCCCTCGAGTAGTCAGTTACGTTTGAGCCAATTACTGCCGATCCTTTCCCAGAGTTGCATCATTCAGTCTTGAAGGGAGGGGTGTGCGAAATTTGTGTAATTTCCATCTGTATTATTGCGTGAAATTTCGTGAAAAAACAAGAAATCATATGAACTGCAAACTTGACATTCAGGGTTGTTTTAGTCACAAAATTCGCCCTTGTGCCTATTTTGGACACGAAGGCACATTTAATGCTTAAAAAAGCGCAAAGACATGAACAGCATCTGCTCACATACTCTTCATTTGCGTTATTCTCGTGCTCCTTCCATAGGACTTTTCCGGGAAATTACACAACATGGCAGATGACGTAATTTCGGACACTTCACCTAAAAAGCATAGCAGGAAATGCCGGAAATTATTACACAGCATTATGCTAGCGTAACTAAAATGATGCTAGCCCGTCAACACTGCATCAGCTCTCAGCTGAATGATAAGCTGGGCACCATCCGCATACATGTGGAAGCAAAGTCCTTGCAAGTGGATGAATCTAGCCAAATCCTCAATGTAGATGTTGAGCAGCTGGGGCGATAAGCTTAGCTTTTCCTGTGCCCAGTGGCAAGATCTTTCCTTACTTTACAAATTCTTGATTTTGTTTTTTATTCTTAACCTTCTTGCAATGCAAGTGCCCGCTCACTTCTGCATTCCTTCCTTCCCCTTGTTTGGTTAAACACATACAGATGCAGAGGAATGTGCACAGAAATAGAAACTGGGAAGAGGAGCCAAACCGTATGAAGACATGAGATGCAAGCTGCAGATCTCAGTTGACTCAAGAATTTCATACGTAATAAGAAACACAAACAAGAAATAAAAGATCTCTTGCTCAGACTACAGAATGCGTTCATTTGTGCAGAGTAATCAAACACATAAGTATAAGCCTCTTCCTTGTCTTTCAGTGTATTGAGCCTTACCTGAGATCAGAGAGAGGCTATTGCTAATTATGGGCAGGCTATACCACAGCTGAGGCACGTCACTGGTTTATGACCTATAAGATGCCTGTCACTTGATCATTTTCGTAAAATGCGCCACTTTCTCGCAGTCATGCGCAATTATGCGTATTCTGTAAATTTACGCAATTCTGTTGTCAAATCAGGATTCAGACAGGGAGGCAGGGAACATTCAAGAATCCTAATACACCAGGGCTGTGCTGGTTGTTCAGGACTATGGGCCAGATGTAGGAAGCTATTTAGCGGTCCCAAAGTCTGCAATTTTCTAAATCACATGATTTGCGACCACTAAATGGCTTGCACAAATATACCAAATGCATTTAGCAATTCAGTAACATGTTATTAAATTGCTAAATGAGTTTAGGAAATCATAAGGAATCACTATTTGTGAGGCTGTTGAGGGCGTACCTTCCAAACAGTGATTCATTATGATATGTACTAATGTTTTGCAAATCAATTCTGGTCGCAAAACAGTAATACGTTACCACCTCCTCAAAGGGGGTGGTAAGCCATTTGCAAATGGGAAGAGGACCTCAAGAGACCCGATACCCTATCAGAATGCTAAAAAATTATTTTTAAGCGGAGGCAGTGTTCCCAGGGACCACTGCATGCTCTTAAAAAGCGAAAGTTGTACTGTTAATTATTTGTTTTAATGCATCCCGTTTTCCTTTAAGGAAAACGGACTGCTTTTAAAACAAAAGATTGCTTTATTTAAAAGCAATCACAGACATAGTGGTCTGCTTCCCCAGCAGGCCACCAACCCTGTGATGGCTATCATTCCTAATGGGTTGCAAACTGCTACTTACCTCATTAATATTCATGAGGTAGGTCGATTTAAGACCCACAAGGAATAAGTGATTTAAAAATAAAAGTTTCATACATTTTGGAATATCGATTTCCTAATTGCAATTCTGTCAAAATCGCTATTTGGAAATCGTTACCCAATGTTAGTACATCTGGCCCAAGTATTTTCAGTCAGAGCTGATTGGTGCCTGACTGTGCCGGCAGTCCTGAAAGCCTCAGCGTTACGGTTAGCATGCCAGATGAGGGTGGCTTAGCTGTGGCTCTCCTAGCTGCGTCCCCAGAGTGCTGCTGTGCTTTCTGGCAAGACTAGTGATGCCACGGCTGCAGTGGTTGCGTTGCAGGCGTCCGCTGTGGATCCCTCTGTGGTACTGCGATTGCATTGACAGAAGTGGCTGGAGTGGCTTTGACCCTCAGAACTGGGGTACTGTGCCAGTAGCGCAGGGCTCTGCCACACCAAATGTCTCACTATGCCATGGCTTATGAAACCTAAATGCCTTTTTAAGATAAACCCGTTAGATAGCTTTTCTAAGAATGTGCAGATGATATCAAACCCATTTTAGGAACTATAGTTACATTTTAAGCAAATGTGTGAGGCTTATTTTTGTCCCATCAGTTTCAACTACATTGTATTTTTAATCATTGTTTTTCAAAACATTGAATTTTTATTGCTTTGTTTCAATATTTTAACCTATTCTTACTCATGGACCTTTATCTAACACACAAGTGGTCTACTGGGACTTTCTTGGGTCAGTGTCATCTCTGGATTGCACTAGCAGTGGCCACTGTACACATGAAATTACCCTCTCTCCCTTTGGGAAGGAAAGGTGTTGGCAAAATATCACTTCACCAAGAGGAGCCAAAAGCACTGATTTTGACTGCAGCAGTATGAATGGGGTTGAGCTTATTCAGACATCATGACGTGTTCTTCCTTCTATATTGGGGACTCTTTCATTTTAGCAATACATTGCTGGATCTATGCAGCTGTTATGACCACTAGAATACGTTCCTAAAATATTTTCATGCCATTCGTATTCTCTACAAATTTTGCCTATTATTGTGTCTGTTGGAAATGGCCGTCTCTGAAGGGTCACCCCAAGCTTTTTGCCTTCCTTCTCTTCTTTGCTGAAATCTTTTTGTTGGCCCTAGGACTCTGAGCACTTTACCACTGCTAATCAGTGCTAAAGTGTATGTGCTTCTACCCTAAACATGTGTGTAATTGGTGTATACCTGATTGATCTACTTAATTTACTTGTAAGTCCCATGTAAGGTGGTATGCCATATACCAAGGGACTGTAAGTTAAACGCTACTGGAGCACTGATTGTGTCACCCACAGAAGTATCTTTTCAATCCTGTCTCAGGCCTGTCACTGCAGTGTCTGTTTTGTGCAGTTTACTGCCACTTCGATTGGCATTTAAAACTACTTGCCAAGCCTTAAACTCCCCCTTTATTCCATATGTCACTCCTAAGGTATGCCCTAGATAGCCCTAAGGGCAGGGTGCTATGTAAGTAAAAGGTAGGACAGGCACATTTATGTTTTCCATGTCCTAGTAGTGACAGCCTATTTCGTTTTTCACTACTGTGAGGCCTACTCCTCTCATAGGTTTGCATTGGAAATTCCTTAATACACTTTTAAGCTGTGTAGGAAGCTGGCTTGAGGTATAGTGTGCACAGAATCCAGTGGAACCCCAAAGGTAAGCAGAGGTAAAAGTAGATAGCACCTTACTCTCTATTTGTGGTAGAGTGGGCGAGCAGTAAGGCTTTATCAGAGGGTAGTGTTAAGCATTTGTTGTACACACTTAATTACAAATGATGTCACACACTCAAAGACTGAACTCAGACCAATTTTGTATGTATAAAAATATTATTAAGTTATTTTATTTCTAGAACCAAGCCAAGCCTGGTGCAGGTAGGTGAAATAAATGCTTTGCAACATCTTATGCACTGTTTTACAATTGAATGCAGGTTCAAATGCAGTTGAATGAATTACAGGTAAGTTACTGTTTTGAAATGACTTTTCAGTTACTTTGTAAATTACTCTACACGTTACTTATTGGATTACTTTTCAGATTACTTTTTCTAATCAGTGTGATATGCCTAGATATCACACTGATACATCTCTTAGACATAAGGTAAGTAAATCACTTTTAGTACATTTGCAGTTTTGTCAATGTTCCATGCAAACCAACTCCACACTTAGGGGCCTATTACGATGGCAGGCGGACCGTAACGGAGCTAGGGACCGACCGCCGAAGTTGCGGCAGTCCCGCCATGTGTATTAGGATGCGCCCGCCACACTGGCGGGCGCATCCTGTGCCTTTCACATTGCGGGTGGATCTGCTGGCTGCAGACCCGCTCGCAATTTGAAAGGACTGTGCACGGCATTGCCAGGCACTACATGGCAGGCACCACGTGGTGTCTGCCACGTAGTGCATGGCAATGGGGGGTACCATAGGTATCCCCCATTTGCACCCAACACCCTGGGGGCCCTCAACGGGCCCCCAGTGAGGGCCCCCACAAGCAGAAACCGCATGCCTTTCCATGGCGGCAACGCCGCCATGGAAAGGCGATTCACCGCAGGCATCATGATATGGTTGGCGGTGTCACCATAGTGTGGCAGTTTTCCGCCCGGTCGACGAGTCGACAGGCGGAAAAGCGGCGGACGGTCTTCCCGTCCGCCACGGACCCCCCAGCCATCCTAATGTGGCGGGGGCTCAATCATGGAAGGATGGCGGGCGGATCGCCCCTGCCGGGCCACCGCCGGCCCGGCGGGGGCGATCCGCCCGCCATCCTAATGGGCCCCCTAGAACATTTTTTAGGAAAAAGCAGTCAATGCAATCCTATGGAGGAAAATAGAGTAATCGGTTTACAGGTAAGTAGGTATTTGTGGGAGTTGGTATTCTGGGGTTAGAACCAGGGTTCCCCCGGGGTCGAGGATGGACTCTCAGAACACCCGCAGCGGCACTAGGGTGGCCGGGTGCAGAGTGCTGAGTCCCAATGTTATCCAATGGAGGATAGGGAACGTCTGTTTGGTGGCTGCTCACGGGCAGGCCACACGGTTGTGGGAGCAAAGCTCCTGGTGTTAGGCTCAGGGCAAAGGGGGATCTGAATTAGCACCCAAAGTACACCCACAGCAGCACAGGGGCAGCTGGGTGCAGGGTGCTGTTTTGGCGTTGGGTGCCCTGTTGATTTCAATGGGTATTCTCTGGTTTCAACAAAGACTGCAGGCTCGGGGACGAACATCTTCTGGAGGCAGTGTGTGTGTGTGTAAAGGTACAGGGCCTCTAAGGGTGGCACAATAAGTGCTGCAGCCCTTAGAGGCCTCCCCTGGCCACAGTGCCCTTGGTACCTGTGGTACCATTTACAAGGGACTGACCTGTGGCCAAAGAGTGCCAATTGGGTTTTGTTTGCAATGCAGTTTAGGGAAAGAACATAGGCCCTGGGTACCTGTTTGGCAGGAACCTAGGGTACACTCAGTCAAAGCACATCAGCAGTTCAGCAAAAAGTGGGGACAACCATGCGCAAAGAGGGCACTTTCTTACAAGCTGTAAATTCTGATCAGAGAGGAGTAGCTTTTTCATGTTTCATATGTTTGGAATGGTAATGATAAATCCTCCTTACTGGTGAAGTTGGATATAGCATTACTGCTTTAGAAATGCCACTTTTAGAAAGTGGATATTTCTCTGCACTTACTGCTTTGTGTGCCTGACAGCCTGTCTCCAATACACATCTGGGGTATGTGACAGCTACACTTTGTGTATTCTCCTAGACAACCACAACACAGGTTGGATAGGTGTGTCTGAGTACCCATCTACATACATCTGCATTCTGATGGCCTTGCCTGCGCAGGATGGAAGGGAAAGGCTAGCAATTCACTTGAATAGGCAGTGTCCTGTCCCCACACAAAGGGCTGATTATCCCCCACAGGTAGCCTGGCAGAGAGGACTGGGTGGAAAAGGATACTTGTGCACTTCACAGAGCTGCTTTGAAGTCAGCCCCACAACAAAGTCACTTTTGGGTATATGTACTGGGTCTCTGACCCCTTAAAATCAGACACTACTGGACTTGTAACTGAAGCACTGCCAGAAGAACTGTTGTGATGTTTAAAGGTCTCAACTGGCCTGCTGATCTGGAAGGCCTACTTTTCTGTTTGTTGCCCTGCTGCCTGCTGCTCTCTGACTCTGCTGAAAGAGAGCTTGACTCTGCCTTCGTTCCAAGTGATCTCCAAGGGCTCGTTGACCTGCCTCCTGTTGCTTGAGACTCAGGGATATCAAAGTCTCTATCCAGGCTCCTGTGCCTGGCTCACTAGAAGTGTCCCAGATACTTGCAACATAGATTTCAATGCATTACCTGTATGTATGTAACAGAACCGGCGCATCAACCTGGTTGTGGGAGTAAAATCGGTGCATCGCATCGGAACCAGCACTTTGCATCGAAGCATCGGACAGAGTATTGCCGCCACTGCAGCTTGGTGAGATTGACGCATCCCCTTGACTGCATGGCAGAATCCGGCACATAGCCCAACGCCGCTCTACTTTACACCCATCTTCAGAACTGACGCATCTCCTTCACTGCATGGAGAAGATCCAGAAAAAGGTACTTTGTTCACCATGGCCTGCATGGTTCCTGTAGCCAGCCTGTGCTTCCACGAGGTCAGCCCAGACTTTGACTTTTTCTCGGACCAGTGCAACCTATAGTAACCTTTTTAGCGCTACTTCCTTCTAAGCGCTTTACTGCATTCCTTTAAAACTCAATATCTCAACTTCTATACATTGGATTTTTGTCATGTTGGTCTTGTTTTGTTTATAATATAATAACGTATTTTTATAAACCTGTGTGGAGTCTTTTTGTTGTGTAGTCATTGTGTTACTGTGTGTGTATGTGTGTTGCACAAATAGTCTACATATTGCCTCTTTAGATAAACCTGACTGCTCTGTTCCAAGCTACAAGAAGGTGAGCACAGGTTATGTTTTAGTGTGTATCTAGCTTACCCTGACTATGATTGTGGCTTTTGCTTGGACAGGGTGCATACCTTTGCCAACCAAAACCAAATTTCTAACAGTGTCTATAATAAGATTCCAGTAGTACTTAAATTCAATTTTTACAATGAACACACAAGTCCAGGAATTTACTAACCTGTCATCTTGTTCTATTTGTACAAAATTTTGAGCATTTTTTACACTCTATTTTTACTATTTTGACCTAAGTGACGACTAAATGTATTGATCCCGTGAGGATTATATGATCTTTTGTATACCAGTCTGGCTGCGACATTCTGAACGTTCTGTAGTTTCCTGAGGAATTTCTAGGTGACGCCCGTGTAGAGTTCATTGCCGTAGTTGAGTCTGCTGCTGATGAGTACGTGGGTGACCATCTTTCTGGCCTCAGTGGGGATCCATTTGAAGGTCTTTTGAAGCAGGAGAAGAGTGTGGAAGCATGATGAGGAGGCGGCATTGATCTGGCGGTTCATCGTGAGTGGAGAGTCCAGTATGATGCCGAGGTTTCGTGTGTGGTCCATGGGTGTGAGGAGGGGTTCCTAACGTGGCGGGCCAACAGGAATCTTCCCAAGTGGAGGTGTTGGGCCCCAGGATGAGGGCTTTGGTCTTGTCCGAGTTGAGCTTGAGGCAACTGTCTCTCATCCAGATGGCAACTGCCTTCATCCCTTCGTTGAAGTTGCTTCTGGCGATTGTGGGCTCGTTGGTGTAGGAAAGGATTGGCTGGGTGTCATCGGCATAGGAGACGATGTTGAGTCCGTGGTTCCTGACTATGACTACGAGCGGGGCCATGTAGATGATGAAGATGGTAGGGCTCAGGGAGGAGCCCTGGGGGACTAAGAACAGTGTGCTACAATGGAGTTTTGTCAAAAACCTTTTCAGGATCAGTTCAAATGGACATATTTACTAAGCAGTGCCCATTAGATAGCAGGAAAAGCAAGATCCATAAGTCTGCCAGCAGGGGACATCATTAAAAACAGCACCCAGGAAAGGAGCAGGAAACTCTCAGGTGAGAGAGGATTGCAAACATTTCTGTTTCAGCACTGGACTAATTTAGAGAATCACTACATTTAGGTGGAATATGGAAGCAGACTAATCTGAATGAGGAAATGGGGATGAGTATTGGCAGCACTCATTCGACAAATGGCAACTTGGTTGGGCAAAATTTGAAACCAATTGAAATATTTAGTTAGAAGTTCTGTTTTTTCCCTTGTGGACAGCTGGCTTCAAGCTAAAGGTTAGGAATGCATGAAATTTGCATAATTTGATTTTGCGCAATTCCGCAAAATTTTTGAAAAATTACACAAAATTATACATACTTGCGCAAAATACAAAACTGCCATTTTGTTCTATATTATAGTGTGAAATTCATTCTCGCATCCAAAGCATTTTACCTAAAGAAACAAAAAATACAAGCACCTGAAACAGCAGCCACTCGCATTCTGGTTATTCACATTGTTTCTGGTGCTTGTGCTAAATTTCTGCAGCGGACAGTACATAATAATGCTACATTGTTAATAAGGCTACCATGTATCTTAGTTTTTATTTTCTGCTGTTCCACAGTATTTTTGTACAATGCCTCCAACCTCCAATCTGAGCTGTGCTTCTCTCACTATCTGTGAATTTTGCTACGCGCCTTCCTGCCAGTTTGTGTAACATTTCTCATAGAAATATCCAGGGGCGGTTTCTCCATTAGGGCTCAAGGGCTGCGCCCCTCTGAAATTCCTACACATTTACATAAAAAGATATTAAATAAATCGATTTATTTAGAGATACGATGGCATCTCTAAATAAATTGATGTATTTTAGTCTGGGCTGTCTGTTTCAGGCTGCCTGCCCCACCTCGCCAAGAAGCAGTAGACGGATGCCAGGCAGTAAATCAACTTTCTTAACTGTGATGCACAACGCAGGGCTTTCTGTTTTAAAGCCCTTTATTGCCACTGTGGTCTAGGGTTGTACGCATTCTGTAGGGCAGTGCAATAAGCGTCACGGTTTCGGGCGTCGGTGTCAAAACTGGCCCTGTCTTCATGCACCTAAGTTAACCCTGATGCCAAAAACATGGATTGACTTGCAAACAATAAATGTAAAAAATGTCAAGGGAATGCATTTCAGCGATTTAGTTCCTCTCTTAGTTCACATGCTTTACTTAATCTTGCATTCCCCAAGAGTTAGCTATTTTATAATGTTGATGTTTATCTCTATTTTTTTCTGTGCATACTTTAAGACTTGAGCCATGTCAGGTGTTTATGAGGGGCTTTGATTGAGCGCTCAGGCGCTAAGGCTGAAGCCAAACAAAGGGGCCGATTCCGATTCGGGCCGGAAAACTCTCCGACCGAGCCGGACCCGGAGAGATTTCCGACCGAATCGGACTCTGGCAGTCCGACCGAACGAGTACGATGCGCACGCATGCTATCGGACTCGATTCGGTCGGACTCCCATTGAAGTCAATGGGAGCCGGTCGTACAACGCGTACGCGGGCTCCCATTGACTCAATGGGTGCGAGGCGAACGAGGGCGCCCCCTACAGCGGGTTCGCGTCGATGCGGTTTGCGCCGCACACGCACAGGTAGGGGGACCCATGGGTCCCCCTGTGTGCGACTCGCATGGCTACGCGTGCATAGGGGGTCCGACACGGACCCCCAAAGTCCGGCTCCGACAGCTGTTTCAAGCCGGACGGTGCGGGTCGGTCGGACTGCTCAAGGCGCGCATCGTACTTGCCCGGCCGGGGAACGTCTCCTTCGCGCGGTGCGAGTTGAGCCGAGCGAGTCGGTCGGTGTGGTTCGAACCCGTGAACGAGTCGGTCGGCGATTTCGCGTGCGCTCGCATCGTACTCGCTCGGCCGGACGCGCGTTCGAATCGGTCGGAAAAGAGGGCTCCGAATCGGATCCGGTTAAGCCGAATCCGATTCGGTGCGCTACCGGCTGAGATCGGAATCGGCCCCAAAGTGTCTGTCAGTGGGTTGGCCTCTCTGCAGAGCACACAGAACAATGTTTGTGTATTTCATTTGCAACTGAAATTCTGTGGATATGTGTGTGAAGGGTGTACACAGATGTCAAAATATTTGCAAGGCAAAAGTAAGAGAAATTAAAGTGCTTATATATTTGAGGAAGTGCAGTGCATGTTGGGAGCGGTGAAGTGACAGAGATGCAAGGAAGGGCATTCGGGGAAGAGTGAAAAGAGGATGCTGAAGAGGAAAGAGAGGGGTTTGAAGATGTGCAGATGGACAAGATATGCAGAGAAAAATAGGATACATATCTAACATAAAGCACACATAACTGAAGGGCAAAACTCCTTCCACAGGCCTCAATGCTATTTAATTCACAGACTCACTATTTCAGAATTTAAACATTT
The DNA here is from genome assembly GCA_963921515.1 of Calotriton arnoldi. NCBI lineage: Eukaryota > Metazoa > Chordata > Amphibia > Caudata > Salamandridae > Calotriton > Calotriton arnoldi. The sequence goes on along the minus strand of CAWUFW010005077.1, from coordinate 842,537 downwards.
CTACTGTTAATTATTTTTAAGAAATCAGTGTTGTTACTCATTTATCTTAAACAGCTAACACCCAGTGACAAAGCTAATTATCCTGACAGGCTTTAGGTGTATGTCAGTTGTTGTGTCATTTATCTGGATAAAATTACATCTCAGAAAGAAACCAAAATACCAGTCAGGTGGCACACTATGGGAATCACAGACATTTATATGACATGTTCCTTTATAGAGAGCACCCACTTTTTTCATCTCACTTAAAGGCCTGTCTGCACATATTTGTATATGACTGGTTACAACCAGCATCTGTGGGTGCTTCTCAAAGTCTGGTTAAAGTATATTTTTCCAAAGTTAATACTGCATGCAGTGCAAGACAATGGGCAAGCATACATTTTAAAGGGCTAAAGTTGTCATGCTGTACAATTTATACATTACAGTAACTGTTGAACAAATTAATGTAGGAAGATATGGGGCAGTTTTTAATGTGTTTAATATTTCAAGACTATACTGCCCACTGCTTAATAAGCCTTGCTTTACCGCTACATTCATTTGCTTTAAAATGCACCATTTGCCAATCCTTTTTTCATTTCTTTCTCGGGAGAGGGACTCACCCTGGACCCCAGGTTTGTCCATTGATCCTGTTCACATTGCTCGCTATGTAAAAGTCATGCCCAACGTTTACCCCCCACCACTTTCAAATGTCACCAGCCACCACTGGAAATGTCATGTCACTCAAGTAAACTAAATAAATAAATACAAATAAATTATATTTTACCAACCTTGGGTATTGTCTGTTATAGTAACATACTTCCTGCCTGTGAATAGTGTTGCGGTAACACTACCTCGCCTGCATAACTGTCAAGTTGTGTCACTTTAGTTTTCAATACTGATGGCAGACCTAACTAAAACATATTTTACAAAAGTAATTTTAGTGGCGGAATACACCAATATCGACATGTTATACTACATTATATTGAAAAGAAAGCAAACCTCACAAAACAGTTACACTATATTTGAAGTTAACTGAGATGCTGCTTAAGCTGGGAACGTAATTTATATGTGCATGGAAACTCGATTATGGAAAGCAATCTCTTTATTTAGCTAACACTTGCCAGAACCAAAGTTAGTTGTCATAACCAGTTACTACGATTTATAAAGGAACCTTTCAGCTCTAGGATTTCTTTGCCTTCATTGATCATTAGAGTGCCACCAATATTGACTCCCGTCGTCAAAACTCTTGCCAGGATAAGACAATCTGATCCAGGGAAGGGAAGGAGAGGACGAGAGAGGAAGAAGAAGATGTTATCAAATATGCTGGCTCAACTCCAGCAAAGATTCATGAAAACAAAACCATTAACTCTAAGAGTCAAATTCTTCTGTTTCTGTGAACTATGAGCAATTTCTCTCTCTTTTTCCTACGCACAGATACCTCCTCCCCTTTTCCTCTCTCTCTCCATTACTTTACCTCTCAAGCACACACCACTCCCTGTCCCTCTTCTGTCTCCCTTTCATTCTCACAGTCTCCACTACTCTTTGTCTCACACTGTTCCTACAACTCTTTCTCAAGCACACACTCCTTGTCTTCCTCTATGTCTCTTTAACTCAAACTCTCTCCTCTCTTTTTCTCTGTCTCCTTCTATGCCTCATTTTTCTTTCATCTTTCCCTCTCCCCGCCTCTTCTGCTCTTTGTCTCTTGACCTCCCTTTTCCTTCTTAGTTAGTCTCTTTGTCCTCTTTATTTTTCTTTGCCTTGTTCTCTTTCTGTATCTCACACTCCCAATACTTGTCTTTTTTTTCTTTCTCTCAGTCTATATCTCGCTCTCTCTGTCTCAATCTATCTCTTTCTCTTCTTCTCCCTCACTCTCAGGCTCTATTTTTCTCACTCGGTTCGCTCTCTCTCCCCTCTCCATAGTTTACCTTCAATCAATCAATCAGTATTTGTATAGCGCTGCTAATCACCCATGAGGGTATCCAAACGCTAGGTAGCAGGGCTCAGTCGAAAAGCCAGGTCTAAAAGCCAGGTCTTGAGTCTCTTCCTGAATTCTTCAAGCGAGTTGATATCCAGAGATGAAGGGGAAGGCCGTTCTTGGTGGCGAAATATGACAAGGAGCGGCTTTCGCTGTTGTTTCAGCGGATGTATGGTGTGTGAGCAAGGGTGGCGGAGAGAAGGTCTCTGGACGATTGGTGGAAGTTCAGGCAATGGTTCATGTATGCTGGTTATAGGTCGTGGAGGACTTTGTAGGCATGTGCCAATATCTTGAATTGGCATCTTTTCTGGACGGGGAGCCAGTGGAGGTTCCAATGGTGTGGGGTGATTTGGGTCCGTTAGGGCAGGTTGAGAATGAGTCTGGCCGCTGAGTTCTGTATCGTCTGTAGTCTCTTCATGAGTTTGGTGGTGGTTCCTGTGTACAGTGCGTTGCCGTAGTCCAGTCAGCTGGTGACGAGGGCTTCAGTGACAGTTTTCCTCGTGCCAATGGGGACCCATTTGAAGATTCTTCGGAGAATGTGGAAGATATGGAAGCAGGCAGAGGAGACTGCATTGATCTGTCACTTCATGTGAGCTTGCAGTCCAGGATGATGCTGAGGTTGCGGGTGTGGTCTGTCAGTGTGGGTCCGAGTTCGGTGGACCACCAGGTCTCGTTCCAAGGAGAGGCGCTGTTGCAGAAGATCAGCACTTTGGTCTTGTCAGTGTTGAGCTTAAGGCAGTTGGTCTTCGTCCAGTCAGCGACCTATCTCCCCTCTGTCTTTCCCTCTATCACCCCCTTTACATTTCTTGGCGCCTCTCTGATTTCTCTCACTGACTTTCTTTTTACCTCATCATAGCTACATTTCAGTTCCTCGCTACTTCTAACGTCATTGTCTTCCTCTCTGTTTCTTTCATCTTTTCCTCTTTCCTTCTGGCACTCTCCCCTTAACCTCTCCCCATTCATTTCTGCCTCCCACTCTTCCCCTTTACCCTCTTCCTACCCTTGCACTCCTCCCTCTCACTCTACTCTGCTCACGCTTCCCACTTGTTTCCTATTTACTTGTTCAGTCAGTATAACACTATCCACCCCTTTCATCACACGACATCAAACAATAATCCTAAACTGGTAAACAGAAAAGGATTCTCATCTTTCTCAGTGTAGTGATGATCAGTAACTACTCCAAAAACAGAGAGTCACCCAATTTGGGCCAAAAGGGACTGGGTAATTAAATAAACTACAAAACAAAAATTCCGTTTTGTGCTGTATGTTACTTGGTCAACCTGTAATCAAACAGAGTGCACTGAACCGGAAATGTACCAAGGACTATATTAACCTAAAAAAGCACACATGGTTTCCTCTATACGTTATTCATAAAAAAATTATTTTTCTTCATTATAAAATTATACTTCAATACATTTACGATATTCTTATTTCGTATTAGTAGATGATTAAAAAGAGATTCCCATTGATTCAAAAAAGATTTATACACAATACCCTAATTTGATAAAATATCAACGCAATCGAATTTTGTTACTTGTCTATCGTCTATGATCTCTCAATATGCATACCTTCTATTACAACTAAAAAATATATATATAATTTTGATACACATACACATTTATATTTTCGGAATCAACCCATTAAGTCAATAGTGTGCACTGAACAGAGTATTATTTTAAATCATTATGTGTATCTAATTAGGTGTTTTATCTGCTTCTGTTTCCCAGATTAACTACTGTTTTTACACACGCTCTAAAAAAACCTTTTATTTTGAATTTGTCCTGAAGAAGGCGGGGATTTGATCTGATAATCCGCCAAAATGCCGCGTCGACACCAGTTTAATTGCAATGAGTACATTAAGAATTTAAAAAAAGTTTTAGAGTTTCTAATGTGGTTGATATTTACATGCATAAGAAATAATTTTATGTCTTTTTATGTGAACTGATATTATGATTGAATGTATTTGTTATTTTTTGTGTGTATCAAAATTATATATATTTTTTGGTTGTAATAGAAGGTATGCATATTGAGAGATCATAGACGAGAAACAATATTCGATCGCGTTGATATTTTATCAAATTAGGATTGTTTTTTTAAAAAATGTAATCAATGTGAATCTCTTTTTAATCATGTACTAATACAAAATAAGAATATCGTGAATGTATTGAAGTATAATTTTATAATGAAGAAAAAAATATATATTTTTTATGAATAACTGTAGAGGAAACAGAATCATGTATGCTTCTTTAGGTTAATATACTCCTTGGTACATTTCCGGTTCAGTGCACTCTGTCTGATTACTGGTTGACCAAGTAACATACAGCACAAAAGGGAATTTTCGTGATGATCAGTAACTTCAGGCTTTTTTCCTGACATCACAACTCCTATTCTGTGTAGCTGAATTCCAGGGAGATTACTTTTTTTGGCGATGCATACTATAAAAGCACTTCTTTAACCATCAGGGAAGTACATGTAGTTCATTTCTTTTAGGGCCTCCTCTCTGCCTAAGCCATGTTAATCATACCCAGTTGCCATTTCTTGTGTGGACAAATTCAACCAAGTATTATTTTGGGTGTACCCTATTCCATTTCATTTGAGTAAAATTATACCACTTTGGGATGAAAAATCTTTTCTACCTTGGGGCACCCATGCAGTATGGACCGTTGGGGAGAAGTATTGAGTAGTTTTAACATTCTTTTGTTAAAGCAGTTAGCAGCTTCATTATGTACCCGAACAGATGCCCTATCCCTTCAAACCTTCCTGGATAAGTTGTGAACATGCCACCAATGAACTTGAAAAAATGTGAGTAAGCCCGCATAACTCTGAAATCAATAAATCAGTTAAACCTTTACAGCCATTTTGGGACACATCATTACTGCCTGTAGTGTCTTGTAATTAAAGCACGCTGGAACTATTTTGGTTCCCATTGTATACCATTGGCCTGTGACGTAAGTGTAGGAGGGATGAGTAGAAGGCAGGCTTAGAATGTTGAGTACTGACTTACACGCAGCAGAGTAAAGACGTGTAAAACTACTCTCCGTGCGTGGCGTACTTATTGGCGAGTGCCTAGGCTAGCAGGACGCTGCGCTGCCCATACATAAAATTGCAATGTCAGGCAGCGGAAGCCCCTGTGCCACAATCCTTTCGACATCCAGTTGTATCTTCTGCTTAACAAAGGCCCTCAACACCGAAACCACCTCATCCGAAAATCTGCCCACATGTCAAAACCTTCTTCAAAAATGCTATCTTGGCTCACCTCATGAATGAATGTCTGATCAGCAGCATGTCACGTAAAGGCATGGCACCTAGTTCACCGTGCCTCCCTTTTCTTCATTATTGCAAATGAGAGCAGAACCATGTGAATTCAGGATCCGTGCTGTATTAAAAAAAAAGTGTTTGATTGAATACACCATAATGTCACTACGTTTACAACAAGGACTTAGTCCACATAGAGAATATATATGAAGTCCGACTTGCCTCTTCATTAACTGTCATTGTCATAAGTTCTAAGGGCAGGGAAACATACCTTTTTTTTTAAGTTCAGGTTTAAAAACTATCAATTTTAATAACTGCCTCCCCATGGAGTGATATCACCGGCTGTACTAAGGTGAAATGTGTCCACATGTCAGAGAAGACTTTTTAGAATTTTGAAGAGCGTTAATCATATTTTTAGATGATTTTTGTAACACGATTTGCATGCCACACATTTTCAATTTTCGGCTCGTGCAGGGGCTCTTAGAGTCAACCTAGGTCCTTGGTTCGGCTCCTTCTGTTAATGTGTTAGCTCGCCCACCTCTGATGGGTGTGTAAGGATGCCTGTTGTCTATTGCACTCCCAAGGGCAGGCCCACGGATCACGCAGCCCCCACGTAGGAGGGACTATCGACGCTTCCACGTCTCTCCGAAAAGAGAACCGTGTTCCCAGACCATTTTAGACCCATCTGGTGCACTTGGAACGGGTAGGGGAATGCGATCTATTTTAATGATTAAATAACTTTTAAATATTAGTGTACATAAGTATTTGCCCCAGGCAAATATCCGCCGTCCACGTGGAAAGCTTGGTACAAAAAAGCCGGAGGTGTTTCCAGGCTTGTTTGCATTTGGACTTCCTGTGATTAGAGCAAACGGAAGGTCACCTGTAATAAAACTTTTAATGAAGGATTACCGGGGCACTTTATCAGGCCGCGCGCAGCGCCGCGCGGGCTGCGAGGACGCGATGGCGCACCTGAGCGAAGGTCGAGTGCCCTGAGATGTCACCGCCGCTTCCCAGGCTGATTACAGACAGCAGCAGGTTTTACTTCACATAATGCAAGACCACACAAATACAGTATTATCATACTTCATGTGTTTATTTTTACAAAACTCTTTAGCATCCTAGAGTGCAGGGGCCCGAATGCAAGCAAGCAAAACGGGCTCTTTACCCCTCGGATAGCTAGTGAAAGACGCGACGGCCATAATAAGATTGTACTGGACCTCTCAGACCACTGCACCTGCCGTACTTATGACTGCTCACCTTAGAGGTGTTTTCTGCTTTTTAAGATCACGTGACAGTTTTTCTGAATTGCTGACAGAATGTAGACTGTTTCAGTAAAAAGGCCCATTATTATCCTGGAGTCATCAAAGGCATTAATTACTTCCCATTAATCATAGCAATCAACACTTTACCTCCTCAGCCCATTCCTCCTTCTAGTCGTTACTGCTATGAGGATATACCAAAGCAGAAACCCAGGGCTGATTACCTAGAAAGCACACAAAACCTCAAAGCAATGCAAGATGCACCAAGGAAGTAGCTCCTCAGCACAAGAGAAATAAATAGCGCAGGGCACACCAGCTGCAAGCAAGCCAGAATAAAAAAGCACAGAGACCACAGCACACATGAAAAATACAGAGTGACTAGCATGCAGACATAGCAGCCCCAAAAAACAGGCCTGAAAAAGCCTAACTAAAAGCAGGCAGGCACGAGCAGATCACAAATGAGCAAAGGCAAAGGAGCTCAAGCACACAGGGCTGTAAAACAGCAAAGTCCATGCAGCCTAACGCAACATGAGGCACAGCGAGACAGGACCACCTGGCTACATATCAACTTTGTCTCCGCTAATTATACTATATTCTATGTTCGGGTTCCTGCTGCTTTACACAAAGTGCCTTAGCACTGTGCTTATGGTACAAAGAAGACGGGATTTATGTGTGGCTTCTCCTTGGATTTTAGTAGTAGGTAGCCAGGGGAAGTGGGTTTGGGCTGCCCAAAATGGAGTAATAATGTGGGCACAGATTGTGGGTCTTTGCTATTGCAGGAACGAATAGCACTCATATGCTGTTTGCTAGCACATTATCCCCCATACAGAGGTGTGAATCTTGATTTGGGTGCGAATTGAGCATCCACTAATTTGTACAATTCCTAGTAATGCAAATTAGCGGTGTGAGACTGGCACTCACGTTTTGTTGCCCCACTGCATTAGAAGACTAAGGGCTTGATGTATATTATGCCATTTACAAAACAGGGACGCACAATTTTCACACCAACTGGTTTCTGAACGGAAATGCAATATGTGATGTGACTTATGTACTAATAGACTGTGGCGGCTCGCAGAGAGAGTGCTGCGGGGCGGTGAGGCGGGGGATGGGCTGGGTGGGGGGGTAGTGGAGTCGGACATACGATGGGCAGGAGTAAAGTACGTAAATAAATAAATAAAACTATTTACCTTGCGCTCGCTGCATCGCCAAGTTGGCGATGCAGCGAGCGCAAGGTTAATAGTTTTATTTACTTACTTTACTCCTGCCCGTCGTATGTCAGACTCCACTACCCCCCCCCCACCCAGCCCCTCCCCTGCCCCGCCCTGCCCCACCGCCCCGCAGCACTCCCTCTGCGAGCCGCCACTGCTAATAGATCACATTGTAAGTTGTCCATAGGCGGAGGGAGGGCGTCGCAAAATGGTTTGCCTAATGAATATTAATTAGGTAGGTCACTATTAGTAAAACAATGTAATTGGCTGCGAATGTTGTTGACGGAGGCCCACAAGGGTCCGCATACGTCTCTTTATTTGCATTTCCAAATGGGAAAAGCAGCCTATGTCATTAAATGGGATGGTGCTGCGTTTAAAAAACATCCCATTTGGGAAAACATCTGAGGGAGAAGGCAGTGGTCCTCTGTACCAGGCAGTGGAGCAGTGGTCCTTGTGATCACTGCCTGTTCCGTGTCAGGCCACATACCGGAGTTACAAAGGGAAAGCTGTCGCCCAAGGACATTTAGTTTCCCCACCCTTTTTGAGGTGTCGGTATCTGATCAATTGTTTCACCTGAAATGGTGGTCAACTTTGACACACCCCTTAACAAATTGCAAATAGGAGTGTAATTCCCGTTTCGCGCCCTGCTTTTTATTTGCGATTCGGGAAAGACTTTGTAAAGCAATTTAAAAAAAGATGGAAAGATTTTTCAGACTCTTAAAATAGATTTTCAACATTGTAAGAATCCTTTTTTCAGTCATAAACCCTATGATTTTGTGAATTGCTAGGTTTGAGACTGCAAAAGAGCTTTGTACATCAGGCCCTAAATGTAGACACAATTAGCTTATTTTTGCACTCGCAGAAGCATAGAATGTGAGCCCTCCCATGTACTCTGAAAGTCTACCAGTGATGATTTATGATTTGGTTCTCGCATCTGACACACTTGTTCTCATCAATCATGCTTTACACTCCTTCATAAATCCTAAGCAAACACCGCCACATTCTTTATGGCAGTCTCGCATGAAGACAATGTACACATGTAAATAGTTTAAGGAGCCAATCGCCTTTTCGACAGATTTACAGAGCTGTAAATCCTCTGCTGCTCGAAAGCCCCCATGAATTTACAGACACTTACTAACCTGAGGATTATTGGTATTTTGCAGGCCACAGTCAGAGTTCTCACACACTCTTATCTGATATTTCCTATGTTTAGCTGGCCTAGGTTTGTTTTGCTTCAAGTATAGTTCATTAATAATTGAAATGTAGAGAGAGATGCCACTACATTTTCTGTAACTTTCATTACATTTTAGCACAGTCCTAACTTCTCCAATCCTCCTACTGGTAGCATTTGTATTGTAAGATTGTTTTGCAGAATTTATGTAGTGCTTTATATCCCTGATAGGATTGTCAAGTGTTCCGATTTGCAGCAAATTTCTGGGCACCCATTTGGAGCACATGGTTGAAGAAGGTGTTGGTGAACAGCAGGAGAGTAGACGCTGTTACGCATGTGCATGAAACCACTTTTGAAGTGGTCTGTTTCATAAATAATTATGTGCAATGGAAGATTCCCAGGTCTGTCATGCTCTCGGCTCTCCACAATTTAAGGTGGTTGACAATTTTTCTTAGGCGGCAACAAGTTCCATATCTTAGCCATGTAAACAGAGAAAGAGCATTCTCAAGGAAGAGACGTTTTGAACAAAGTGGTGGTCAAGAGTGGGGCCAGTCTAGCGTGAAGTGATCTAGTTTTGCTGGAGGTACAAAGTCTTCATGTCATGAATGGCTTATTGGGTGATGCACAGTACCTTAAAGGTAATATGTCAATCACAGGCAGACAGTGTAATGACTGAAGGTCTGGTGAAATGCAAGTTCTTATATGTGAAATAATTGTCTTGTACAAGTGTTCTGGATTCTCTGTAGTTTGCAGATCAGATGGACAGGGGCTCCAAGATATGTAAAGTGTCATGGTCTAAATACAAGGGTACTAGGTCAATGGTGGCTTGTATCCTTTGTGAGAAACCTAAGCAACAGGAAGATTCGACATGGACTTTGTACTATTTAGAAAGATCATGGTAACTTGATTAAATCGTGTCTAAAGGGAAAAATTAGATTTAGCATTATAAACACGCTTGCTCTTTACCTACATGATGAAAAAATGGGCTATGCAACTGTGTGTAAATGAGAGCAACCCTATTTAAATGAAAGCAATAGATTTGTTGATTGATAGCAATGAAATATAGACTATCTCCATTGTAAAAACTGGTCATCAGCAAAGACCCATGCTAATCTGAGTTGATGTTTGCTTGACAATCAGTTTAAAACTACACTATTAATTTGTATAGGTTTGTATTGCTTCAGTGTAGAGTTTGTCAAAAATGTAAGGTGTGTGAAAGGCATGACCTCTTGCCATCTGCCCAACAAGTGAAGTGATATAGCAAATAGCCCAGCTCTCATCTTCCCCTGTGTTAGTGGCTAAAGGGGCGAAGCAAACAAGCCACCCAATGACCTTTGTTGGGACTAAAAAGTCCCTTGTATGGTGATAGATGAGTGCCCAAGACGTGGTGATATCTGGATGACGGTTTTTGGTGATGGGCATGTGGGCTATGACCTAGGACTGTCTCATGGGCTGCAGTCTGCTTAGACTGAGAGGGGTGCCCAAAGCGCCACCCTCAAGTTGTGGAAGGCTTCTGCCTTCACCAGGAGTTAAGTGGCATGATCAAAATGGTGGCAGCAAACTGTGGTTTTAGTTTTTAGTGATCAGTTGAGTGAACAGGTCTTTTTACCTGTGTCATGGGAGTGGAGCCTCGTGGCTCACTCTGGTAAAGTTCCACTGCTTTGTCCTTAACTTACCCTTCGCCTGCACTGGATTGTGTGCAGCGCTGTGATGTATGTTTGCCTGTGGGAAGGTACAGTGAATCAAAAGATAGTGCACGTTTGCGTATGTGTGCTGGGATACTTGTGTGCCTGCAAGAAGGTACAGTGCATCAAAAAATATTGTGTATGTTCACATGTACGTGTTGGGATACTTGTGCCCTCAGAGAAGGTGCATTGCATCAGGAAATAGCATGCAAGGTTACATTTATGTGCAGGGCTATATGTGGGTGTGTGAGCTGGTACCACATGTAGGAGATAGCGTGCAGTGTTGCGTGAGCGTGCTGAGATGTATGGATGTCCATGAGAGGGTACAGTACATTGGAGGCTGTACACATGTGTATGTGTCCGCACAGTGTGTGTATGTGTGGGTGTGGGTGTGTGTGTATGTTTGTATGTATGCTTGCAATGGACACAACACAAGAAAGATAGTGGGTTCTATTTTGGGAGGAACAGGGCTTGGTGGAGGAGCAGGGAGAGGTAAAAATTTCCACCAGACAGATTTGTGGATTGCTGCATTCCTGAGAGATGGTTGGGAAACATATTGGAGGAAGGAAGAGCCTGCAAATCAGTAGGGGCTCTTTGATTCTGAAAGGACTCCATTACTCAAAGTGGCATGTGCATATCTGAGGAAGGAGATGGGGCTATAAGAGAGTCATAAAGAATAGGGCTGGGCCCTCTGGTGATCTTTGGATGCATGTGTCACTGATGCTGACATCAAGGTGTGAACCTCTAGTCACTCCCATGGGTGGTGTTTGGGGCTATCAAGATTGTAGACTGTCATGCTGTGAGAGACTGCTCTCTGGAGGATGAGCACAACAAAGGAGTGAACTCTTCAAAGTGGGTAACCTCCAGAACATGAACTTCAGAGACAGAAACACTAAATCACAGGTGGGTCTGGAAATGGTTTATAAAAAGGGGAGACTGAGACTCCCAAGTTGTCAAACTGAAGCTGTATATCAATGTGGAGTAGCTCAGCACGAGTTCTGCCTGTTGTGACCAGAGCAGGGGCTAAGGGTCTGCCAGATGGGACATCACCCAGAAGAATCAAGAACACTGAGATTGCCTGGAGGAAGTGAGGTCCTGTGGGGGTCCTACAGAGAGGATCCCAGGAGCAGAATGTGAGATGCTGGTCCTTGGAGAACAGCGTGCTGATCGGTTCAGATGCCCAGGTGTGCTGTTCAAACCCTGTATGCCAGGTGAGGGCTGCGGAGAGGACTTGATTGATAGGGCTACTAGCCTGTGTGCATTGTGTGACCCCTTGATACAAGGAGTGCGCCAATGCTGAGATAAAGTGTCATCACTCTGATGCCATACCGCCACAATGGTAAGGCCATTCCACTTGTTAGTGCTGGGACCCAAAGACCCTTACGGATGCTGCTAAGCAATTGTCATATGTCTGGAAGGGATTGCGGAGAAGACTAAGGGCCTTTGACCTGTGTGGGTTGTGAAGACCCCATGCACATTAGGAAGGGGCTGGAGTCCAGGAAGAGGTCCTTTGCAATAGGACAGCATGAAGATTTAATCACCAGTGGGTTGGAATGAAGTTTCTCCTACCCGAGTCCGGGAGCACCCTAGGCATGCCCTGGGACAAAGAAGACTTACAGCCGGATCAGGGAAGTGCCATGGACATCTACCACCTCTGCCGCAGATTCCAGAGTCCTACTCACCACCGGTCCACGAACGTGCACCCAGTGACTCCTGACCCCCATCCCAGCAAGACTGATACCGGGTAGTCGGGCTCTGGGGGAACGTGTTCTGACTGACATGTCCTGGTGCAGAAACACATGTATTTTTGCTAAAAGCCCTCGTAGACCTTCTAAGACTTGAACTCACTAGCGGGCCTATTATCCATAGACGGAGAAGTGGGACAGAAGCTGACCTGAGCAAAACTAGCCGGCCTACGTTTTATTATTTTCAGTTTGTTGTATTGTACTTTGTGTTAGTAGATAAGTACACTTGTTTACATAAAAGCAAGTATTTGACTGGACAATCATTTATTGGGGTTGCTGGGTGTATTCTGAGTTGTGAGTCTGTGCTTGCCCTACATCTGCCTCCTTCCTGAAAGGCTTAGGACTGCTCGACCCGTGCTACAATTGAGATTCAGGCGCTGAAGCTGGGTTTCTCAGAGCCCATAGAAGGCAGGGTCCCAGGACATCTGGCGTAAAAGTTCTCGACCACCACGCTTGGGCTCAGTAGCTCCTGCTTACCCCAGGGGTGGAGCACCAAAGCAGAGAGTCTAGGGAGGGATGGTGCTAGGGGAAGAAAACCTTCTAGGGCGCCACCAGTAGGTGGCTCCATAATAACAGGTAAGAAACAAATGTGTCCTTATTACAGTAGTTAAGGAAGGGTCAAAATAATACGGCAGCAAACATCATGTCTCCAACCTGGTCTTTGAATACTCACATTCGTCCAACACTACAGCAGCTAAATGGGAAGAGCAAAAAGCCCACTAAGGCAACTGAAGTAGAGTAGAGTAGAGCATTTAATCTTCCCTTCCACCAACCAACCAAGTTACACTGCACTGTAAACTCAGAACTGTACCAAATAAAATGTCAGAAATAAGAGACCTTCCATGCCCTCACCATAGTAGCATGTAAAGAAGAAATAAAAAGAGACCACATGTGACTCGTTCACTATGCTTCTGATTGCCAGTTTCAATGGGGATTTGGTTGAGAGCTAGTCAGTCAGGGACATCTTAAGGATTTTGGGGGCCCGGGCAAAAAATTATTTGGGGACCCCTGCTCAGAAAGATTTTGAATTTATTATACATTTTAGGCACATTCACGACCTCAGTAACTATGGTGGGATCACTTACCTTCTTCCTTTGCCAGCCTAAATTTGGGCCTAATCCTGCAACAAGCAGTTTATTTCCGGCTGGCCAGCATCAGAGAAGCAGAAAGACACTAGTGGTGTGAACAAGCCTGCTGCATGTGGTGCAGTGGACTGGTTACTCATCTTTTTTGGGCCTGTACATATGGAGGGCACATGTTGAATGCAGTCCAGTCCTTGCTGCACAAGGAACAGGGATTCTCAGTCAGTTGGCACTATGCTCTGATTTCACTGGCCCAGCAGTGGCTCCACATGGATGGTGCAGTCAAGAAGGGCTCATGTAATGTTGCTAAGCACTATACATTGACAAGTGGCATACCCTCATGGCCTGCCCTGGGGTCCGACATTGGGGGAAGCCATCTCCAGCTGGACTGCGCAAGAAAAGCAGTAAGACTAATGGTCCGACCAAGCCTTCCATCCACAATGTGTGGTGTAGCCATCCTTCAGGCATGCGGTGCTAATGGGCGCTTTTGTTTACTGCACTGCTTTTACTGTGTGGAACTAGTATTCAGGGTCTGTTAGGGCCGGCTTTAGTGCTGGTGGCGCCCGGTGCAACAATGTTTGTTGGTGCCCCGCAATGACCACCTCCTCCAAGGACTCCCTCACTACCATCCTTTAACAGTGCCCCTCAAGTCTCTATGGCCACTCTCAGATGCATTTAATTAGTTTTATAGCGTCACTCATAACAGTGTAGGCTGTCAGAGCACTTTACATCACACACAGATTACACAGAGACATTCAATCATACTTGTGTGAATCAGTGTATAGGAAATAATATATAAGACAGAGGACTACATAGTGTAGGAGTCACATGTCATCCATATTAGTAGGCAGTATAGTTTTAGTAGTACTTGGTCTGGAGAAGCACAAACTCAGAATTTAAAACGTAACACCATGGTTGGGGTTCTCTTTAATAATAATAATTGATTTCTGCCCAAATGAACCCTTTTTGCAACATTAGGATAATGAAATACTGGGGCAAAAGTCATAATGCTGCAATCTATACCTTGCAATTTGCATGCAGCTCTTTGATGACAGTTAATAGCTCACTGTTCTATGGTAGACTTTTTACTTATAAACTGCAAGTAACAAAAGGATCTCTCTGACAAAAGCAGTAACCCATTGACCTATTTTCATTAAATGCACTTTGTGATCTGCATGGTACACATTCTACTTTGCAATCTAGCCAATCTTTACTGCATAGTAATTGGTGCAAACTGCACAAAGGCTTGTGCAATTGGGCTGGACCTATGCACTTTGAAATGTTAAATGCTTGCTGAAGCTAACCAGAATCTAATAGATATCCTGGGCTGGCTAAAAAACAAAGTAAGTAAACTGATTATTTAAAAATTCGAAACAGTCTAGGATTGTCACAAAAGCCCAACGAGGAGGCCCCTTGAAAGGTGGGGGCCCTGTGCCAGGACCACATTCAGGGCTAGACTGGAAACAGCATCCAGCCCTGGCAGATTGCTGCTCGACCGGCCCTGGGAGCGGAGGGTGGAGGGGGCGTGGGGGAGATGCTAGCAAGCAGCACCGCTCCCGCTTTTGTTACATGGGGCCGATATCACAGCACTGCTGCAAAACCGGCCCCCAGTGACAAAAACAGCCCCCACGGCCACAAAACCGGCCCCCAACCCTCCGGTCCATCGGGGAAACGCCCGGTGCCGGCTACGGCGAGGCCGACCCTGACCACGTTGCCCATGCCTTAAAACGTCTCTGCAGTCTGTGACTATTCAGAGTTTGGCTGATGGAATACCCCATCAGAACTTGATTGATACAAGGGCCATATATTACAACACGCTTCTAGTAAGGTGGACAGGACATCTGCTTGTTTGTGATAGAGTATTCCTTTCACCAAACTCTAAATCAGGCCCTATAACTCTTTTGTGTGACTTTGTGTAACTTTTCCTGCTTAGCCGTCAAGGCAGTGCAGTGATTTATTGCTTGGCTCTGACATTTCTTGTTCTCTTAAGGTAACAAGTTTAAATTCTATCAAGGTCAACTAAGCATTCAATTCTTCTGAGCTTGGTACATTTATTACCAGTAAGGTCTTATTTCTAGTGCCTCAGAAATCCGATGCAAATGACATTTGCTATCGATTTCTGATTACGCTTTGTACATTCATTCTGTACTAAACCACGGTATTTCCCAACACAAATGTTTCAAGGTAATGGCTGGTAAGATTTGTGCAGGGAAAAATTGCAAGGCTCAGAGGAAAGAGGTAAAACTAGTGGTATTACTGTATTATCCCTCATTCTGACACGCGGAATGACAAGGTAAAGGCGCACTGGGGAAAAACGCATTGTGCAGTATCATATTTCACTGGGCAGTGTCCCCACACCCAATTATTACACCCTTTCTCACGAAGGAAATTTTGGTGAGTTTCATTGAATAAGGAAAGGCAGAACTGCACTATGAAGTTCTACATAAAAATAATGTATTATTATTTTATATCATCAAACTGAGAGGTGGGGCAGAGAGCCCCTAGAAGTCCTCTGACTTCTAAAAATAAAGTAGTGAGCATTGCCTCTCACTCTGATGATGAGCAAAGTCTTTAGAGCTGAGTGCTTGGCGGAGGAGGAAATGAAGGCAGTGAACCATGAAGTACTGGAGATGATAATATTGCATCCTTTACTCCCATATATATTTTATTGGGGTAATTTGTATTCATTTACCAGCAATTGTTCACTGGTGGTTATCCTTCAAAAGCACTTCTATGTAGAAATTAGCTATTATTCCTCCAAATCTATGGGAATTGTAGAAGGTACAAAAATCTGATTAGCGTTTGTCTCTTTTCTGCAGCGCTCTAAATGTAGGCGTAAGCATTGTTGTAGACCTGAGGACACCCCACGCCATCCCTTACCAGGTAGCATGTGAGTTCAAAGCAATTTAGCAACAGAGAAAAACATCTGTTTTCGTTAGTGCACATTAGGTTTGTCCTCGCAAAGCAATACGTTGCTACAATTAGGCTATGAAACAACATGTTCCTAGCCTCTCAAAATATTTTCCAATCATCTTTTTTAAGGCATAAATACTTGGAATGACTACCATACAACATGGAACGGACTTTCTTTCATTTACAACACAAGCAAAATGGGTTCTGCTAGATGACGCGGGTTACAAAATTGTATGACATTAACATGATCAGGCAGGTTGTTTGGGTAGGTTAATCGGTAAGAAAACCTTCTAGAATGGAGACTGTGTATTCGCCAATTTTAAAAGACCGAGGCAGGTGACAGATTTACTCAATGTGATACATTTTGGAATCAATACCTCTTCTAAGATAAAAGCCCAACCAGTAAGATATTTACACAGACCATCAAGCATTATAAAAAAAAAATCACTGCATCCTTTTGTTGGTAACACTGACGTTCACCTGCATTACTTTAACACCACTTGTGCACTTTCTAACAGGTTTTCTGCTCTTGAACCACTTGAGGACATTGATTGACTCTCTAGACGTGTAAGCCACCCTCTACATGTATAAGTGACAGCGAAGTTCTAAGCCAAACTGATGTGGCTAATGTTTTATTATCCAATGACCTGAGCTCTAATAATATTGCTCATGCTGTTCTTAGTTTTGTTTTTTGTAACATAGCAGGCATATGGTCCTAGCTTTGTAACACGGACTGGGTGGCTTTTATTCGGAAGTTTAGTATCATTAGTTTACAAGAAAGAGGGCCATTTCTGTATCTTTCAAGGACCATTTTGCATTATATGCAGTACCAACTCTTCCATCTAATTCTGGCAGAGCCATGGGTGGATTGTTCATCTGGGTTTCCTTACTCCTTAATTGTGAGGTTTAAGTTAGATCAACAGGTTTTTCTCATACCCGGGCCCATAAACTGAGATTCAGGGGTGGTAATGCCATTTTCCTACAGTGCTCCCTCTAACTGTTCCTGTCAGAAAATATCATCTTCACGGAACTGAGAAACGATTTGATACCGTGAATCAGAAGAACTTGCATAATGCTTGGAATGTTTTTCCCCATGAACATGAAACTATTAACATCTGTATAGCATCTGTATGGCAGTTTATAAAAGTCAATTACTCCTCATAACTTTAACTTACATTTCACTTTTCAATATTTGGTTAAATCACTCAGTTACTAACTTTCGTTTGTTAAGCTTATGGTACCATGCTCAATCAAATATCAAAATCTTGCACAGCCAGATACCTACGCATTCTCTCAAACATCTTAAAGTAGCAAAGTTCTACACACCATATAGAGTGGAAGAACACACCAGCACAATCCACAATTATTGCTAGGAGTTATATACCGTAACATCGCCCCATCCAGAATAAGACTCACCTCAAAAAATGTGATAACCCAAACAATTCTTAAAGCATATAGTATATGGTCGAATCACAAGTTATTGAATGTGAAAATGGTGGTTGGAAGCGCACACCTATTTATTTCTGCTTATCTACCGTTACGGCGTTAGTAGCAGCACCCTGAGGTCGCGGTCTCTCAAGTCTATTGTCAGGCAGTCCCGGTTGATATATTGAATTACTGAACCCTTCGTGAAATCCTAATTCCGTGTGAGGCTTAACACCATTGATATTAGGACTAACCATAAGGATTGTTTGGAGTTCGCACTAGGATATATAGGATAGAATTGATTTCTATTTGTTTCTCGGTTTCATCATCAAGGTTGCCCCTGACGAAGGGACGATTCAGTCCCGAAATGCATTGGGCTTTTTAATAATGTTCAAGACGAAAATATTGTTAATCATGACATCAATGATGTAACATTTGTATTTCATGTAATAATTTGATATAGCATGTATTATTAAGAGTGATTCATGTTCACCAAATTGATTTATGTTTATTGTACTAAACAAATATAAAAGATATAATTTCACATGATTTAAATTGTGGATTTGAGTTGATAACTTGGGTATTAACATATAGAATAATTAGGGTTTGATCACAACCCAAGTGAACAGTGCACGATGTATACAAGCCTTCTGGTTTGCATTATTGCCACGAATCACAAGTTAGCCACAAAAATGATGTAAATTCAAGTCTGAAGCTGATAATCCATGAACAAGATGTTCAGTCGAAGGTGTCATAAAACAAATCTATGGAGAAAAGATAGCCTACCTGTGTAAACGCATTAAGGATGCGTCTACCAAAATTAGAGAAATGTTAAGCATCTATCATGAAAGGTGAAATTATTTTGCCAGAATCCTTAAAATACTCCTCGTCCTGCACTACAACAATGTGAAGACCTGCTAAAATATCTTTACAATGGAAACCACAAAGTCCTGGGACCCAATATTAGGTGTTTTCCTACAGTATTGAAGTTTTAATATTGAACTGCATTTTATTGACTCCATATTATCTAACAAGTAGCATATTGTCAAGGTAAGGTAAGTAGTTGTGGAGGTAAGACTAGTAAATATATCATTCTCTATACATGCTTATCTTGGTTGTCAATACTGTGAGGTCGAGATATATAAATATATAGTGGAAGGCACATAACAAAACGTGTCAGCCATGCCTTTTTGTGTTGCTTGCAAAAATTGTTAAATTAAATAAAATCCTTTGATTTTCCAAAACCTGGAGTGCCGCTGTGGACCTTGCAGGGAAGATTGCAGAAGACTGGCTGAAAAAACCAAAAACATTTGGAGATATATATATATATATATATATATATATATATATATATATATATATATATACATATATATATATATTGACTGCGTCCAGCTCACTGGAGCATGATTATGCAGGACTTCCGTTCCCAGAATTCATTTTAATTGTATACTCACCTGAGTGTGATTGAACCTAAATAAAGGAGGGAAAAATTAACGAATGCCTGGAGTGAGCAGTCATTTTGGTAGCAGACATAGCTCTGATGAAGGGCGCATGCCTGAAACGCGTTAGGTCTCTGCTGACGCTGAGTGACCTGGCCTCTTCCTTGACCTGGCACAAGCTGGATGGAGAGTGTGCCCCAAGCTGTGAGCGCAGTGTGGATTTGGATGTAAAACGGCCTGCTCGGTCGGGGGGCGCACCGCCGCGGACTCATGCGGTCCCGCTGCTGGTGTCATTATCAGCGATGCGGGCCCGTCTGGCATATGGCTGAATGGAGGACGAGTTTAAAGGGACACCCGTGATTTTGAAAGACATTTTACCGAAATTGACTGCGTCCAGCTCACTGGAGCATGATTATGCAGGACTTCCGTTCCCAGAATTCATTTTAATTGTATACTCACCTGAGTGTGATTGAACCTAAATAAAGGAGGGAAAAATTAACGAATGCCTGGAGTGAGCAGTCATTTTGGTAGCAGACATAGCTCTGATGAAGGGCGCATGCCTGAAACGCGTTAGGTCTCTGCTGACGCTGAGTGACCTGGCCTCTTCCTTGACCTGACACAAGCTGGATGGAGAGTGTGCCCCAAGCTGTGAGCGCAGTGTGGATTTGGATGTAAAACGGCCTGCTCGGTCGGGGGGCACACCGCCGCGGACTCATGCGGTCCCGCTGCTGGTGTCATTATCAGCGATGCGGGCCCGTCTGGCATATGGCTGAATGGAGGACGAGTTTAAAGGGACACCCGTGATTTTGAAAGACATTTTACCGAAATTGACTGCGTCCAGCTCACTGGAGCATGATTATGCAGGACTTCCATTCCCAGAATTCATTTTGATTGTATACTCACCTGAGTGTGATTGAACCTAAATAAAGGAGGGAAAAATTAACGAATGCCTGGAGTGAGCAGTCATTTTGGTAGCAGACATACCTCTGATGAAGGGCGCATGCCTGAAACGCGTTAGGTCTCTGCTGAGGCTGAGTGACCTGGCCTCTTCCTTGACCTGACACAAGCTGGATGGAGAGTGTGCCCCGAGCTGTGAGCGCAGTGTGGATTTGGATGTAAAACGGCCTGCTCGGTCGGGGGGCGCACCGCCGCGGACTCATACGGTCCCGCTGCTGGTGTCATTATAAGCGATGCGGGCCCGTCTGGCATATGGCTGAATGGAGGACGAGTTTAAAGGGACACCCGTGATTTTGAAAGACATTTTACCGAAATTGACTGCGTCCAGCTCACTGGAGCATGATTATGCAGGACTTCCGTTCCCAGAATTCATTTTGATTGTATACTCACCTGAGTGTGATTGAACCTAAATAACGGAGGGAAAAATTAACGAATGCCTGGAGTGAGCAGTCATTTTGGTAGCAGACATACCTCTGATGAAGGGCGCATGCCTGAAACGCGTTAGGTCTCTGCTGACGCTGAGTGACCTGGCCTCATCCTTGACCTGACACAAGCTGGATGGAGAGTGTGCCCCGAGCTGTGATCGCAGTGTGGATTTGGATGTAAAACGGCCTGCTCGGTCGGGGGGTGCACCGCCGCGGACTCATGCGGTCCCGCTGCTGGTGTCATTATCAGCGATGCAGGCCCGTCTGACATATGGCTGAATGGAGGACGAGTTTAAAGGCACACCCGTGATTTTGAAAGACATTTTACCGAAATTGACTGCGTCCAGCTCACTGGAGCATGATTATGCAGGATTTCCGTTCCCAGAATTCATTTTGATTGTATACTCACCTGAGTGTTATTGAACCTAAATAAAGGAGGGGAAAATTAACGAATGCCTGGAGTGAGCAGTCATTTTGGTAGCAGACATACCTCCGATGAAGGGCGCATGCCTGAAACGCGTTAGGTCTCTGCTGACGCTGAGTGACCTGGCCTCTTCCTTGACCTGACACAAGCTGGATGGAGAGTGTGCCCCGAGCTGTGAGCGCAGTGTGGATTTGGATATATATATATATATATATATATATATATATATATGAGAAAGAAACTCTGTATTCTACTTCAAATATAAAGCGACTAGCACACCAAGGTCAGTTTCAAAATTCAGTGTATTAGGTCAAATGGCGACGCGTTTCGATCACAAGGATCTTCTTCACAAGCCAGATTGTACAAATAAACATCCACCATTTAAAGTGCACACAAAATGATAAACATAGAAGATGGCCCAACAGTGCAGGTTGCCAGCATGAACATCAAGTGGCCCAAGAAACATGAATCATATCCAAATGGCCCAACCGGGTCAATCAGTGGAATGCAGCAGCCCCACACGAAAAAGAAGGGTATAAAACAGTGAACACCGTGCACAGAAATATAAAAGAAAGGGGGGAGGTGGAGAAGCGGATATGTTAAAAATCACAAAGGGAAACAGGTTTGGGAGACACTTTCGACTGGCCTTCATAGTAAAGTCATCTATATGTCCATTCTCGTATCGACACCTCAATACACATTCTATCGGTCTATGCATCTAGTGAAGGTTTTGAACTGTTGGTGCTGAAATGTGGTTGGGATCAGCCCCCACCCCCTCACACTCCAGTACGTTCAGGGAAAACAATGATCACATCAGAAGCTGGAAAAGAAATTTCCAAATAGACTAAGTTACTTATCCAATATGGACAAAAAGTTCCTCATCTTCGTTGATCCCAAAGGGGGTCTTGCTATTGAGGAGTATAATGTATTTGGATTCCAGGATTCTCAGGTGTTTCTCACGGTCACCCTCTCTGGGGTTGGCTGCAATCCTGTCAATACCAAAGAAAGAAAGACTGTTAGGATTCTGGTTATGGTGTTTAAGCCAATGTCTCGCACCTCGCAGCGACCCCGACTGGTGAAGGTAACCAGCAGCGCCGGAAAGCTTTCTTGGTAAAGTCTAATTGCTGGTTCTCGCCGCCGATCCCACACAACGGAGGAAATCGGAAACCACGTGGCTGAGCGTCAGACGGGTGAGTACGGAGCAGGCTACGAGGCGCCGGTAGGCGTTCGCGGTCTGTTGAACTACTGCTGTGTTCTGTTACCAGCTGGGTATTGCAGGATTGAGAATGTGGATCTGGCAGGGGTTCCGCGCCTAAGTATTTCGGAATGCAAAAACAACAGTTGATGGACAGAATGCAGAACAATGTCATACATTCACCCCAGTACAGAGATCTGGGCCTAAATCCATCGTTTTTTTGCTCACCATGCCATTCCAGTTTGAACCCAGCCATATGCAAATCAGTTTTGACCCTGTGCCTCATGGGAACAGTCCAGCCCGAACTGCCAAGCCAGGTCCTCCCTGGACTGGAAACAAGCATCCTAGGACCGGTTTCGGGGTTTCACCCCTCTTCAGCCAGGATAGCTTGATTCCAGTGGCATGGAGAGCATGGGACCCACGTCTGGGCATACCTGGCGCACTTAGGGCGAGAAAGCAAAAGACACACAATTGATGGACGGAATGCAGAACAAATCAAAACATTCACCCCCAGTCAAGAGATCTGGGTTAAATCCATCATTCTTTTGCTCACCATGCCACCCCAGTTTAGACCTGGCCATATGCAAATCAGTCTTGACCCTGTGCCTCATGGGAACAGTCCAGCCCGAACTGCCAAGCCAGGTCCTCCCTGGACCGGAAACAAGCATCCTAGGACCGGTTTCGGGTTTCACCCCTCTTCAGCCAGGACAGCTTGATTCCAGTGGCACAGTGAGCCCAGGACCCACGTCTGGGCATACCTGGCGCACTTAGGGCGAGAAAGCAAAAGACACACAATTGATGGACGGAATGCAGAACAAATCAAAACATTCACCCCCAGTCAAGAGATCTGGGTTAAATCCATCATTCTTTTGCTCACCATGCCACCCCAGGATGCTTGTTTCCAGTCCAGGGAGGACCTGGCTTGGCAGTTCGGGTTGGACTGTTCCCATGAGGCACAGGGTCAAGACTGATTTGCATATGGCTGGGTTCAAACTGGAATGGCATGGTGAGCAAAAAAACGATGGATTTAGGCCCAGATCTCTGAACTTTTTGTCCATATTGGATAAGTAACTTGGGGGGTCATTACGATGGTGGGCGGAAGCACAACCGCCATGCTGGCGGATGCAAAAACCACCAGTTACCGCCGGCACGCAGCAGTCCACACGCCCGCCCAATTACGATGCGAAAAGTAGGCCAAACACCGCCGGCAAGCCAGCAACACCGTCCGCCATCAAAGTGCGTCCGTACACGTAGCGGCGCAGCACAATTGACACACACCGCCCGACGAAATCACGTCCCGCCCGGCGTATAAATTACGATGCCGCAAACAAACGGCTCCCACGGCTAAGAGATACCGTACGACAAACCGAAGTGGTAACACGGACGCCGAGCACGGACAACGAAGAAGCGGCTCCCCCGAGCATGAATCCAGCACTGCAGGCCCTCCCCATGCTCATGCTGATGCACCACCAAGGACGCAACGTACCGCGGAGACGCAGGTAGGCACACACACAACAAGTGCACGCAAACAGCGCACACAGTGCAAGGGCGGAAAAGCGGACAACCCCCACCAGCGCGTGTACACTACACATCCACCATTGCATCCACATATGACACACAGGCCAAATCGTAACATCGCGTAACACATGTGTACACACCACCTGGGACTAGGAACCAACGACCCCGTCACGGCCCCAAAGCGGCGATGACGCCGCCACACATGCGCACAACGCAGAGGCCAACCGCAGCGCCATGCATGCGTCGCACACAGACACAGGGACACAACCAAGCAGCACACACATCAGCCCCACCCTGAACGCACATGACACGTGACAGGCCTGCCACAGACATGTCCCCAATGCCCAATTCACGGACAACACCCAACGCCACACAACCGACGCACACATGTCAGTGAAGTCACGCAACAGCAGGACACACCCCAGTGTAACAAACATGGCGTAGCACACAGCGGCGGCAACACCAACTAGGAGAAGCAGGGCTCCTTCGGGAAGAGGAACGCCAGTACCACACTGAAACACCCATACCACCCTGCACATATGAACAAGACATATAAAACGGAACACCAAAGAGCCCGGGGACCGACAACAGGTGGCCCAAGAATAACATTCACACACAAGGCCCAATGCAGAGCGGAAAGGCAGCCTGCCGCCCACACAAGGGAGAGCACAGCACTGAATGACCTTCCATTCCAACTCCGAAACCACAGCCCTACGACAGAAGCCGGTGAATACAGCCATTGTCCAAGAAAAGACCAACACAGGCATGCCGAGGAGACCGACCACAGGGCAGATAGCGCATATCACAGAAGCACACAACGGACGGGGAGGAAAAAAATAACACTCCCCCATGTCGGCCACATGCAAGTTAATTGGAAGGAGTCACACATCACTGACCTTGAACTGTCTGAGAAGCATGTGGGATGAGGGCCCGTGTCCTCCGCACAAGCCAACAGAACACAAGTCCTGTCTCCCTACGACTACACAGAGCTCACAGCAACCTCGGAGCGTGCACATTGCAGACTGCACACACAGCCGGAGCACGCCACCACAACGCACCGCTGCGAAATGGCAACCGCAACACACCTACCCAACTACGCCGGACAGCTCAAGCTGTACAAAACCAACCTGATACATACATTGGGATGCGATCTCCTGTCCCTGCTGAACGTAAGTTACCGACTGACTTACCGCATCACATTGTTCAGCTGCGTCATGCCCGTCTTCTACTGTCGGAGGTGTCCCTACCAGCATCCCGTGGAGATGTGCCTCTCCAACCCGGCATGTCTAAAGGCGGACCTGCTACCACTACTCCTCCCTCTGGACGCACACGACAGGGCCTGCTCTGCCTATGGGGGCATGGCGTATGTGGCCAACATCGCACCCGCACTGAAATGGGACCACTGTGCCTCCACACGACGGATCATCGAGAACAGCTACATCGAATGTCACCCAGCATGCCCCATCATGGTCCTCCAAGGGACAACTTACGAACAACACCTTGACAGCCACCATCCGCTACATTGGCTGGCAAACATGTACACCACCAATGACATGGAAGCCCTGCTGGACGGCATCGCATACCTGACAACCTGTAAATTCGTCGGACCACAACGCAGGTTCCCCGATTGACCTATGATGTCCAACCCCGCACCCATGCTTAGCTTCCGCACGGACTGGCCAGTCACCACCACAACAGCCATACCAAACGACCGGCAACTGTAACCACACCATCAACGACATCGCCATGACATCGGATATGACCGGGACATGCACACTGTTCCCCATCACATCCAGGAACACCGCATGCATCGTGGGAGGCAGTGGCATGGGGTCTGTGTATCGCACCCACATGGACGGAACTGCACGAACAACCAGGACACGACATGGATCCAGCGCCCATGGACACACACACCGCTCAGTGGACATGAATAGGTCGCCTGGAGTCTGTGGGTGCTGCACCCTCCCACCCCCACCCCGGGAATCCCATACCAGGACCTTTGCATGGACGACAAGTGCATACAACTACAACACGACCCCAGTGACTGTGACATGTCCAGTAACCACCACATTGCAACAACAAGTGGCACGCCGCTGCATGCACGCAAGCACATGCCCTGATGTCATCTCACATGCACGCGTGCATGAGGAACAACCGCAGCAAACCTGTCACATGGAACTGAGATGGACTGTGCCCATGATGCCAAGCGGTCTGGTAGGCTACATGTATACCGTCTGTGTCAAAGTCCGCAGCTCCGCAGCTATACGTAAATGTACATTAGCACAGCCTTGGCCAAGCAGATGTAACTCTGAAGCCCACATCCCACATGCAACAGCCAATCACATGTAACCCCACACCCTATCCCATTTGCAATCATGCTCAGTATATCCTCAACATGTATTCCGCTGCCAGTAGTGTCCACTATACTGCATCACAGAGGACAGAAGACTCAATATAATGTTTGAAACCAAAACTGTCTCCGCTGACTCATTTCACAAGTACGAATGAGAGAGGATGAGAGTATGTGAAGTACACGGCAGTCGTGACATGACCATGTAGTCCACTGGTATTGGATGTCAACGCAAATGAGTACCACAACTGTGGAAGACACACATGTGTCGTGTGAAGTCGTATGGACGCAGTGCTCAGGTGGGTGGGTGTGACGGGTAGATGCGCACATGCCAAGTTGGAGCACGCCGTGTTGGGAGGGGTCATGAACAGTACACCACCGCTTCCCTGGGCATTGTGAGAGGACACCTGTCGGGGGGAGTGAACACGTGTGTGCACAGCAGCCGGGCACACGTACAAAGCGGTACCAGGCGCACCTCAGCCCACCCTCTGTGGACAAGCTGGATCCTGTTATGCGCCCGCCATGCCCCTTGACAAGGCACACACAGCCCCAGTCGACCAGGTGTAACCCCAACATAGTCAATCCGCACAGGCGATACAGGGCACGGGATGGCAGTGGAGCATGGTGTGTGAGAGGTCTCCTCGCGCTCCTCCTGGTCATATCACGCAGGCAATAGAACCTCAACGTCTAGCATGGCACAAGTCAGATGGAAGTGTAGGGGACGCACCACAGCACGAGCAGCACTGACGTCACGGGAGGTGGCTCGCACCATCCCATCCATTGCCCATCATACCAACCACGACACATGCCATTGCGACTAAGTGCAAGCGCGTGCGCCACCACCCCGAGCCCTCCCCAGAGAGGCCAAAGAGTGAATGTGTGGGCCATCAGTCACAGACGGACGCGGCCTGGCCGCAAGGGCAGCCACAGCCACTGGGTGTCGCAGGTGGCGGATCCGGAAGGCGAAGACTGTGATGCATAGTCCATGCAGGCCGGGTCTCCATTTGGGGCACCACGCAGGTGGACGGCGTCCCGTAACACATCATACCCTGAGACAGCCCACTTGTGCAACTGGACCCACACATACACTCCTTGCCCTCTCTGGTGCGAGCTTGGGGCTGCCTGTGCAAGCGCTAGCCTCGCAGGTGCACATGCATATTGGGGGAGCGAGGGGAGGACATGAGGGCTGGGGCGAAGATGACTGTATCACTGTCAGTGAGTACAAGGGATGACCCAGATGTGGAAAGGAAGAGACGTGTCCCGTGTGTACTGCAACTAGTCGCCAATCCAACTACCCCCCATGTCCGGAATGTAAGCCCGCACCTAGGCCCGCCCATCCGCCACATCGAATATACCACCAGCACGACAACCTTCCCATTCGAAACACTGACTGGGGGTGGCGACCAGTGAACAATCATGTGTAGCCTACCCACGCGTACATGTGGGCCCTCCATGATCCATGTCACCTGCGGCAAAGTCATGACATGCGCAATGTGGGAAGTGAGGAGAGCTGTCCGCCCCACGCACAGAAGGTGCATCAGCTCCACAGACCCAGCAGCGAGTCCAGCAGGGGTCACATGTGCAGGGGCAGCTGTGCCTGGTGTGAAGGCACATGCATATAGACAGCACATCGACCAATGTGTAGTCTGCCCACATCTACAGTCCATCATCATGCGGACATAGGAATTGAACACAGGGCAACACATCTTAGTGGGTGCACCCACCGTGACCAACAATGCGCAATCATCGACGTACCCGCCCTGTGCATGGCTCCCCACCCAACGGAGGCACATCCAGTGCCACCATCCCACACACACAAGCCTTCCACGGAACATGCTGTGTCCAATGGTCAGTACAGAGTCAGCGCCCATCTGGTGGATCCTGAACAGGAGACACATGCACACACATGCCAGCTCCCACTATGTACGTCTGCCACCTGGCACGTGCAATGTAACCTCTCACCTGTGATGTGTGACTGCAAGCACACAGCCGTCTTGGCATGGGGCTGTCAATGTGGACACCTGTCAATGTTTCGGGAGGTGTGATCCGTACAGTGCTGTACATAGGGTGCAGTGCTGACACCTACTACTGTCTCATATCCCCTCGTGCCACAGGTCCCACTTGTTTTGGCCGCTCAGCCTGTGCCCACATCGTCGTCGTCGTGTGCCATACTCATCCAGCCTCGGAAGCAGTTCCATGCTCAGCAGACATTCATGTTGCCGTGGCGTTGCCGCTTGACGAATATGCAGTCAGTCCCCATCAGCACGCCCCGCAAGTCATTGGGGCCTAGATCCCCATGTGCATGCACATGGCAGTGGTTTGTATCACTAGCCATTGCCATTGTTGGGAGACCTGTGTAAGTGTATTGTGGCCGTGCCGTCCCAGCTTGACAGCTGGGCTGTATCTCATGTGCCTGCTCAGTCATGTCAGTGATGTGTATGCGAAATTGCTATGTGTTGTGTTGCTTTGACATGTGTCCACTGCCATTTTCCCTAGGCGGAGACCGAACATTGACCGCCCATACCAATTGCTGGCGGACATGGACGATACAGAGGTCATTAGGAAGTTTCGGCTGGACAGGCCAACCCTGCATCGACTGTGTGCCATGTTGGAACCCCATCTCCGTCCCCGCAGGGTGTATCCGACAGCTGTCACCCCCACGGCTAAGGTGATGGCCGCCATGCATTTCTTCGCCACTGGGTCATTCCAGCACACAGTGGGCAGTGGAGGAGGGATGTCCCAGCCCATGTTCAGCAAGGTGCTGAGGGATGTACTGGCAGCCATGATGCTGTACCGAAACAGGTACATCCGCTTCCCCAGGGCTCGTGAATTGGCGGCAGTGAAGGGTGCATTCTATGCCCTTGGCAGAATCCCACACGTCGTTGGAGCCATTGACTGCACACATGTTGGCCTTGTTCCACCACAGGCCACTGAGCACCTGTACCGCAACAGGAAGCACACGCACTCCCTGAATGTGCAAGTGGTGTGCCTTGCGGACATGGTGATCACCCACGTGTGTGCAAAGTTCCCAGGCTCGGCCCATGACGCACACATAATGCGCAACAGCATCTTGCCACGACTGATGTCCAATCTGCAACAGGATCGTGGCTGTATTGTCGGTGAGTATGTGGAGTGGTGTAGCGTGCTGGCTGTGCGATGCTGTCCCCTGTCCAGTTGGAATAGCAACGGTTCTCTGTGTCCCTCACACCCAGGTGACTCTGCGTACCCGAATGGGGCATGGCTGCTCAGTCCATTGAGGAATCCTCGCACCCCAGCAGACGATCGCTACAATGAGGCACATGGGAGGACCAGACGTGTGGTCGAGCGTACCTTTGGCCTCCTCAAGTCCAGGTTCAGGTGCCTGGACCGCACCGGGGTGCGCTGGCGTACTCCCCACAGAAGGTGTGCCAGATAGTGGTGGCGTGCTGCATGCTGCACAATCTGGCCATTCGGAAGCAGATCCCCCTCATCGTGGATGACGGAGATCAACCAGGGCCCCAGCCCGCAGACCAGGACAGCTCGAGTGAGGAGGACAGCGGAGAGGAGGAAGCTGGTAATGTGCGGCAGCAGCTCATCGCCCACTACTTCACTTGACGGTGAGTGTCCATGTACGCCGGCTGATGTGGCTGTATCTGTGCAGGTGTGTGTGTGCTGTGTCAGGGTGGCCGTTTGTTCACTGCGTGCTGTGTGTCAACGCTCCATGGCCAGGGTAGTATGCCACTGTTGGTGGCTGTGGCATTGTGCCCTATTGCTCTGTGCGATGTGTGTACATTGCTTGTAGTTGTTGACATGTACTGTGTGATGGGTGTGTGACACACTCATTGAATGTGCTCCTGTTCTGTCTCCCACCCCTAGGTCCCTACAGGCCCTCCGGTTCCATTGCCATGCCACGCATCAGGTGCCTTTCCGCCCAAGGTGGCCGTTGTATTCCGTACAAATAAAACACAGGGCACAAACAGCAGTTTGTGTAAGAGGTGCATTTATTTCAAACTGTGACATGTGATTGTGTGTAAGGTGATGACAAAAGTGGTGCGTGCAGTGACAATGAGCTGTCGGTCATGGCTGCATGATGCTCAGGGTGTACCCACTGGTTCCATGTCCATGGTCCAACAGACACATGCCATCCAGATGGCTGTGTGGAGTGGGATCGTAGTCCAAGTCAATGCAGTGGGTGGTCAAGGAAGGCTGGCTGGCTGCCTCACTTGCGTCTGGAGCGTGCGTAGTCCTCCCGGGAGATCTGTTTGTACTTCGGACGGCCCCTTCCACGTTTGGGAGGGGGGGTGTGTGGTGGCGACCTGCTGGTGGGGGGTGAGGTGTGCTCACTGGCTGTGGACGCAGGGGAACTGGACACTGCTGCTCGACCCTGCGCCCCGGCAGGTGGTGGCGGTGGTGGAGCTGCTGTCCCTGGCTGTGACCTCACCACCAGCTGGCCCATGAGGTCCACGAGTTGGCCCATACGGGCGTCCATGGACCTCAGCACCCCCAGCACCTCCTGCGTGTCTGAAGCAGACCTGGCCCATTGTCCTTGGGCCTCTTCATAGGCCCCAAGGACTCTGGCCATTTGAGGCAGGGCATGGCTCCCAGGGGAGACTTGCGTTTCCCTGACCCTGCTCCTCCTACCGGTACTGCTGCCACCGGCCTGCCCACTAGCCACATTGCTCACCACGGTCCTCGCTGTGGCTCCCAGGGTGGATCCAGTCGGCCGGGCCACCACCTGCGCTGGGGCTGGTGCCAGCGAAGACGTGGTGGTGGTGGCGGCGGTGGTGGTCGGTGCGGCGATGGTGGCGGTTGCGGCAGTGGTAGTGGCCGCAATGACCGTGGGTGTGGCCGCAATGACCGTGGGTGTGGCCGCAATGTCCGTGGGTGTGGCCGCAACGACAGTGGCAGCAGGGGGCTGGGAATGTTCAGCAGCCCTGGATGATGAGTTGGTGGGTAGGAGGGGTCCTGGGGAGCGGCTGGGCCCTGCCACACCAGATGGGCCTGCTTGGTGGTCCGTGTCCGAAGAGGAGGACAGATCCTCCACATCCGTGTGTCCTCGTTGGGGGCTTGTAGGCTGGCTGTGCTGGCTGCTGGCTCCATCCCCAGCATCCAGCAGTTCGTCACCTGTGGAGAGAATGAGATTTGTTATTGTGTTGCACCTTGCGAAGTATGTATTTGTCGTCTGACATTAACAGTTCGTGCAATCTCGTACATGGGTTTCCCGGAGGCGTGTGTGTGGCTGTACCATTTGTAGTTGTGTGTGCTTGGCAATGGGACTGTGTGCTGTGCACATGTGGCATGGGACGGATTGGCCATGCCGATGGGTGTGTTGCTGTGCCCCTACTTATTGTGACTCTGGTGTATGCGGGCTCCTGGCCCATCCTGGGTCTGGTTTGTACTTTGCTTTTGGGGTTCAAATGGAACGCTTAGGAACGCATATGGCAACATGGGGGCCATGCCCCAGATTCGCATTTGGGAGGGAATATGCTTTTGGGGTTCAAATGGAACGCTTAGGAACGCATATGGCAACATGGGGGCCATGCCCCAGATTCGCATTTGGGAGGGAATATGCTTTTGGGGTACATGCTGTGAGCCATGGGTGCCGAACGTGACATGTGTTGTGGCAGCATGACAGTGCATGGTCTGAGGTGTGTTCATGCCTGACATGGCCTGCATATTTGCTGTCTGTTGTGATTACTGGACATGGCATTGGACGCATCGTTATGAGTGAGTGTTGGTTGTGTGCCAGCCAACGTATTGCAGTTGTCCCATCTCCTTGGTGTGCGTGCTGCCCTGTGCCATGTGCATCACTGCAGTGCTCGGGGGGTGTGGCCCATGTTGTGTGTTGTTGCTCACAGTGTGGCGTGCGCTTCATTGACTTCTGGCACATGGTTGGTCATGGGCATGTATCTTAGCGTGACTGCTGTATGTGTGGCAGCTGTGCGGATGACATGCCTTTCATGAGACTGGGGCTGACGGATGGGATGGATGGTATGTTGTATGTGCATGGTGTGTCTGTGTGTTTGATGGGTTCAGTGGTGTTCGTGTGCATTTATGTTGTTACGCTCTGTTGCGTCTAGTGTTGTTTGTCTTACATAGGCGTAGTTGTGGGGTGTGTGGTTGACAGGCAGTAGGGGCTACATGGACAGGACTTCAATGGTGTTTCGGTTGTGTGTGATGAGTTGCACAGTGGCTGCCGTGTGGTACTATATTCAGTGTGGCTTGTGCATGCAGACGTGGCTCCTTGGGTGTTGCTGTGTCTGTGATGGGTCATGTGAGGTGTGAGTCTGTGGTTCATGTCCGTGTGCACATTGTTCACTTGTTCGTGACGGTGGGCGGTGCTGCGTGTTCGTCTGCTACGTGACATGTCCCATGTGTTGGTCGTGTTACGGTCCTCATGCCTCCAGTAATCCAGCCCTGTCCAGTTTCCCACCTGCAGGTTGTTCGGGCGTGCACTGTACTGGATGCCACATGGTTCTAAGCGGGGGTGCTCCATGTTGCAGGTCTGTGGGGGTGGGGGGTGTTGTGGGTCGTGGTGGTGGCTGGACACCCACTGACACCGATTGTTGTGGACCGTGATGTCTACCTTTCGGCTGTCGGTGTGCACTGCGGTGGCTGACACGTGGGTGTGGGGTGTGGGGGATGCTCCTCCTTGCTGTGCTGTGGGACTAGGGGCCTGGTGTGTGTTGTACTTGGGCTGTCCACCCTCCCACCCACTGCACTTTGTGTTCCTGCCACTTACCTGTTACTTGTCGGTTAGTGCAGCTATGGCGGACACATGGGTGTGGTGGGTGCTCGTTGTGGCGCTTCTGGCATACTTGGGGACCTGTTGGTGGTTACGTGGCTGGCTGAGTGTACACATGTCCCCACGTATCTTACAGTTGTTCGGTTTGGGCTGTGTGTGGTGGTGTCTGTTGCATGTGTGTGTGATGTGTTGTGTATTGTGTGCTGGACATGGGGGTGTTTGTCCCTGGGAGCTGTGGCATGGTGGTAGTGCATGTGAGTACATAGCGGTGTGCTGGTATACATTAGTTTGTACTTACCAGCCTCCACTCCCCTGCTAATCCGGCGAGGATCTCCGGATGTATAATGACTCGCACCTTCTCCTCCCACGCTTTGAAGGTCTTGAAGAGCGCGGGATTCCCTCCGCCAGTGACGGCAGCCAGCTCTCTGTTCTTGTTCTCCTTCTTCTTGACCAGGCTCTTGACGTCATTCCACCGTTTGTTGATTTCAACTCTGTTCCTGGGCAGGGTCCCGACTGCATTGACCTGGTCTACGATCCGGTTCCACATTCTGTTTCTGGTGGCTAGTGGTGTGTGCTGGACCAGGTTCCCATAGATTTGTGGGTGCACCTTGATAATCTCGTCGACCATGACCGTCAGCTCCATGGGCGTGAACTTGGGCATTCTTTGTGGTGCCATGGTGTTTGTGGTGCTGGTGCGGTGTGTGTTGTGTAATGTGCAGGGGGTTTGTGGTGCCGGTGTTTGGTGGTGGTGGTGGTGGTGGTGGTTGTGATGTGTGCGTTTCTGTGGTGTGCTGCTGTCCTTGCTGTGTCACTGTGTCCTCTCCTCTCCTCTCTAGTTTGCAATGTTGCAAGGGGTTGTGGTCTGTGGGAGTGCTGCTTTTGTACTTACCTATGTGGGTGTGTCCTCATGGTCTGTTGTTTTCAGGTGTGTTGTGTCTGGTGTTCTGGCCTTTGTAGTTTTTGTTTGTCCAGGGGGTGTTTTCGGGATGTGTACTGTGCTTGTGTATTTGTGCGTGCCTTGCTGTGTGGACTTGTTGGCCATGTTGTGTGCGATTGTTTTTGTCAGCGGATGGTTTCTGTGCAGGGACGTGGGCGCCATGGCTTCTGCCGTGTCGATTCTCATCGGCGTTGTTTGCGCTGGCGGGCGGTATATTTGTAGTTTTCCCGCGCTCATGGCGGTGCGATCGTAATCTCACTTGCGGTGTGTCGGCCGTGAGGGCGGGCGGTTTTGTGTTGTCGTGCGTGTTTCCGTCCGTGGCGGGCGGTTTGACTCCGACTCGGACGATGGCGGGCGGTATCTTGTGTGATTTTTCGCCGATGGCGGTTTTCGGTTTGTGTAATCGTAATGGCGTGGTCGGTGTTCAGACGGTGTGTGCGGGCGGATTTTTGCCGCTTTCATGCCTGGCGGATTATTTTACGCCGGGTATCGTAATGGGCCCCTTAGTCTATCTGGAAATTTATTTTCCAGCTTCTTATGTGATCATTGTTTTCCCTGAACGTACTGGAGTGTGGGAGGGGGATCCCAACGACATTTCAGCACCAACAGTTAAAAACCTTCACTAGAGGCATAGTCCGATAGAATGTGTATTGAGGTGTCGATACGCGAATGGACATATAGATGACTTTACTGTGAAGGCCAGTCGAAAGTGTCTCCCAAACCTGTTTCCCTTTGTGATTTTTAACATATCCCGTTTTCCACCTCCCCCCTTTCTTTTATATTTCTGTGCACGGTGTTCACTGTTTTATACCCTTCTTTTTCGTGTGGGGCTGCTGCATTCCACTGATTGACCCGGTTGGGCCATTTGGATATGATTCATGTTTCTTGGGCCACTTGGCAGAACCAATGAATATAAAATGTATGTCTCTTCGGCCACTTGGCCATTTGAATCAAGTTAGACCTGTATTTACGAGATCAGGCAGTATATAAATTTTTTTAACACAATGTGCCATTAAATTAGGTACTGTATAATTCTACGCAACTGCGATGAAATAGGATCGTGAATTTACAATATATTTTTATTTGTTTATGTTTACGTTGTGGCAATTTATTGGAAAAATGTGAATTTAACATTTGACAATGAGTTACACATTATCGGACTGGATAGTCTTTTGTTCATGTTCATGCTGGCAACCTGCACTGTTGGTCCATCTTCTATGTTTATCATTTTGGATGTTTATTTGTACAATCTGGCTTGTGAAGAAGATCCTTGTGATCGAAACGCGTCACCATTTGACCTAATACACTGAATTTTGAAACTGACCTTGGTGTGCGAGTCGCTTTGTATTTGAAGCAGAATACGGAGTTTCTTTCTCATTATTAACGGGGTCTGGCACCCGCACCTCGCACCGACCCCGACTGGTGAAGGTAATCAGCAGCGCCTGAAAGCTTCCTTGGATATATATATATAAAAAAACTAGTGGTGATCCAGTTATAGTAAGGTCTGCTTTTCCATAGAAAGAGTGTTTTATGATTTGCTAATAACTTTGGTACCATTTGAATTTTCACAAAACTTTCAAAAAAAGTTCGGCCACCCAGCTCCTATCTGGAAAGTTTTGGGGTGATCCGTCAACCGGAGGCTGAGAAAAAAGGGGGGGTCCCAAAACGCGAAATCCCCATGCATTTTCCATGGACTTCTTTAAGACAGGCTACAGCAAAAACTGCTGAACTGAATTACATGGTATCAGTGTAAATCTGTTCATTAGTTTTTGAGAAATTTAGGGTAAAAAATAATTGTATAGTATATTTAGGCAGTTGAGTTCGCCAGAGTCTCGCCAAATTATCGCGGGGGCACCAATTTAAAAATAGAGCATTCTGATTGGCCAGGGAGTCTTATTTCCCATTGGCCATCTCGCTCCCATGAGAAACATTTTGCTGGCAGCCATTACAGGACTCAGGACGTAGTTCCCTGTCCTGAAGTTATAAGAAAATAAAGATATATGTGGGCAGGGTAGGGATACCCTGACCCTCTAGGCCCCATGGGGGGGGCCCAGAGGGACCCAAAAAGAAAAGTAATGGCAAAAAATGCAGCGATTCCTTGATACTCTCGCGGGATAAAAAAAAAATGTCAGCCGGGGTGCATTTATAAACTATAAGCCCATGGGAGCCCACCCCTGGGGCTGTATTAATAATGGGGAGGGGTCTGCATGGCCCTCCTCCTCGAGCCATCAGAGGCCCCGGGGAGCCCACCCCCGGGGCGAACATATTCTGTATGGGGAGGGGTGATAAATTCACCTAACTATAACGTTACTTTAACCATTATTTTTTTCACTAAATAGATAGATAGATAGATAGATAGATAGATAGATAGATAGATAGATAGATAGATAGATAGAGCTATAGACCTACACAGACATATATATATTTTAACTCTAAGTAGTATAGCACTGAGTCACTTTATCTGTCCATTCACAGCATGTCGACAATGGTAGCAAATGATTTAGAGATGTGCACGGATGCATTTAGGCAAGTATAAATCAAGAAAAGAAAGTATTGCACAACTAATCCATTGGCACAATAGAACAATATTGAATTTACAGATTTATCTGTGGTATATTTATATATAATAAGAATAAATATATGTATTAAAAAAGACATGAATGGCAGATATTGCGTGGTGCAGAGTAATCCGTGAAATGGCAAAGTATTTAAACTTAAGGACACAAAATAGGAAATAGGTGTTTCTTTAAAGAAATGTGTCCTTTATACACAAATTTTTACAGCACATAGTGGTAGGTGATAGGTTTGTTTTCACTTTTATATTAAGATATGTATTTTTTATATGTGGATGATGTCTTTATTCCTATATATGCTATAATTTTAATGGAAATCGTAAACATGTGTCAGGAGACATTTAAGTAGATATTTAGCCTGAATCAAAACATATATATATATCAAAAAATTATTTTGTAACATTGTTTCACTATAATGTGGGCAATCATATAGGAGGTTGAATATTAATTATGAATAACAACTAAATGAATAACAAACTATATTGTGTAATGGAACATGAGTTATCATGGTATGTAAAGTATGTAAAAACTCTGTAAAAATTCTTTAATATGTTTTCTATTTCCATGGTTTTAATTAAGCACGGGCACTTTAAATATGGGGGTAAAGCTGTTGAGCGTTGTCATGTGATCAAGGCCGCTTGTACGGCCGAAACGCGTAATGGCAGAGGACTGGTAAAAATAAAAAGAATTTTGGCACTGAATGAGGTCTGCACTCGTTTTTCCGGAGGATTGTGGCGAGGAGAGGAATATATATATATATATATATATATATATATATATATATATATATATATATATATATACATATATGTAAATATATATGTGTGTGATGGGGTTTTGAGAGGGACACATACAATAAAAGTGTAAATGATTACTGGGTCAAATTGAAGGGATGGAGATGAGAGCTAGATGATTGATTGAGTTAGAAGAATACAGTTGCTTGAAGAATCAATTTCCCCGTCTGCCTGTGCTGTACTTGCTACCGAAGGTGCATAAAAACTGCTCAAACCCACCTGGCAGACCCATAGTATCTTCATTAGGGAGTACACTGGAAAATACCGCCAGATACATTGATTCTGGTTTAAGAGATTTTGTCAGCAGCCTCCCTTCATACATACGTGATATGAAATACTTTTGTGCAGATTGGAAGGGATGGAATGGGAGGATGAATTTTTACTTATGACTTTGGACGTATGTTCACTTTACATAAATATCATAACTGAAGCAGGCGTTCAGGCCTCTAGACGCTTCTTGAGAGCAAGACCTTTGCAATACTTAGCTCATATAGAAATGATTTTTGACTTTGCTCTGATAGTCAGCAAGGGAGTATGTAGACAAGTTAAGAAGGAACACTTTAAATCTTAATTTCACATGTAGCACCAGTAAGAAAAGGATTAAGTTCATGAATGTGATCATTGAGGTTGAAGATAAAATTCAGACCAGCATGGTCAGGAAATGGACAGCAGGGAGGACTTCGGCATGCCGTCAGCAGTCACCCAAAGACCCTCACGTGAAGTATCCCCTTTGGAGCGCCGCTGAAGGCAAAAAAGAACTGTAATACATAAGAGCCTTATCTAAAAACACAGGGTATTATGGGGACTAAATTCAGTGAGAGGGAATACCCCAAGTCAGTTCTCAACAAGGCCATTGAATGTGTCCAGTGGATTGAAAGAGAGAAAAATTCAGAGCAGACAGTAACAGAGATGAACCCGAGACCACAAGTATGGTGATGCCATATAACAAAATTTCTAAGGCAGTGCAGACATCATCTGTAAAAACTGGGATATCATTGAAAGTGATCCCACTCTTGGGGGTTTGCTAGGAGACAAGCCCAGTATGACCTACAGGAAGGGACACTCACTCGTAGATCTACTGGTATACAGTGATATTACTGTCAAAGGCAAGGCCAGAGAGCAGAAACATAAGGGGTTTTCCCCTGTGGGAGATGCAAAGCATGCAAGAATAGCAGAAGCAGGAAGCCTCATGGCAGGGGCACTAAGAGTATAACACAATTTTTGACCTGCAGATCACTACTTGTAGTGTACACCTTGGAATGCCCTTGCAACAAAAGATATGCAGGCAGCACTATACATGCTATCAAGAAAAGGATTTTAGAACACATAAGAGCAATTGATAATGGTGGCCCTCATTATCCTATGGCTAGGCATTTCAGTGAAATGTATGATAGGGACAGCTCTAAGCTCTCATATTTTACAACTAAAAAGCATGTACCACATAACATTAGGGGAGGCAACAGAATGATCTTGCTCTGAAAAGGGCAACAAAACTTTATAGACCTTGAAACCAAAGGTCTGCTGGGTTGGAATACTGATGAGAAACCAAGGGTACGGCTCGGTGTTGATTGATGACAGTTCTGTGTATTTTGATGCCTATGTTAACATATGTTTCTCTCCTTACGGGCAGTTCCCAGAATTGATTTTAATCTGTACATATGTTTGATTTTGGTGCAGGGGGAAAGAAAGGGGATCTCACTGACATGTGGGGAAGCTTTATGGTGGGAATCACCTATCCTTTTCTTCTGATTCACACCTGGGTGTTTGAATAGCAGCCACAGATAAGATGTTTACTTTTACATGTTTTTCTCATTGTTTTTGTGTTGGGGTGCCTGATGTCATTTATCAAGAGGGTGGCATCTATTTATAGTTTTGCCTAAGAGTGCTTTTGAATTTGTGTATAGTGTTGCTAGACATTGCTTGAAATGATGCCCATTTGGCCTTTATGTAATGTGTTTCTTCTGCATGACTTCTCACAGTTACGGAAACATGAGTGTGGTCCATCACCAGGAGAAGCTGTGTACTGACTGATATTGAGCACTTTAGGCATATATTTTAGATGTGTGGACTTGGACATAGAATGAGAATGAACAGTGTTTACTGTGGAGAGATTTTGGGAATTCAGTGAGCCTGGTATGAGATTGAGTCTATTTGGACACAAACGGTATTGTATCAGGTACAGATATGCAGTGATTTGCACCTTGACCTTTCATTTAGCGTATTACAACAGTATAGTTATACATTGTAAACTGTGAATATGCACCTTATGACTAAGATATCAGTTGTAAGGATTTCTTGCTTTATGTGTTTTGTTTTAGTTCAATGTGGTCAGGTGCTGTGAGATGATTTGCACAGCTTCTGTACAAATATTGCCTTGATATATCCACCCTGTACTATTCAAATATGGCGCCCATTGATTTCACCTAGTCTGCCTTCTATGTGATCAGGGGTATATTTGGGGAAGGTACTGTAATGCCTGTCATGTGATCAAGGCAGATGTTAGGCCAAAGCACATCAGGAGATGCTTGAACAAAGAAATCATTTTTGTGCACTGCATTTGGCTCTAAAAATGTGTTTTTTCTTAAATTATACACAATGTGTGCTCCTCCAGCAGTATGCTCCACCCCCAAGCAGGTTGTGGATCAATCAAGAGCTGATGGATATGAGATGTAGCCACTCTGTAGTTATAGTTAGGGTTACCAGAGATAGGAATTCCTCAGATGTTAGTGGCTTTGCAACCGTTTGATGAATCTCCACAAAGACCTATTCTTCCTCTACATTGGCAGATAAAAAGATAAAAGGGGGAATGTGATTTTCCACCAATTCATTTTCTACAGACTTTTGTATCTCACGTATGGCTGAACGAATTTGCATGAAATTTGGCAGGATTAGACATTATGGTGTGCAAATGATCCTTTTGGGTCCTACAGATAAGTAGGGTAAGTATTTGTCACGTTTTAAGGCCCTTTAACTTAGTGATAGGTGTTGTTGCAATATGCTTGGGAAATTTCACAGCATTTCGCAGAAGTATCATAGTGCATAGCGATTACAAGTCATTATGTGATTGGCTAATGTCGTACTTTACAAATGTTAAAGGCAGCCATGTTGTTTTTAGGTACACTTTTCCCTTGTTCTGCGTTTCGTCCTTAGATGTAGGGAAGTATTAGGTTTGATATTTTTCTCCTAGCTATTTCCACTTTGCAAAACAGGTAATAGGTAAGAAAAATATTTATAAGTTTCTATATATTTTTTTTTAAATGTACAGAATAACACAATACTGCCTTGGAAGTACCGCAGTATCAAAAATAAATAGAAAAATATGTTAAAATATTAAACATACACTAGAGTACCCTATATTTTACCAATATAGTGCATTACAGTGTACTTTCCATTTTTAACAATTTAAACCTTCAGTAAAAAAACGTGGTAATACCTACAAATTACTGCACTACTTACAAACTTTATTTTTAAATGCACAGTTCTTTCTAAACTGCCATAAAAATATATTGAAAATTATAAATACATTTCTCTACCTATTAACACTTTAAAAAAGTGATAATAGGTAGGTAACAATAATAAAACCAACTACTTACCCACATCTAAGACCCTAACCCAGAACACAGCAAAATGCAGACAACATGTGCTGAAAACGACATGGCTGCTTTTTACCTTTGGTAAACACAGACATTACTCAACCACATAGTGCCTTATCATGCGTATGCACTGCAGTATACTGCAAACATTATATAATTACGTTTTTTTTCTTTTCAATCCACTGTATGCCAGTGACACTCAACATTATTCCACTCTACGCCACTCTACGCTACTCCACTGTATGCCACTCCACTCTACGTCACTCCACTGTACGCCACTTCACGCCAATTCACTCTACCGTACTACATTCTACCCTATTCCACTGTACGACACTCCATTCTATGCCACTCTAATGTACACATTTTCACTATATGCCACTCCACTCTACATCACTCCACTGTACGCCAGTAACACTCAACATTATTCCACTCTACGCCACTCTACGTTACTCCACTGTATGCCATTCCACTGTACGCCACTCCACTATTTTTGTTTTGGTTTTGAAATTTGTAGAGCGCAAACAATGACCCAAAGCCATCAAGGTGCTATAGACGACCGTCCGGACAAACCCAGCTATGGCTATAGATGAAGAGAAATAATCACTAGGGAGTATAACCAGGTTTTCAGTGCGTTCCTGAAGGGAATGGCCCTAAGGCTTTGTGGAAGGGAGTTCCAGAGTCTGCTTGCCGCCGTTGAAAATGCTCTATCACCCCATTTCTTTCTTTTAGTTCTTGGCACCATGAGCTGGTATTGATGCGCAGATCGCAGGTTTCTACCTGGGATGTACCATCCGAACATAGCTTTTATTCTTAGTGGACATGGGCGATAAAGAGCCTTTTGCACAATACATAGAGATTTGAACATAATGTGCTTTCTAATCGGCAGCCAGTGTAAGGCCTCCAGTCCCATGATGGCAGACTGGCACCTGGGGATGTCTAAGATTTATCTGGCAAGTACATTTTGTACCACCTGGAGTCTGTACTGAGTGCTCTTATTGGAGTCCAAGTATAGTGAGTTGCAGTAATCCAGTCTGGACATTACTAGGGCAAGAGCGACCTGCTTGCGGGCTGACTGTTGAATAAGCGGAAAGATTTTCTTAATTATCATTATGATCCAGATGCAGGTTGCTGCTGTACGATTCGCCTTGGCATTGAGGTTGATTTCGGTATCTACCCCAACTCCAAGGTTCTTAGCCTTCTTCCCCGGGGTCGGGCAGGTTCCAAGTGATTCTGGCCAGCAACTACTATTCCAGCTGGGTGAGCCTGCGCCAAAAATCATCACCTTAGTCTTTTCCCCATTAAGCTTTAAAAGTTTCAGG
The DNA here is from genome assembly GCA_963921515.1 of Calotriton arnoldi. Lineage (NCBI taxonomy): Eukaryota > Metazoa > Chordata > Amphibia > Caudata > Salamandridae > Calotriton > Calotriton arnoldi. The sequence goes on along the minus strand of CAWUFW010005077.1, from coordinate 800,592 downwards.
CCATCCAGTCTGCCACTGCCAACATACATCGTGAGACATTGTCTGCTAGCAAGCATGAATTCCTGGGGATTCACAGAATAATTTGAGTGTCGTCAGCATATGACACTACCTTCATCCCAAATGCTTGAATTATTGCCACGAGGGGGGCCACTTAAAGATTAAAGAGCGTGGGGCTCAGCGAGGAGTCCTGCGGCACCCCACATGGCAGGATGAAGACCTCTGAGTAAAAGTACTGTACCTTCACCTTTTGAGATCTATCCCTAAGGAATGAGGACAGATAATATGCTGTTTCCCTCTATACCACTACACTATACGACACTCTACTGTACGACACTCCACTACATGCTTTTCCACTCTATGACACTCCACTGTACGCTATTCTACTATATGCCACTACACTGTACCTGACTCCACTGTACACCGATCCACTCTACACCTTGGCACTCTACACTACACCACTGCATGCTATTAAACTCTACCACACTACACTCTTGGACACTCCACTCTTCGACACAACGCTGTACGCTATTCTACTGTACACCATTCCACTCAACACCACTCCACTCTGCAACACTCCACTCTACACTATTCCACTGTACGCCACTCCACTATACGCCACTCTGCTGTACAGCACTCCACTGTACAACACTCCACTCTTCGCCACTCCACTCTAGATCACTCCACTGTAGGCTATTCCACTGTACCCCACTCCGCTGTACCAAATATTCCACACTACTCCACTCTACTCCACTTTACAATGATATACAATACGACAGTACACTTTACGACACTCTCCTCCACTCTACTATATCACACTCCACTGAACGGCACTACTCTCAGCGAGAGTAAACTCTACAATTGAAACATGTTTTTATTTAAAAAAAAATGCAATTCAATGCAGAACCAAAAGTTAAACCTGTGCTATAGTTAGGAAAACTTTATTTATTCTTTCTATACAAACCAAACTTAAAATACACAAACCTTGAAAATTCTTCAGTTATACCTTCAATTTATAATTGTTTGCACCACCTTTAAATTAATAGAACTGTAATTATTCTTTAGCTAGAAACAAAAGTTAACGTACACAAAAATGAAAATTTCTAAACTTATACTTTAATTTATCATTTATGCAACACCGTCAATTTATTATAACTCACACTTCTCTGAACACAGTGAAATCAACTCGATAGCCACACTACTTTAACCATAACTCGCCACTCTGCCATGCACTGTGTTCTCACAAAAGATTTGATTTGCGAAGTCATAACTGTTCTTCTAAATACTATTTTTTTACATGGTATAAATGAGCTAATATAAAATGGTATAAGCAGTGCATAGAGAAGGAGGAAATTATGTTACTGTAGTGTGGCTACATTTTTTCATTGACTATATATGTTACACCACGCTCATCACCTCCTCCCACCTGAGGCGTGATTTTCCTACCTCTCCAAGATGCAGGGGACAAAGGACCATGATAGAGGGTGGTCCCCAACAGGCCAGCCATCTTGCTCTGTGCCAGGTCGGTCCCACCAGGCCCTCCATAAACGCACTTTTGGGGGAGAACCTTGGGACATTCTCACTGAAACTGCCCACTGAAAACTTTGAATTACATGCTGAATGATTGAGTTCAGCACCAAATTTCACATGTTTCTCAATGTAAAGGGCATTCCATCCTAGATATATTTCTACTGGTTTGACCTATCTGCATTTCCCTGGAGAAATTTGCTGGGATGGGGTGTTTGGCACACAATTTATAACTCAAATCCCTGCAGACAAACAGTATGTAATAGTGGCTGAAAATTAAAATGTATTGTAACAAATGAATCCAAGAAGGGGTAGGAAAAACAAGTGGGAGCCAATAAATATCGTGTGTTATCTTAATTGTGGTTCAGCCTGGTAGAACTGAAGACTGTATCAGCGCCTGGCCTTATTTGCTGTGAGATAAAAACTGCAGATTAAGGGCTGGAACAATTGAGAATTGCAAATCTGTTCTTTAAATGTTCAAGGGCCCATCTGCCAACGTAATGTTTGTTTTATGATTAACTTTCCACAGACCAAGTGCTTCTGTTACATTACCTCCTCAGGTAGCAGAGGTGATATAAAGCTGAGGTCAGGTTGGTGCAGTCTGACCTTCGTCTCAGCTGTCAAGGACATGGCTTTGCTCTTTTTACAAAATAAAGGTTAAAATAGATGTTAATTAAACCCACCCAACGGCGTGAAAATCCGCAAATTTCTCTTTTGTAGTGTTCATTTTCTGCTGGAGCGGAAGATGTCTTACCGGAGAGTGGTTCGAGCAGAAAAAGTGTTCTAGGAAATAATTTCTCCCTTATCCACTACACTTGCACGTCATCTGCATTTTAACGCAAGGTATGCATTGCCCCCTCTAGTAACGATTTTCACGCGAGATTTCAGGAAATAACTTTACCGAATTTCGTAGAATTTTTGCCAACTTGTTTTGCAAGTCTGCACAAGACACCTTTGCTTGTGGCCTAAAGTAGGAACACCGTAGACACATCACTGATGTGTAGCTCTCGTTAGCCATGGCTCTTGTTACAGTATGATGCTACATTTAGCCAATGCGGACTATTTTGTGTAAAAAATGTGCCTTGAGAGACTGCTAGTTTTTAGCAGCTGTTTGTCATTAAAGCTGTTTATTAACACGCGGCAGCCTCGAGCATTCTTACTGGAGGGTTGTGGCTTATTATCTGGTGGACCATTGGACTAATAGATCCACTCCCAGGATCTGTGGTTTACTGTGCAGTCACAAGTTCAAATCCCAGTGGATCCACTCAACCCTTGATCCTTCTGGTCAATCGATGCAATGAGTAACAGTGACTGACAATAACATCTGTTATCAGTGACAATAAACCATCTTAGTTTAGCTTAGATGTTGAGTTCACCCAAAAGGGTCATGGTGGTACTAAGAAACTAACTCAGACATGGAAAGATATTACAACCAAGGAGAAACCATAAAAGAACAGCTAGAAATGACGTCTAAACAACCATGTCTTCAGCTTTTTGCTCAATTTATGAAGGTTCGCAATCTGTCTAGGATGTAAGGGCAAGAAATTCTATTCCTTCACTGCTAAACAGTAAAGGCATGACCACCAAAGGTTTGGCGGCAGACTTTGGAAACAGTGAGGAGGAGTTTGCTCTGATCTTAATAATCTCGCTGGCTGTTTAAGACTGATTTAGGAGCTCAAAACAGAGCCTGATGAAGAGAAGATGGTTCTGTACACCAGACATATGGACTTAAAGAGGATGCAGGCTTTAACAGGCAACCAATGTAAAGAGGCAGCACTGGAGTTATCTAGTCTCTCATAATCAATTGAGGCACCAATTTAGCTGTATAATTTTGAATGAATTGAAGCTTGTGAATTAAATAACTCAGGAGACCAAGGTAGATCGAATCAATAATCAAGACGTGATAAAACAAAGGTATTGAGAATCTGGACCTTGTGAGAAAATAGAAACAGATAAAAGATATACTTCAAAGAGCAGCTCTTTATTACTGTGTTTAGTTGATACACCCGGGAAGAGAGAGATAAATCCATTTTTATGTCAAAGTGTTTAATGTAGGTGGACAATACTGATTACGGACCGAAAGGAAGGTGGCCAAAAAGAGAGGTTCCCATTTAACATGAGTGTTGTCCCCAGTCATCCATCCTTCAACATTGGATTGGCAATTGTAGAGAAAAGATGCTCTTTTGTAAACACCTCTGGTTATCTTCCGCACAATATGAGTGTCATCAGTATATTAAAATAGGTCTAAACCTCAAGAGCGAATCAGTTTGGCTGAAGTGATCATGTAGAGATTGAATAATAAGGGAGATAACATAGATCCCTGAAGGACCCCCACAATTTAAGGTTCATACTGATCAACTGAATGGCAAAATTGACAACTGAAATGATCTGCCAGAAAGAAAGCAAAAGAACCAGGTGAGTGCAATACACCTGATTCCAATCTCTCAGAGCCTATTGAAGGTGACGTGGTGATCAAAAGTGTCAACGGTTGCTGATAGGTCTAACACAATCAGTCCAGCGAAAAATCAAGATCTGCACAGTGGCACAACTTGCCCTGGGCTGATACAATAACCGCTTCAGTGCTACAACTGGGACAAAAGCCTTTTAAGAAGAGTTAAATACCCAGTTAGTCAATATGAACTTTTGGAAATGCAAAACTACAGTCTGCTCTGAAAGCTGGGATATGGGTCGATAGTTGGCTAAGATGTCAGCACTCAGGGAAGGGTTTTTTTTTAAAAGCAACAAGAGGGTGCCAACAAGCAATAAGCAATAGGCTGGCTTTAAGCCCATTGTAAATTTTGGTATAGCCCAAAAGATGACTTTTGACAACAGAAAACTAGCAGCAGTTGAACCTAAAAACAATAGATGAGAGTAGGGGTGGCTCCTCTTCAGGGTCTTCAGGGCTTTGCCCTCTGCCTGTGATCACCACATAAATCATAGAGTCAGTGGTAAATTATATTATTACACTTATAATAATTTAGCAGTGCACATGAAAACACAACTTTCATGTGTACATTAACTCTGCAGTGCGAAGGTCAACCCTCTTAGCCTCTCTACCAGGCTCCTGATGACAGGAGGAAGAGGAGAGGGGTGAGCGACGATCCAGCTACAGAGTGTTGTTTAAAAACACAGCACTCTGTAGCTGGATGTCTGGAGTGTGCATGTGAGAGGGGCAGGTCAAGTACAATCCGCTAACACAGGCACCATCCATTTTAGTTAGCAGGCATACTGAGCAAGCCTCAGGCAACACAGTATATCTGCTAAAATGGTGCTGTCAGGGCACATCCCTAAGGGCAATGAGGAGCCACACAGAGTAGCACGGGAAAGAATCCCAACTTCTGACAGAGCTGTTCTTCCAGTCCTATCAAGAAGCTGGGCAGGTGGGACTTCTTCTTAAACTTGGCCATGCTGTTCAGACCAGCTACTCTTTAGGAATCATGGCTTGCTGGTTCATATCTCCTGCTCCGGATTCCTGCTCTGCTGGTGCCTTGGAACTTCTGAGATGACAGCAAATGAAGAAAGGTAAGTAAAACAATAATTCACTGTTGTTTCACTGTGCATCAAAGTAAGTTTGGGAGTGATTGAGAGAGAGAGAATGAGATTGAGAGAGTATTTGTATTAGTTTATTGTGTTTAACTGTGTCAAAGAGAGTGAAAGAGTGAGAATCAATTTGAGAGTGAGTATAACCAAGTGAAAGTGTGAGTGTGAGTAAAGCAGTGTGAGTGAGTTAGAATGAATGAGTGAGGGGGAGATTGTGAGAAGGATTGACAGTGAGTCCGGGGTACCACTATTAATGATGCAGCAGGACCTCAAATCAGATCTTCTGAACACCAGTAGATGTGAGTGAGGGTCAGTGACTGTGAAAGCATGAGAATGTGTAACTGTGTTTGTGGGTGAGAAACAAACAGTGATGGTGAGTGTATGGGTAAATTTTGTATTTATGGGTTGTTGAGGCCAAACCCATAAGCAGGCCTAGGTGAAAAGGTTTATTGGATTGGGGATCAGTTATACAGTTTGGTCAGGGAAAGAGCAGTGGTTCCAGCTCCTAGGTCCCTGCCCTAACAATGCCCACCTGCAGATTCTCAATGGAGGTTCGGAGGGCATGAAGGATACCCTTCCAAGTCCTCCCAACATGTGGTGGATGTCACATGGACCTGAGCCATATATCAATGAGGTAGAGCAAAAGGGGCCATCAGCCACCCCCCAAAAAAAGGGTGTGTCCTGTCACCTATCGCAGGCTAATATTGGTGGAAATCACCCACAGAGCTTCCCATCCCAAAGAGAACGTTGTTAACCATCCAACTGACCCTTTAATAATTAGAAACTGGCACTGAAATAGCCGACGTTGTATTTATCATTACTTACATCTGTGGAAAGGGCCCTGCGCACAGTGCACTAGCGCCCACAGTGGCTTCAGAAATGTAATTGATGATGTGGTATGTGATGTCACCAGAGGTGCCAGCGATGACCTTTTGATACCATCTGTGACATCATGGGTGAAGTTATGTGCAGTGCACCGCTGAGTTGTGGGTGCATACCTTAACCAGTACATTTCAGTGTTTTGTCAGATTGTGGACTGCAACCATAATGTCCCTTAAGCTCAAGTTTTTGGAAGGTGTTTTCAATGCTTTCTTATGCACATTCAATTTTATATTATTATATAATTTGGTTATTATTATAATTTGGCTGTTATTATACAACAGTGTATAGCTAAAAGTGTTCACTCTCTTTGCTGTTTTTGTTTTATCTGCTGTCATGATTCTTCAATTCAGGTCACCCAATGGAATACACATATAACTACAGACAATAAAGAGCAGGCAAGGACATTTTCTATTTTTTCTTTTGGTTTGCAAAATTCCAATATATATTGATATTCCTCTTTCACTGCAGCCCTCTAACTGATATCTGTCACTAAATAAGAGGTACCACGAACAGACTGTTTTGTAAATTGTCTTACTAAAATGAGTTGCATGTCTTATTTTTATTTTATTGGCTATGGAGACAACAACATTATTAAAAAGTCAACATATCTGGTGTCTTTATATCCAAACAATGTAACCATATAGATATCTGGACCCACCATCCTCTTTGGCATTTGCCCATGATATGGATTTAGAAAAGTATGTTATTTTTTTGTTTTTGTCATGCAAAAGCATAAGATCTTCACTGTCAGTTGGGTCTGCCAGCCTCTCAATGAGGAAGTAAGAGGTCTACTAGCCATTTAGAGATTTCTTAAGTGCGTGAATCCAACCCACTGATCTGAAAGATTTATCTTTTTAAACGTCACTTATGATTTTCCTTTGAGTACTTGCTATGACCCAAAACGTAATGAAAACCTTTGGAATCCACATTCTTAAGGGATGCAAGGTTATATAAGTGACAAAGAGATGGCAGTGAGTGAGAGATGCTGAACATAATCGTCAGCTTTTTTTAAATGACATGCAAAGACCCAAAGTATCCAGCATTTGTTATCAGAGTTAAAGCAGACAAGCATTGGCAAAGCCAATAGTTCTGTCCATTGCTAAGTGAAATTCCATTTTATGTCTCGCCTATACAGCGCATGTGTTGTGCTGTGAGAGATATTGTTTACAATTCAGTGGGCTTACAACCTGACCACAGCAAACCCTTAACTGTTGTCATTCTCCCTCCCATTTGCAACCATTCGATTGAGTAGCTTCCGTATGCTTCCCTTCCTTTATTGTGTTACGGCCAGACTGGAGCATGGACCAAGTACATGTGTTCTTCATCTTTGTTCTTCCTCTTCTATTTGCAACTTACTTTTTTTTATTTTATTTTATTAGCGTTTCAGCATTATTGCTGGATGTGCAATGTGCTTCCCTACTTTTAAAACAGGCGTACTGCTTCTTATTTATGTTGCTTTAACCCTATTTGCTGTCTCTATTGATTCTTTAGTTACTTACACCCACACATGTACTACATCTTGCCACTCTACTCTATGCTACTCCACTCAATGCCACTACACACCATGCCAGTCTACACCTCTCTACTCAATGTTAATCTACTCTACTCTATGCAACTCCAGCCTACGCCTCTCTGCTATGCGCCACTCCACTCTTTGCTAATCCACTCTATGCCACTCCACTCTGCTCTATGCCACTCCACTCTGCTATACACCACTTCACTCTACTCTACACCACTCCACTCCACACAAAACTCTACAACACTCTATGGTACTCAACTCGGTGCCACTCCCTTCCACTCTAGGTTAATCCATACCCCTCTATGCCACTCTACTCCACTTTATGCCACTCCACTCCATGTCACTCTCCTTTACACCACTCTACTCCGCTCCACTATACACGCTATTCTGCGGCACTCTATGCCAATCTACTCTACTCTACTTCACTTCACCCCACTCCACTCTGCTCTACTCTATGCCACTGCACTCTGCACCACTCCACTCTACTCAATGCCACTCCACTCCGCACAATGCTACTCCATGGCAGTCCACTCTATGCCACTCCATTCCACTCTACACCACTTCACTCTACTCTGCACCACTTTATGCCGCTGCATTCTACTCTACGCCACTCTACTCTACGACACTCCACTCTATGCTACTCCACTCTACTTTATACTACTCTATGCCACTCCACTCTATGCCAGTCTACTCTACGCCACTTCACTCTACTCTACTCCACTCCACTCCACACAATGCCACTCTACGGCACTCCAGTCCACGCCACTTCATTCCACTCTAGACCACTCCATTCCACTCCATTCCACTCTACACCACACTCCTCCACTCTATGCCACTCTACTTTACACCACTCTACTCCCCTATATACAATGCCAGTCTGCGGCACTCCATGCCACTCCACTCTACTTAACTCTACTCTACTTAACTCTACTCAGCTCCACTTCATCATATTCTACACCACTCCACTATGGTCCACTCCTCTCTATGGCACCCCAGTCTACTCCACTCTACTCTATTCCACTACATGGCACTCCACTCCACACAATGCCACTCTATGGTACTCCATTCGTCGCCACGCCATTCTGCTCTAGGCCACTCCATCACACTCTCCACCACTCTACTCCACTCTACACCACTCTACTCCACTCTACATCACTCTACTCCAATCCACTCTACACAAAGCCACTCTATGGCAAACTATGCCCCTCCACTCTACTATACATCACTCAACACTACTATATGCCACTCCACCCTACTCTACACTACTGTACTCCATGCCACTCTACTCCATGCCACTCTACTCATACCACTCAATGCCACTCTACTCTACGTCACTCTACTCTACTCCATCCACTCTACACCACTCTACTCCGAGTCACTCTACTCCATGCCACACTACTCCACTCCGCCCAACGCTGTGCCACTCTACTCTACACCACTCTTCTCTATGCCACTCTACTCTACGCCACTGTACTCTACACCACTCCACTCCACTCTACGCCACTCCACTCTCCGCCACTCCATCCTACCCCTATCCCTTGGGGTGTACTTGAAAGGGAGAGAACAGCATGCCAAGACAACTCTTTTTTTTTCTTTCTTTTTTTTTTAGTCCTCATATAACATCAATAGGCGTATCAAGGCTTGGTTAGGCAGATTAAGCAGGCAATTCCACTGACTTTTCCCCTACACTGGGGGAAGTCCGTATTGCACTCTAAACCAACACCACGACCACCTTGCTCAGTCTTTTAGAGTGAGTTACTCACTCCTGCGAATTAGCTATTGATATTTTAATCATAGGACCGATTTTTTATTTAAATGCTTTAGCGCTCTAACTCTCCTTTTTATTTCTTACTGTTCTTCCCATTTCTCCCAAATCTCCCAAAACTTAGCTTTTTTTCTAAAGAACTCTTACAATCCAAAGAGTTTATTCTACAAATTGTTAATACCCACTCCAATTTAGTTGGGGCAATAGGCAATACCCATTTTATACAGATCTCCCTCCTAGCCAGCAACATTAGCATAAACAATAAAGATTTTTGTTTCTTGGATAATTTACTCCCTCCCTCTTCTACCCCAAATATTACCATCAATAGGCTTACCTTGATATCTTGATTTATAATCTCTTTAACCATCATACCCACTTCCAGCCAGAAGGACTCTATCAGAGGGCACCGCCAGAACATTTGGACATCATCAGCCCTTTCCTCACCACATTTAGGGCATTCCTTTGGCTCTTGTCTCCCCAGCTTAGGCAGCTTCCTTGGTGTCCAATACGCCCTGTGCACTGTGAAGAGATGATTTTTCTTGAGGGGTGCAGATTTTACAGTAGACCAAAATGTAGCCATCAATACTTGCCATATGTCTTCCATCTTTGAGCTTGGCAGGTCTCTCTTCCAGATCTCTTCTAGGTTGGAGTAGGGTTCTTCCCCTGCCTCAATCATTACCCAGTACCATTTTGCAACCTCCTTTTTCTGAGGGGATCTTAATTGGTAATCCCTTTCAAAGTCCTCATTACTTTCTCCTGTTTTCCTCAAGCTATTTGCCCAGCTCAAGAGCTGGTAGTATTTAAACTTAGAGAGACGTCCATCTGTGGCTCTTTCCAATATCTCCCAAGGGACTAATCTATTATTCTGCAAAAGTTGACCCCATTTGTTTATCCCCGCTTGCCTTAGCGGGGCTGCCAATTTGTCTTCGAGGCATGTAGGAGTCCCCGGGGAGTCCCAGATTGGAGTAGAGGCACAATAATAAGGTATCACCAAAGAGCATCTAATCTGATACCATAAGGTACTTGCGGCTTTCAAGACCTTTAGTCTCACTTTTTAAAATTTTTTAGGGTGGCCAAATTTGTATAGAAAAGAGTTTGTCATTTCTTTTTCCTCCGTTGTTAGTGCCTTAAAAAGTGGGGTGTAGAGAGCATTCTCCAAGAGAAGAGATCTGAAGGTCTTAAATTGAAAGGCACTGCAATATATTAACAGATCAGGACTAACGATTCCCCAATAGATCTTTCTTCAATGTAACTTTTTCCACACTATCATGACCCCTTTATTTGCCCAAATAAAACTACTCAATATTCCTTGCAATTTTTAACAGCATCCAAATTAAATTCTAGAGGGATTGTATCAAAGATAAATGTAAACTTGGGTAAAATGGACATTTTCAGTAAATTTGATCTACCTAGAAAAGATAACGGGAGACAATTCCAAGTCCTCAGTGGATTTATAGTTTCTTTTTTAACCTTTGCAAAATTTGTCTGTGCCAAGTCATTGAGATTCTGTACCACCTGTATCCCCAAGTATCTGATCTCTTTTTTCACCAGGGGGCTGCGACAATTGGTGTTCCACTCCATTATTTCCGTTTTCTACTGATTAACTAGATATCCTGACACTTTGCCAAATTCCTCTAACGTTTTGAAGATCTCAGGATAGGATGTTTCCATTTCACTGGTATAAATCATTAAATCGTCTGCATAAAGACCCACCTTCTTTTCCCAACATTTATACTTAAAAGGGCTGATATTTGAATTTGCTCTTATCTTCATTGCCAAAGGCTCAATGTATATATTAAAGAGTAAAGGGGACAACGAGCATCCCGGACGAGTCCCTCGTTTGATTTCTATCTGATCCGTAAGATTCCCATTTACCAAAATCCTAGCAGTAGGAATTTTGTATATCGTTGACACTGCTCTTGAAAAGTTCTCCCCTAGTTCATGTTGCCTTATTAACCACTGTAAAAAGGGCCAGCTGAACCTATCGAATGCTTTAGCAGCATCGAAAGTGAGGATCGTCAAAGGAGTACTATTTGTTGTGGCTAAATCTATTGTTCCAATCAACTCTTGAGTTAGGTCGTGCAGTTGTCTCCCCTTTATAAAACCCTTTGATCAGGGTGTATTAGTTGACCAATAACACTCTCTAATCGTTTTGCCAAGATCTGAGTATATATTTTATAATCTGAATTTAAAAGAGAAATCGGTCTGTATGACTCACATAGTTTGGGGTTTTTATTTGGTTTTAAGATAATACTAATTGTTGCTTCTTCCCAGGAGTGCTGTAGTTCTTTTCCCTCCAGAAAGGCACCATTTATCAATTCCGTGAACCATGGGGCCAGTTCTTCTTTAAGAATTTTATATAGCTCATTGGGGAGACTGTCTGGGCCTGTGGCTTTCCCTTTTTCCCTTTTTTTGTTTTTCCCATTCCCAATATTACTTCCTCTAAACTTATCTCTGCACTAAGAAATTCCTGTGATGTAGGAGTCAACTGGGGGATTTTTATTTCCTCAAAATTGCTTTGTAACTGTTCTCCAGATACTACTGTATCTTCATTTTATAAATCTTTAAAGAACAGTACAAAAGCCTCCTCCATTTCCTTATCTTCTTTACACAATCTACCTGTTTTAGAATGTAGAATTTCAGTAATATTATTACTATTTGCTTCTGATTTAGCTTTCCACGCCAACAGCTTTCCACAGCCCTCCCCATACCTGTAGTGAGAAATCTTACTTATATTTCTTTTTAATTTCTTCTTCTAAGAAACTAGATAGTCTATATTTTGCTTCCTGCAAGTTGCCCTGAGTTTTTTTCTGGAGTTGTGTGTTCAGAGGGTTGTCTAATTCCTTAGATAGCTTAGTTATGTTATATTCCAATTTCTCAATTTTAGCCTTCCGCTCCCTGTACTGATTTATAGAGAGGCTGGTTAGACGTCCCCTTATAAAAGCTTTATATGTGTCCCACACTATATACATCGGGCTGTATGCCTATTAATCTGAAAAAAATCCTTTGTTTCTTTTTTTAAGATTTCAACTAGATTGCTGTTCATTAATAGTACACAGTTTAGCGTCCATCTCTTATGTGTCAGTGGTTGATTTAATGTAAGTACCAAACTGACCGCTGAGTGATCCGATAAATGTTCTACTATATGTTTTACACTGGAGACTTTTTTGCCAATCCTATTGTTTACTAAGATAAAATCAATCCTTGAAGAGTGCCCATATTTTTTGTTTTTAAACATGTATCTATTATCCCTGCATCCTTTTTCCCTCCAAATATCTGTTAGCCTCAGGTCTTCCATCATAAGTTTCAAAAAAGCTCTCGTTTTTGGAGTATTAACTATAGTCCTGGGAGATGATTTATCAAGAATTGGATCAATCAAAACATTGAAGTTACCCCCCAATATAATGGGGACATTTATATCCAGGAGGGTCCTTGAGTGGTTCTGGATCGTCAGTATTGGGGTCATAATACCCTACGATTGCAAACCAGTTATCATACAGTTTAACTTTAGTTATGACCCATCTCCCCTTTTGTCTACTATGCATTCCCCCAAACACGCCTTAATAGATTTTTTAAAGAGGATTGTCACCCCTTTTATACAGCACTCCTGGTCTGTACATACATTGTGTTCGACCCATCTTTGATTTTTTAATATCTTACTCCATTCTTCTTTCAACAAATGTGTTTCTTGTATTATTAATATCTCACTATTTGACAATTTCCAGTACTCCCCAAAAAATTCCATCTACTAACAACCCTAAGACCAATGACATTCCAACTTATAATGCCCACGGTCTTATCTTTAAATACCCCAATCATTTCCTGTCTTAGAGTATTCAAAAGAGAGGAAACATCCCTATCTCTATGGAGTCTACCACTTTTTTGTCAATGAGGACCCTTTTTTCTCTCCTGCATGCTCCCCCACCCTGTGCAAAAAATATATAAAAAGTCTTGATGACAAGACAACTCTTGTGTATCTACTGTCTGGTTGCTGAAGTACCCTGCTTTTGTCCTGCCTGATATCTGTCTCTGGGTTTGTTGTGGGTACAGTGCATGCCTCAAACTGGATTTTAGTGAAAGATGTGGGAAGACACTAGGATCACCATAGCACATTTCCCATAAACCTCAAGCCCTGAGAGCTCAAGTTTAGTGTGGCTGAAGTCTTTCACCATCTTGAAAATATCCTGACTGTACTGCAAACATGAACTGCTGTAAAAGTGGGTAAGTCAGGGGGTCTGTGAACTTTTACCCCATTGGTTAGGGAGGAACCAGGAGTTGCCCCGATCCACTAGCTGGTGACAAGCATAAATGTGGCACATCCAGGCATCCACTTTAGAACACTTTTTAAGGAAGTGACCCGGTTAGGGCCACCTGGGTCACTTGCGACCACCTCTCAGCCTTCCTTACAAATGAAGAGTCGGTCAGACAGTAGAGAATACAAACCAAAGGTATTTATTAGAAATACACTTGAGTGGAGTCCGGTCTGACCAGCCTCCTTAGATTGCTGCAGAGGGACTGCCTTCTACCAACAGGGTAACATATAATATACATTTTCAGAATCACTAAAGACATGCCCAGACTGGAATTTTCCACTTGGTAGCTAATGAACAAAAGAGCTACAGAAGGATGAGCTACCATCCCGGGACCGGGTACATGTTATCTCAACGTCAAGGTCACTCTGCCTGTGCCCGCCGCTCTAAGGGTGTGAGCAGGCCTACCTAGTGAGAAAGGTATGTAATAATAAAACAGTCTATTCATTAGCACAGCGAAGCTCAACCTTGAAGGAATACAAAAAAAATATTGCAACTGCTTTCTGCTGAGGCGGACATAGTGAGACAGAAGTTAGTTTCGACCATGGCTCAAAATGGCGGCTGAATACAAGATGGTGCAGCGAATGCTAACTTACATAGAGTTATTGTTAGACTTGGCATCTCTTGGCGTGTTTTCCCTGACTTTTTGCTTTCTGACCTCCTGGTTTTTGACTCTGTTTTTGCTGGTGTAATGATTCTGCGCACTTTCCTCACAGCTGTCCAGTGGGAAAGTGCAAGTGCTCCTGTACAAAATGTGTTATGGATTGGTATTTCCATGATTGGCCTATTTGATCTATGTGTAAGTCCCTAGTAAAGTGCACTGCGAGTGCCAGGGCCTATAGATCAAATGCTGTTGGTGGGCTGCAGCACTGAATTGTGCCACCCACGCAAACAGCCCGTAAAGTGTAACTCTGGCCTGCCATTGCAGAACCTGTGTGCAGCCTGGGGCTGCCATGTCGACTTGACAAGTGCACACACTTGCAAGTCCCTAAACCTTCCCTTTTCTACATGTTAGCCACCCCTAAGGTAGGCCCAAGGTACCCCTGTGGGCAATGTGCATTGTATGTGATAGGTAGGACATGCCCTGGTGTGTGTGGCATGTCCTGATAGTGAATTACAGCCTATTTCGTTTTTCACTATTGCAAGGCTACCTGTTCCCCATAGGCCAGAATGGGCAGTTTTGATTACTACAGCTTATAATCCTAACTGACCCAGGGAACATGGTAGAAATTCGAGTTTAGTATGCCTGGACTCAGAATGATAAAATGCATCTTTTAGTAAAGTTGGTTTTAACATTCTGTGTTTGAAAATACCACTTTTAGAAAGTGGGTATTTTCTAGTCTAACCATCCAAGCCTGCCTCTGCTAGGTTGTGTATTCCTGTCTGGAGTGTGAGTGACAGGGGCTGGGGGATGCCAGGAGACAGGGTGAGTCAGCACAGGGCTGAATAGCAAGATCTACATGTAGATGGGTGGGAGGAGATGCACCTGGGACCTGGATAGGGCTGGGCCTTCCCTCCACAATGCTGGCTTCACCTCCTGTGGTGCGTCTGATGTCCCTGGCCTGCACTGTGAAAGGAAAGAAGGAGACTTGTCAACAAAGTGCTCCAGGACTGACCAGAACTGGTTTGGACTAGGCAAAGGCCTCTCTGCCTTCAGAGGACAAAGAGAAATTGAGGATAAAAAGGGGGACCCAAACCCCAGAAAATTAGAACTCTTTTGGATCAAGAAGACTGCCAAGGAGAAGAGCTGGAGAAGCTGTGAGGAGGAACTACCACTTTGCTGTGTGCTTTGCTGTGTTGGCCTACAGTGGCTGCTTCTGTCTTGGGCAGTGAAAGGACTGGAACTGAACTTTCTGCAATCTACTTTGTGAGTGTCTCCAAGGGCTTGAGGTAGAGCTTGCCCCCTGTTCAAGAAGTCTCAGGAACAGCAAAGACTTCAAGTTCTTCTGCCCTCAGCACTGGGGACTGTGTGTTTTGTGCTGCAACAGAAGAAAAGCAACTCGGCGACGTCGACGCTGCCGACTCCGTGTCCCGACGGCACCGCAGAGGGCACCGCTGCAACGCCGCACCGCGACCCTGGTCTCACCGACGACGCCTGCTGACGCCACCACCGAGCCGCTGCTCGCACCGCGACCTGTGGGCACCGCACTCCGCACCGCCTCGCTTCACGACGACGCCGTGGCCTTCCCGACGACGCCGCTCCATGCCGGACTCGATGCCGCTGCTTGCACCGTGGTTCGGGGGCACCGCTCGTAAGTTACATGACGCACCGCCCTCATCCCGCACAGCAGCCTTGGCCCACCGTCGCCGGTGCCATCGACTCCAGTTCGTCAGCGGACGACAGCGCTGCAGCTACGACGACGCAGCTGCTGCACCGTAACCTGCCAGCACCGTGACGAGCACCGCCTTCATCTCACACCACGACCCTGGTCTCACCGACGACGCCATCCGACCCCGCCACCAAGCCGCTGCTCGCACCGCGACCTGAGAGCACCGCACGCCGCACCGCTGCACTTCGCACCGCAGCACCCGACGCCGGCCGACGCCAGCGCTCCTGACTTCAACAGAGGAGATCGATCTGCAACGCGTGTGACTTCGAGGGCCCCGACGACGCCGCACCGACCTCCGGAACCAACGCCTGCGGACGCCGTGTTTTCGGAAGCTCACCGCGAGGTCATCGACGCCCTGCATTTCTGAAAGGTGCTGTTTGCGAGTCTTCCCGACACTGTAGCTGACCCGCGACGCCACGGTCAGCCAGAACTGTTTGGATTTGTTTGTTCACGACGCCGTGATAGCCCTGGACGGAGCTATCGACATCAAGGAACTGTTTTTAAAGACATTTTGAGAAGTAACTATTTCTGAAGTACTGTACAGTGGATTTTTATTGTATTTGGTCTTGTTTAAAGTATATAAAAATATTGGATATTTTTCTAAATTGGTGTGGTGTCCGTTTGTAGTGCTTACATTGTATTACTGTTGGTTTGATGCAAATGCTTTACACACTGCCTCTAGAATAAGCCTGACTGCTCGTGCCAAGCTACCAAGGGGGTGAGCAGGGGTTATTTTAGGAGTGTAACTCCCTTATCCTGACTAGGAAGAAGGGTCCCTACTTGGACAAAGGTGCAAGCCCTTGCCAACTAGAGACCCCCATTTCTAACATTGGTTGTCAGCGGTGAGGATAGGACTTGTGTTTGCACTTGACTTACAGTGATTGGTGTGCACTACTACCATATCGCAGACCATTACGTACCACTTACAGGTTCTTTTTCTTTTGGCCTATTTTTGATCTTGCCAGTTTGACCTTGCTACTTCAACATGCCTGAATCTATAGTATCATCAATTGCATCAGTAGAAATTGCCTTTGAGGAGGATCGATTGGAAGCCTACAATGTCAAGGAGTTAAAATTGATTTGCAAGAACCTGAAAGTCCAGGTCAGAGGCCTCACCAGGAAGGATGAGCTACAAAAGGCGCTGAGGGCCTGGCTAGCAACCAGACATGCCAGTGGGCAATCTGGTGATCTCAATGGAGAGGTGGAGGAGCCTGTTCGTAGGGTGGATGTGCTTTTGGGAGGGGGGGAACCCTCCAGGCCAGGCAGCAGTAGTTTGTCACCAGAGGAGCTGGAGGACAGGCGGGAAGTAAGGAGGTTTGAATTGGAGAAACTCAGAATAGAAAGTGAGAGGGAAGAGAAAAGAATAGCCATGGAGGAAAGGAAGATGGTACTAGATCATGAGAGAATGATTAAGGAGCTGGAGCTAAAGAGTAGATCCGGTACAGATGGTGGCAGCAATTCTTCAGCACACACAGACAGGATTGTACACATCCCCAAGAATGTAGGTAAAGAGTACAAAAAGGGTGATGACATACAAAGGTGGTTTCAAGGGTACGAGTCGTCTATTCATATGAATGGGGTCCCTGAGAGGAACTGGGGAGCGGGGTTGTGGCCTCTCTTTCCAGAGGAAGCTAGGGATACTCTGATAGCTTTGGGTAAGGGGCAGGACCTCACCTATGCTGACATGAAAGACGCTCTCCTCACTAGATATGGGCTCACACCTGAAAAGTACAGGGATCAGTTTAGGTCCAGTAAAAGTCTGAGGCCAACACTTGGTTGGAATGTGTGGATATGTTCTGTAGGTCGCTGGATGGTTGGGTGAAGGGCAGTAATGTAACAGATTTTCAGGGGCTCTACAATTTGATTGCATGGGAGCACTTGTCTAGTCTATGTTTTGCAGATCTGCGCCAGCACCTAGTTGATAGTAAGCTAATTGACCCCAGGAAGCTTGCTATGGAGGCGGACCGCTGGGTGAGTACCAGGGTCCACAAGAAAGCGTTTGGGGGAGACTCAGCCAAAGGTGGGCAGGGTCCCCAGCAGCAAGGCGGGGGGGACAAGGGTAAAGCACAGGAGTTCTCTAAAGGGCCCCAAACTAGTACCCAGGGTAAAGGTTCCCATCCCCCAGGTGATCAGAAGAAAGGGGTCTCTACAGGAAAGCCTGCTGAGACCGGCCCCCGCAAGTGTTATGCATGTGACCAGGTAGGTCACATGAAGGGGGACCCCAAGTGCCCAAAGGGGACACAGCCACCCACCGGTGGACAGTCCAAAGTGTTGGCCAGTGTAGCGCTTGGGGAGGAGGGGTGCCCACAGGAGGGTGGGGATCCCGCAGAAATGACCCTTGTCTCACTAGGGGACAGTGAGATGGTCCCAGGAAACCAGGTGCCCCCTAACACAAAGAAATATTGCACCTGGGTGACCATTAATGGGAAAAGGGTAGAGGCTCTCAGAGATACTGGAGCCAGTGTGACCTCAGTCCGGTGTCACCTGGTCTCTGAGAAGCAGGTAGTCCCAGGGCCATTCCACCAAGTAGTTGCTGTGGACAACTCTGAGCGCCAGTGTATGGTGGCGCAGGTTCCCTTTGAATGGGGGGTCTCAGGTCCCTTGAGGGTGGTTGTGAGCCCTACCATGCCTGTAGATTGTCTGCTAGGTAACGACCTGGAGCAGTCCTTATGGAAGGATGTTGAGCTCAGGTCTCACTTGGAGATGCTTGGGTTGCCAGAGTGGGCATGCGTGTCTACTCGGTCAATGGCAGCCAGAAAGGGTGATCAAGAGGACTTGGAGCCTGGAACAATGGCCCAAGTCCCTGCCAAGAGGAAGGGCAGGGGGCGCGGGAAACCGGCCCCCGAAGTTTCCACGGACCGGGAGGAGGCGGACCTCGAGGGGGACGCCCCGGTGCCTACAGGGGAGCAGGTAGCCGAACTGGGAGACATCTCTGAGCTGACCCATTGGCAGCAATAAGGGGGTCCCACCAGGGAGGAGTTCTGCAGGGAGCAGAACGAGTGCCCTACTCTGGAGGGTCTGCGGTGGCAGGCTGCAGACCAGGCAGCTGGTAATCAGTCCGGGTCACATCTGATCTACTGGGAGAATGGTCTCCTATACAGTGAGCCTAAGGTTGCTGAGCCTGGGTCAGCCCGTGTGCTGGTGGTACCCCAGCGCTTCAGGACCTTCCTACTGGGTCTGGCTCATGACGTGCCTTTGGCAGGACATTTGGGGCAGGACAAGACCTTTGACAGGCTTGTCACCCACTTCTTTTGGCCCCAAATGCGAAGGCAGTCAGACGCACACTGTAGGTCTTGCCAAACTTGCCAGGCAAGTGGTAAGAGTGGGAGGAAGGTCAAAGCTCCTCTCCAACCTTTTCCTGTTGTTGGAACACCCTTTGAAAGGGTAGGGATGGATATTGTGGGGCCACTGGATCCCAAGACAGCCATGGGCAACAGGTACATCCTGGTCTTGGTGGACCATGCCACCCGGTACCCTGAGGCAATCCCTCTCCGGACAACGACGGCGCCAGTGGTGGGCCGGGCGTTAATGGGGATCTTTTCCCGTGTGGGCTTCCCCAGAGAGGTGGTTTCTGACAGGGGGACCAATTTCATATCCAAGTATATGACATCCCTGTGGAAGGAGTGTGGTGTAACCTACAAGTTCACCACTCCTTACCACCCACAAGGAAACGGTCTGGTGGAGAGATTCAACCAGACCTTAAAGGGCATGATCAAGGGTCTAACAGAACCCATGAGGCGTAAGTGGGACGTCCTCTTGCCATGCCTACTCTTTGCATACAGGGAGGTGCCTCAGAAGTCTCTTGGGTACAGCCCCTTTGAGCTCCTGTATGGCCACCCTGTAGGAGGACCTCTGAGTTTGGTAAAAGAAGGCTGGGAGGCAGCTCCCAGGAAAACTCCCCAGGATGTTTTTAGTTACATGCTGGCCTTTAGAAACCAAACTGCCCGCTTCAGGAAACTCGCTCAGGCGAACCTAGAAGCAAGCCAGGAAGAAATGAAGAGGTGGTATGACCAGAATGCCACTCTGGTCGAATTTCAACCTGGGCAAAAGTGTGGGTCATGGCCCCAGTGGAAGCTTGTGCCTTGCAGGACAAGTGGACTGGGCCATATGAGGTGGTGGAGCGCAAAAGTGACGTCACCTACCTGGTGGATTTGCAGGCTCCAAGGAACCCTTTGAGGGTCCTTCACGTGAACCACCTCAAGCCCCACTTCGAGAGGTCCGAAGTGAGTATGCTCTTGGCGACAGATGATGGGGTGGAAGAGGAGAGTGAGCCTCTCCCTGACCTCCTGTCTACCAAGGAGCATGATGGGTCAGTGGAAGGTGTGATCCTCTCCCCTACACTGACTCAGGAGCAGCAGGGGGACTGTCACCAGTTGTTGGGACAGTTCGCCCCAGTGTTCTCTCTGACCCCCGGTGTTACTCACTGGTGTACCCATGACGTGGACACTGGTGACAGCCCTCCTGTGAAACACAAGATTTACAGGTTGACTGACTGGGTCAGGGCCAGCATCAAGGAGGAGGTCTCTAAGATGTTGGCGTTAGGGGTGATTGAGCCCTCCAACAGTCCTTGGGCCAGCCCAGTGGTCTTGGTCCCAAAGGCTGCTGCACCCGGTGCCACTCCAGAACTCCGGTTTTGTGTGGACTACCGTGGGCTCAATGCCGTTACCAGGACTGACGTGCACCCCATCCCCACAGCTGATGAGCTCATTGATCGGTTGGGAGCTGCCCGGTTCCTCAGCACATTTGATTTAACGTCTGGGTACTGGCAGATTGCCTTAACCGATGGGGCCAAGGAGAGGTCAGCATTCTCAACCCCAGAAGGTCATTACCAATTTCGGGTGATGCCCTTTGGGTTGAAGAATGCCCCTGCCACCTTTCAGAGGTTGGTCAATCAGGTGTTGGCTGGACTGGAGGATTTCAGTGCCGCCTACCTGGATGACATTGCTGTGTTCAGTTCCAGCTGGGAAGAACATTTACAGCACCTTGAGAAAGTGTTGAGGGCTCTGCAAGGTGCAGGCCTCACGATCAAGGCCAGTAAGTGCCAGATCGGGCAGGGTTCTGTGGTGTACTTTGACACCAGGTAGGAAGCGGCCAGGTGGCGCCCTACAACCCAATATTGACACCATCCTGGCTTGGGAACCCCCAAGACCCAGACAGAGGTGAGGGCCTTTTTAGGACTCACCGGCTACTATAGGAGATTTGTTAAGGGCTATGGCACCATTGTCGCCCCCTTAACAGAGCTGACTTCCAAGAAGCAGCCCAGGAAGGTGATCTGGACTGAGTCTTGCCAGAAAGCTTTTGATGCCCTGAAGGCAGCCATGTGCACGGCGCCCGTGCTCAAGGCACCTGACTTCTCCAAGGAATTCGTCGTGCAGACTGACGCTTCAGAGCATGTTGTGGGAGCGGTGCTCTCACAACTGAACGTAGAGGGCCTGGATCAGCCTGTAGTCTTCCTTAGCAGGAGACTACTCCCCAGGGAACCGAGGTGGAGTGCCATAGAAAGGGAAGCTTTTGCTGTGATCTGAGCACTGAAGAAGCTGAGACCATACCTGTTTGGGACTCACTTCCGGGTTCAGACAGACCACAGGCCCTTCAGATGGTTGATGCAAATGAGGGGTGAGAATCCAAAACTGCTGAGGTGGTCCATCTCCCTACAGGGAATGGACTTTACGGTGGAACACCACCCTGGTACAGAACACGCCAACGCAGATGGTCTGTCCAGGTTCTTCCGCCTTAGTGAAGAGAACTCCAATGGGGTTGGGTAGTTCTCCCTACTTTCAGCTGGAGGGGACATGTGTTCGACTTGGCATCTCTTGGCGTGTTTCCCCTGACTTTTTGCTTTCTGACCTCCTGGTTTTTGACTCTGTTTTTGCTGGTGTAATGATTCTGCGCACTTTCCTCACTGCTGTCCAGTGGGAAAGTGCAAGTGCTCCTGTACAAAATGTGTTATGGATTGGTATTTCCATGATTGGCCTATTTGATCTATGTGTCAGTCCCTAGTAAAGTGCACTGCGAGTGCCAGGGCCTATAGATCAAATGCTGTTGGTGGGCTGCAGCACTGGATTGTGCCACCCACGCAAACAGCCCGTAAAGTGTAACTCTGGCCTGCCATTGCAGAGCCTGTGTGCAGCCTGGGGCTGCCATAGTCGACTTGGCAAGTGCACACACTTGCAAGTCCCTAAACCTTCCCTTTTCTACATGTTAGTCACCCCTAAGGTAGGCCCAAGGTACCCCTGTGGGCAGGGTGCATTGTATGTGAAAGGTAGGACATGCTCTGGTGTGTGTGGCATGTCCTGATAGTGAATTACAGCCTATTTCGTTTTTCACTATTGCAAGGCTACCTGTTCCCCATAGGCCAGAATGGGCAGTTTTGATTATTACAGCTTATAATCCTAACTGACCCAGGGAACATGGTAGAAATTCGAGTTTAGTACGCCTGGACTCAGAATGATAAAATGCATCTTTTAGTAAAGTTGGTTTTAACATTAAGGGGCCGATTCCGATTCGGGCCGGAAATCTCTCCGACCAAGCCGGACCCGGAGAGATTTCCGACCGAATTGGACCCGTGCAGCCCGACCGAACGAGTACGATGCGTCCGTATGCTATCGTACTCGAGTCGGTCGGACTCCCATTGAAGTCAATGGGAGCCGGTCGTACAACGCGTACGCGGGCTCCCATTGCCTCAATGGGTGCGAGGCGAACAAGGGCGCCCTCTACAGCGGGTACGCGGCGAAGCGACTCGCGCCGTACACGCACAGGTAGGGGGACCCATGGGTCCCCCTGTGTGCGACTTCGCGTGGCTACGCGTACAGAGGGTCCGACACGGACCCCCAAAGTACGGCTCCGACTGCTCTTTCGAGCCGGGCGGCGCGTGTCGGTCGGATCTGCTCGCGGCGCGCATCGCACTTACCCGGCCGGGAACGTCTCCATTGCGCGGTGCGAGTCGTGTCCGAGCGAGTCGGTCGGTGTGGTTCGACCCGGGAACGTGTCGGTCGGAGCGGTTGGGACGTCCGAACGAGTCGGTCAGCGATTTCGCATCGTACTCACTCGTCCGGACGCACGTACGAATCGGTCGGGAAATAGGGCTCCGAATCGGATCCGGTTAAGCCGAATCCGATTCGGAGCCCTACCGGCCGAGATCGGAATCGGCCCCTCTGTGTTTGAAAATACCACTTTTAGAAAGTGGGTATTTTCTTGTCTAACCATCCAAGCCTGCCTCTGCTAGGTTGTGTATTCCTTGTCTGGAGTGTGAGTGACAGGGGCTGGGGGATGCCAGGAAACAGGGAGAGTCAGCACAGGGCTGAATAGCAAGATCTACATGTAGATGGGTGGGAGGAGATGCACCTGGGACCTGGATAGGGCTGGGCCTTCCCTCCACAATGCTGGCTCCACCTCCTGTGGTGCGTCTGATGTCCCTGGCCTGCACTGTGAAAGGAAAGAAGGAGACTTGTCAACAAAGTGCTCCAGGACTGACCAGAACTGGTTTGGACTAGGCAAAGGCCTCTCTGCCTTCAGAGGACAAAGAGAAATTGAGGATAAAAGGGGGACCCAAACCCCAGAAAATTAGAACTCTTTTGGATCAAGAAGACTGCCAAGAAGAAGTGCTGGAGAAGCTGTGAGGAGGAACTACCACTTTGCTGTGTGCTTTGCTGTGTTGGCCTACAGTGGCTGCTTCTGTCTTGGGCAGTGAAAGGACTGGAACTGAACTTTCTGCAATCTACTTTGTGAGTGTCTCCAAGGGCTTGAGGTAGAGATTGCCCCCTGTTCAAGAAGTCTCAGGAACAGCAAAGACTTCAAGTTCTTCTGCCCTCAGCACTGGGGACTGTGTGTTTTGTGCTGCAACAGAAGAAAAGCAACTCGACGACGTCGACGACGACGCTGCCGACTCCGTGTCCCGACGGCACCGCAGAGGGCACCGCCGCAACGCGACCCTGGTCTCACCGACGATGGCTGCTGACGCCGCCACCGAGCCGCTGCTCGCACCGCAACCTGTGGGCACCGCACTCCGCACCGCCTCGCTTCACGACGACGCCGTGGCCTTCCCGACGACGCCGCTCCACGCCGGACTCGACGCCGCTGCTTGCACCGTGGTTCGGGGGCACCGCTCGTAAGTTACACGACGCACCGCCCTCATCCCGCACTGCAGCCTTGGCCCACCGACGCTGGTGCCATCGACTCCAGTTCGTCAGCCGACGACAGCGCTGCAGCTACGACGACGCAGCTGCTGCACCGTGACCTGCCAGCACCGTGACGAGCACTGCCTTCATCTCACACCGCGACCCTGGTCTCACCGACGACGCCATCCGACGCCGCCACCAAGCCGCTGCTCGCACCGCGACCTGAGAGCACCGCACGCCGCACCGCTGCACTTCGCACCGCAGCACCCGACGCCGCCCGACGCCAGCGCTCCTGACTTCAACAGAGGAGATCGATCTGCAACGCGTGTGACTTCGAGGGCCCCGACGCCGCCGCACCGACCTCCGGAACCGACGCCTGCAGACGCCGTGTTTTCGGAAGCTCACCGCGAGGTCATCGACGCCCTGCATTTCTGAAAGGTACTGTTTGCGGGTCTTCCCGACACCGTAGCTGACCCGCGACGCCGCGGTCAGCCAGAACTGTTTGGATTTGTTTGTTCACGACGCCGTGATAGCCCTGGACGGAGCTATCGACATCAAGGAACTGTTTTTAAAGACATTTTGAAAAGTAACTATTTCTGAAGTACTGTACAGTGGATTTTTATCGTATTTGGTCTTGTTTAAAGTATATACAAATATTGGATATTTTTCTAAACTGGTGTGGTGTCCGTTTGTAGTGCTTACATTGTATTACTGTTGGTTTGGTGCAAATGCTTTACACACTGCCTCTAGAATAAGCCTGACTGCTCGTGCCAAGCTACCAAGGGGGTGAGCAGGGGTTATTTTAGGAGTGTAACTCCCTTATCCTGACTAGGAAGAAGGGTCCCTACTTGGACAAAGGTGCAAGCCCTTGCCAACTAGAGACCCCCATTTCTAACAGTAATACACTAGCAAAATGAATGTACGCATCTCCTCCTTTTAGCATGAGCTAACCATAGGAAGTGGAGTAAATAGAGAGTGCAACATAGTATATAGACAACAACTATCTTTAGCATTTAGAACACTCCATGTATTCTTCATCAAAGGAAGAAGAGTCTTCAAATATACCCTCGTCTATCTGCATAAAGCTATCTGTCTCCTTCTGAGTCATAATCACAGCAGTAGTATCATGGATGGGCACCTTCTGCTTTGTGGTGAGAAGTGTAGCGCAATAAGAGCAACAGGCCGGGAGACATTGTATACAGATGCAACAGGTGAGGTAAATGTCAGCGACTATAGCCAGGAAAGCAAGGATCTTCCAACCCCAGGATGCAAACAGACCCCAAAACCACCCAGATAGGGTCCAAGTCCCATTTCCCTGGTGAATGTCAGAGGAGAGTCTGTGCAACTTCTGAATGGCAGCATATACATTGGGGGCATGGTCTGGGATGTATACACAACAGCTGCTGCCAATGATGCGACAGGCCCCACCCCGATCAGCGAGGATGACGTCTAACACCATCCGGTTTTGTAAAGCAACAAGCCTCGTAGCCTGAAGCTCAGCTGTGCTATTCATCAGAATCCCCGCTGCTGTATTAATAACCCCTTCGAGAACTCTTGTGAGTCGACGAATATTAAGGCTGTTAGACATGGGGCCCCAAAAGGGTACGATACCTTTCATGGCATCTGTGAACTGTTGCAAAGTGGTATCTGTCTGATCTATATCTTCTGTGTTAATAACCCTTCTAACTCGGGGCAGGTATGCACTCCTACGCTGCAATCGATGGTCCTTATGGTAATTGGATGGTGCTATATACACTGGGGGAAGAAGAAAAGAGAGGTAACATATACCTGACCACCCCCTAGGAAGCCAAACATAAGCTTGGGTTCCACAAACAAAATAAACATTATATGGTGGGAGCAAAGGTAGGCTACTAATCGTACTCAGCCTATATGTGTAATTGTAATTACTCTCTCCCACTTTCACCTTCCCTATTCCCTGAACACAGAAACCAGCTGTTGTGTTGACTACAGGCACTGGCATCTCTTTATCCTTAGTAATATTGCGAGTTTGCAATGATCGGAAATATTCAGTAGCATTGAACCCTTGGAAATCTAACATTTCATTTCAAAGCCATGTTTCGTTTCTTTATCTTCTCATATACATTCATACAGGCTGTTGGAGACAATGTACCAGGGGTCCCTTGTTCTCCCAACCCTGCGGGAGTAAACCCTTGATGGAAACGTATATATTCTGTCACAGTGCGAGAGTCAGCAGATGTGATATTTATAGCAGAGAATCGAAAGTGATAATGCACCATAGTAAACAGTTCAAACCACCCCTCGCAACTTTCCAGATAGGATAATGGCATCAAGAAAAAATATCACTCGTGTGTAACAGAGGGGAGCAATCCACAGATCCAGCAATTAGTAGCATTGGAAGTATCATGGGCCTGAAGCAACATTTGTAAAAATACATTGCCTGCGTAAGTTTTCCGATGTTCTCCTTTGTGAAGGGCCAAAGTAACAAACATGTGTTCAGGGGGAACAGGAGTTGTCCCAATCAAAGAGTGTACAGGATGCTTCTCATCCAGGAAGTAGGATATTCCTAATACTATTATTAGTGCAATAACAACTATTGATGCAAAAATTATTTTACTCTTCATGGACCAACCCCGCTCTGGACGCGGAGGTGCAAAGGGCTGCTCTTCCTCAGTAATGGGCCAACCAAACGGATACATTCCCCGTGACTATCAGTTTTTCCCTCCAAATGTCTCCTTTGCTCTGTGCTAAGACCTGTATGTTAAGCAGTGCACCCCCAGCGACCATTTTGTGTTAACAAGTCAGTGAAACCAGCCCCCCCCCCACTTCCCCCTGAGACATCAGTAATCTGTTGTAAGCTGTTTAAACTGTGTTTAATAGGGACTGTGCACTTTGTTTTTTGGCCAGGAGAGGGAGTAAAGCTTTATACAAATAGTGTTGTTAGAGGACAAGTTTGTTAGGGCCTTACCAAAGTGTGGATTGAGCCCGTCTGTCTCCTAGGAGGTCTCTGAATAGAGCAGCTCCCCAGTCCCAGCCCCACCCCCCAGGCCAGCAGACCGAGGACTGATATTGGTTCTCCCCAGCTCCAAGCAAATCTGAGCCCTCCTCTCACACCTGCCCAGGCCCCTTAAGGCTTTGCTGGGTGCACCCCAAATCATTCTCCTCCATCTTGTGAGTTGCAGCCTACCTGTGCCCAGATTGCAGTGAGCAGAGTCCAGGAAGTGGAAAGGAGGCAGACTAGTGCTGTCTCTTTCCTAAAAAGGTTTTTAAAAAAACAATTTTCCCCAACTGTGATTGCATCATCTATTTTTTCTTTTTAAATTTCTTTTCCTGTCTTTGCCTGTTGTTGTTACAGTTTAAAATTGTAGTTTTAACCTGCCAGTGATTGCATAATTTATCCCATGTTTTTGTGTTTAAACTTGT
Organism: Calotriton arnoldi; assembly: GCA_963921515.1. Taxonomy (NCBI): domain Eukaryota; kingdom Metazoa; phylum Chordata; class Amphibia; order Caudata; family Salamandridae; genus Calotriton; species Calotriton arnoldi. Next base: position 773,203 of record CAWUFW010005077.1, on the reverse strand, counting down.
GGTTTTTCCTGCCCGTGACTGCTTCCATTGAACCTGTTGAATTGTGGGATTTGCAGTCCAAACTCTGTAGTTTTTCCCTCTCATTCCCTGTGACTATCAGTTTTTCCCTCCAAATGTCTCCTTTGCTCTGTGCTAAGACCTGTATGTTAAGCAGTGCACCCCCAGTGACCATTTTGTGTTAACAAGTCAGTGAAACCAGCCCCCCCCCCACTTCCCCCCTGAGACAGCAGTAATCTGCTGTAAGCTGTTTAAACTGTGTTTAATAGGGACTGTGCACTTCGTTTTTTGGCCAGGAGAGGGAGTAAAGCTTTATACAAATAGTGTTGTTAGAGGACAAGTTTGTTAGGGCCTTACCTGCAGAAGTCCAAAGTGTGGATTGAGCCTGTCTGTCTCCTAGGAGATTTCTGAATAGAGGAGCAGCTTCCAACTCCCTGCCCAGCAAACCTTGTCTGAGGTAGCTGGGACCTTATATAGTCTGATATTGTTTGGTACATGTGTACACTGATTGGTGGTTGTATCTGATGTTTCAATTGGATTGGGGTTAGTGTCCTCATTGGTTGGGTATTTGAGGGTTCTGATTGGTTTCTGGGTCTGTGATTCAATCAATGTAGGGTTGGGACTAGGGCTAGGGTTTGGATTTCTGTTGGAAGTAGGGACTAGGGCTTCCTGGTTTGTTGGTTGTTGGGACTAGGGTGGGTCTAGGGCTAGGGTTAGGATTTCTATTGGAAGTAGGGACTAGGGCTTCCTGTGTTATTGGTTGTTGGGACTAGGGTGCGACTAGGGCTAGGGTTAGGATTTCTATTGGAAGTAGGGGCTAGGGCTTCCTGTGTTATTGGTTGTTGGGACTAGGGTGGGACTAGGGTTAGGATTTCTATTGGAAGTAGGGACTAGGGCTTCCTGTATTATTGGTTGTTGGGACTAGGGTGGGACTAGGGCTAGGGTGAGGCCTTTAATTGGAAGTAGCGATTAGGGCTTCTGGTGTTATTGGTTGCTGGACTAGGTGTGGGACTAAGAGTAGGGTTAGGCTTTCTATTGGAAGTAGGGACTAGGGCTTCCTGTGCCATTGGTTGCTTGGACTAGGGTTGGGACTACTGGTAGGGCTAGGGCCTCTATTGGACGTAGAGATCAGGGTTTTTGAAACTGATTGGGTGCTTGGACTAGGGCTAAGATTGGCTGTAAGGTCCTGGTCTCCTATTGGTTCTAAATTTTAGGGCTAGTGTTGTGATTGGATAGTGTTAGGGCTAGGGTTCCCATTGGCTGAAGGGGTCACCTGACTACTAGGGCTATAAACGGCCAAGGCTTAGGGCGTCTCAGCCCGGGCGTCGAGGCTAAGGGTGGAGAGGATAAGGGTGAGTGCCTGTTTGAGCCCGTTCGGGACTGGTCGGGACCTGGGCCAGAAATGCTGCCCATTTTCACATTCATTAATACCCACCCTATGTATGTGTCCCTCTGTATATAAGCATTTATTTTCACTATAGATATGTACCTATCTTTGTGTATTGCTTTGTATAAACATGGAGAATAATTATGTTGTTATAAAAAAAAAATCATCTTTGGTCTACATGTACTTGCTTCCATTGTGCATCTATGTACCTCCATGTACTTGGATCTGTGTGTCTGTTACTTTTCTCCTGAAAAAGCATATCCAATGCACTACCCTATTTCTCATCCTGTACCTCTATCAATATCTTTAATCTGCGTATACTTACCTCCTTTATGCATCTATATACTTTCAATGTACTTATGGATCTATATATTTATCACTTTCTTCTAATTTAGCATTTCCAATGCACTACCCTATTTCTCAGCCTATACTTCTCTCAATATATCTTCTAGCTCAACTTTCTGACTCATCTCAAACTTCTTTCTACTACTCTTTCCAATGCACTACCCTATCTCTCACCCTATGCATCTATCATTATATCCTCTACACCCACTCTCTCATTTATCCCAAACCCCATACCACTACTATGTTCCCCAAAATAACCCTTTCTTGACTCTCTCCTACTCTACCCCTCCTTGCATCATCTGACACCTCTTTACTATACCGATCCCCCAAAACAAAACTTTCTAAACTCTTCCCTCTAACTCTTCCCTCTCCAAAAACGCTTTACTCATCCAAAAGCCTCCTCCTACTGCTATGACCAAAAAAAAGAAATCCTTCACTCTTCTATCCCTCCACTATCTCTTTCAATCAAAATAACAGACTAACATGTTAGTAACATGTTACTAACATATAGTTCCACTATACTAATTCACCACTAATCCTTTATGGGTTCCAGAGTAGCGTGCTACTCGCCAACAAAGCGTTTCAACACCTCATCAGGGTTACAAACGCTATATAAATGCAAACCGTTTTCCCTTTTTTACCCCTCCCCAACCCTTCTCAATCCAAATAACTGACTAACATATCTACCACTCAAATTACTTCATATTTCACTATACTAATTTTCAACACCAATCCTTTATGGGGTCCGGAGTAGCCTGCTACTCGCCAGAAAAGCGCTTCAACACCCCATCAGGGGTAACAGGTGCTATATGAATGCAAACCTTTCTTTCCCTTCTATCCCTCCGCTATCCTTCTCACTCCAAATAACTGACTAATATCCACCACTCAAATTACTTTCATATTTCACCATACTAATTCACCACTAATCCTTTATGGGTTTCCGGAGTAGCGTACTACTCACCAAAAGAAAGCGCTTCAAACCCCATCAGGGGTAAGAAGCGCTATATAAATACAACCTTTTTTCCTCTTCTATCCTTCTGCTATCCTTCCGATTCCAAATAACTGACTAACATATCCACCACATAAAATGTATTTGCATGTTTCACTATACTAATTCAACACTAATCCTCTATGGGTCCCGGAGTAGCGTGCTACTCGCCGAAAAGCGCTTCGACGCCTCGTCAGCGGTAGTAAGCGCTATACAAATGCAATTACAATACAATACATTGTAAACAAGGGGAAAAGGAATGCAATGGAACTAATGACAAAAGGGGGCAAATGTTCCCATTGTCCGTCTGAGCCTCACTGGTAGACTCCTATTGTTCATCAACGTTGCACCGGCGGTGGAGCTGCTCAGTCCTAGCTCGGATCCGTTTCCCACGTTGCAGGGTAATGTACTTCCCTCATGGGGAGCACACTCAGCTTACCCTGTACAATGTCCGAACAATGCACCAATCTCGCCTCTCCCTAAGCTACTGTTGCCTGACTTATCGAGTCCATCCCTGCTAATCTGACTTTTCCTTTGGTGCACTGTTCCTCTGTCGGGCGCAAATTGTACCTAGCTACTCCAGGCACAGAGGGGTCAGGAAAAAGGGGGTCAGACACAGAGGGGCCAGTGGAAGACTCTGGAATTGCCTTAATCTCCGGGGGCACTGCCGCATTTAGGATCTCATCGTTCTCAGCCTCTGTTTGGGTCCACGTGAGTTGGGCGTCCAAAAAGGGAACAAATCGCGGGACTTTCGCACACTCGGAGTTCCCGAAGCCCTCATGGACCAATTCTTTCGGCCGGTGACCTTAACTGCTGTGCGGGTGGCAAGGAGCACCTGGACTGGCCCCTTCCACCTCAGCTCTAGGCTCCTTTTTCTCTGAAAGTTACGGGCGAGTACAAAGTCCCCAGGCCGAATGTCATGTCCTGGCCCCTAAGGTACTGGCGGGAGCGAATCCTGGATCTGTTGGTGAATAGAACGCAGACTTTTAGTTAACTCATACAAATAGTCCACCAGCAAAGGATATTCAATTTCTGAAAACCGACAAGGACGCGGGACGCCCCAGACATTTTCCGGGCGCCCAAACACGACCTCGAAGGGTGACAGTCCTGTTCTAGAATGTGCTGTCATTCGTGTGGACAACAGGGCTAAGGGTAAAGCATCTGGCCACTGCAACCCTGTGCTCTCCTGATTCTTTGCCAGTTTCAGTTTGAGAGTACCATTGTACTTCTCAACCAAACCTGCGGACTTGGGGTGATTTGCAGCATGACATTTTTGTTTGATATGGAGTCCCTCACACACCAGCTGAATCCCATTCGCGTTGAAGTGGCTTCCATTGTCACTCCAAATCAAACGGGGCAAGCCGAAGCGAGGAAAGAACTCCTTCAGGAGTACCTTTGCAGTCGCAATGGTCGTATTTTCTTTTGTGGGGTAAGCCTCAACCCATTTACTGAACGCACAAACAACCACTAACACGTTTCAAGTTGTTGACTCGATCCATCTCTATATAATCTATCTGGAGGACCTCAAAAGGGAAACTCGGAGGTGCAAAATTACCAGGTGGTGTAGGGGTACCCTTTCCAGGATTGTGCATCATACACACCATACAGTATTTGATCAAGTGGGCTGCAGTCTTTGGGATATTATCATTTTGCAATACAGGGTCTAACAACTTACAGATACCTTTTGCACTAATATGAGCTGGCCCGTGCGCCATGGTGACTATGGGGAGAATATATGCATCCGGTAGCATCCATCTCTGTTTCTCTGACTTATCAGTCCAACACCCTTCCTCATCCAAACGTGCTGTGCTTTCCTGACATATTGCTAATTCCTCAAGTTGTCTCACTCTGTATCTCCTTGACATTTTCCGGCATATCCTTAAACATGGTAACCTCAGGCACCCACCTAGCGGGACCTGCTACAAACATTCTTTTCATCTTTGTTGGGCTGTCTCCTTAGCTATCTGGTCTGCAAATGTGTTCCCCTTACCCACATTGTCAGTAATTGTCTTGTGGGCGCTGCACTTCACTATCGCTAATTTTTTCGGGAGTGTCAAAGCCGATAAAAGCCTATGTATAAGGGGACCGTGTTGAATCTTCATCGCATGGGAAGTGAGAAACCCTCTTTCTGCCTAGAGCCTTCCAAAATTATGGGCGACTCCAAATGCGTACTGACTGTCAGTATAGATATTGACAGCCAGTCCCTCACTCAACTCACAGGCTCGAATAAGGGGAACGAGCTCTGCAGCTTGGGCCGACTGATAGGGAACTCGTGACGTCTCAACTACCGTGTACAGTGTTGTGATCGCATATGCAGCAGTTGTAGTGCCATCTGGTAACTTAAAGCAAGAGCCATCGACATATAGTTCCCTTTGGGGGTCAGATAAGGGAACATCAGTCAAGTCTACCAGTACCTTCGTCTCTTCCTCAGTCCGAAAAATACCATCATGTATGTCAATTTCCTCACTCTCAGAAGGGAGGGGTAGTAACGTGGCTGGGTTCAGAGTAGCACATCTTTTAATAGTGATATATGGTGCAAAAAGAGTTAGCTCATAACCAGTCAGACGTGCACTGGTAAGGTGCTGCGTCTTGGTATTATTCAAAAAGGTATCCACAGCATGGGGGACCATGACTGTGAGGTCAGTATCAAGTACGAGCCCAGCCGATTGCCTTATTGAGACGGCCACAGCCGCAACCGCTCTTAGACAGCTCAGGAGGGCTCTTGCGTCAGGGTCAAGAAGAGCAGAAAAATAAGCACACTGCCGTTGCTTACCTCCAAAGGCCTGTTTTAAAACAGAGAGCGCACAGCCAACCGTCTCGTGTACGTACAGCACGAACGGCTTTGCATAGTCGGGCGTACCAAGCACAGGCGCAGAGCAAAGCACAACTTTTAATTTCTCAAAAGACTGCTGACATTCAGACGTCCAAGGCAAGGGTTCATGCACATCTTTAGTGGTTAGTGCGAGCAGGAGTTTTGTTAATAACGAATAGTTAGGGATACAATGCCGACAATAGGAAGTAATGCCAAAAAAAGTGCGCACATCCTTTTGAGTTTGAGGGATAGGCATTTTAACAATGGTACTGATGCGCTCAGGAGTCAATCTCCTACCCTCCTTCAACAGTAGGTGACCTAAGTAGGTGACCTCCTGTCGACAATATTGAAATTTGGAAAGGGACACTTTATGTCCGTGGTGTGCCAAATGCAACAACAATTTAACCGTACTATCTTTGCAACCTTTTTCAGTGTCAGAAGCGATGAGAAGGTCATCTACATATTGGAGCAATACATTACCTGAGGGAAGCGTAAGGGAGTCCAATTGGGCTTTAAAAGCTTGGCTATATATACTAGGGCTCTCAGTATAGCCCTGAGGAGCTCGACAGAATCTAAAACCTCTACCAGCGAGTGTAAAACCGAACAAGTGCCTGCTGTCTGGATAGATCGGAATACTGAAGAATGCATTTTTCAGATCAATAACAGAAAAGTATTTAGCAGATGGAGGAATCATCGTCAGAAGAGCAGTAATGTCAGGGACAAAACGATAAACATCTGGATGGTCATCAGAGGAACCCAAAGGTGCCTGTTAGACCTGGCACCATTGGCGTGGGTCTCCCTTCCATTTTTCGCTGTTGTCTCCTCTGTTTTACTGGTGTTAGATGCTCTGGGCGCTGTGCCACTGCCATTCAGTGTCACAGCGCGAATGCTCCCTGTATAAATATGTCTATGTGAATTGGTATATCCCTGATTGGCTTATTTGGGTTACCTGTTAGTCCCTAGTAGTGTGGCCTATGTGTGCCCAGGGCTGGTAAACCAAATGCTGCTGGTGGGCCTGCAGCACTGATGTGTGCCACCCACAGAAGCAGCTTGTAAAGTGTGTCTCAGACCTGCCACTGCAGTGTCTGTGTGCAGTCCAGAACTGCCATCTTGGCTGTGAAGTGCAACCACTTCCCAGCCCCTGAACCTTCCCTTGGCATCCTGTAAGTCGCCCCTCGGGTAGGGTGCATTGTATGTGTAAGGTAGGACATGCCTGGGTGTGTGTAGCATGTCCTGGTAGTGAATTATGCACCATTTCGTTTTTCACTACTGTAAGGCTACCTGTTCCTCATAGGCTAGAATGGGCAGTTTGACTATTACATGCTATAGTCCTAACTGACCCCAGGGACATGGTAGAAAAACGAATTTAGTATGCCTGAGCTCAGAATATTAAAATACACCTTTTAGTGAAGTTTATTTTTATATTCTGTGTTTGAAAATACCACTTTTAGAAAGTAGGTATTTTCTTGCCTAAGCCTTCCAGTGTGCTCTGCCGTTATGTGTATTGGCTGTCTGGTTTTAGAGGGCAGGACAGGCTGAGTCAGACCTTGGTGGAATAGAGAGATCTGCATTTAGAGTGTGGGGAAGGGTGGCTCTTTGATCTGAATAGGGCTGTGCCTGGCAAGGTGAATGCTGGCTCCACCTCCCACTGTGTGTCTGCTAGCAGACCCCCTCTTTCTGAAAGGAAGGATGCAGCCTGGTAAACAAAGTGCTCCAGGCCTGAGCAGAACTGGTTCTGGCTAGGTTCAGGGACTGGTAGCTTCAAGGATCAAAGGCTTTTGGGGTATAAATATCTGTGCTCAAACCCCCTACTTTTGTATTGCTTTTGGATCTGGAGAGGAAACTCTGTCCGTGCCACTGGAGGAATCTGCAGGAAGTGACTGTCCTTGTGCTTGTGTGTTTTTCTTGCACTGGCCTGCAGCAGTGACCACTGGACCTTGAAGAAGAGGAAAAGGAACTATTGAGAGAACTTTTATTTTTGTACAGCAATCACCCAAGGGCTAGGAAAAGAGCTAGCCTCCTGCTGGAGTCTCAGGCACAACAGACTCCACCACCAACCTCCTGCTTCCTCCCTGCGAGGACTGCTATCTGCTGAGGAGGCTCCTGTGAGTTCCAGGGCCTCTAGTTTGCATCAGAGAGAAGAGGGTAAGAAATCGACGCTAACGCATCTTTGCGGGCCGCTGCAGTCGAGAGCGCTGGGAAAATCATCGCGCTGCTGCCGCCGAGGGCCCGCAACCCGAAACCATCGCTGACGCCCCTTTGCGAGCCGCTGCAGCCGAGACGCGCTGGAAAGATCATCGCGCTGCTGTCGCCGCGCACTCGCAACCCTGACAGAAATCATCGCTTCGAGACATCGCAGTGCGGACGCCGTGCGTTCGCCACTTTGATCGCATCACACCGAATTTCGTCGCTCCCTCGCGGAGCGTCTTGTCTTCGCATCGCCACACGATCGCACAGCGCAACAGGATCACCGCATCGACTTCTCCCACGCGGCAAGAAAGTCATCGCATCGGTGGTCCAGCGTGCAGAAGTTTGTCGCATCGTCTCCGCACGCATCCCGCAGATCGGCGCATCATCCTCCCTTGCGGCAAGGATTTCAACGCATCGCCCGGCCTCGCGTGCCGAGAATCATCGCTACAGCTTCTTTGCGACACTTTGTTGGTTTTGCAACTAAACCCAGGTACTTTGTGAAAGAAAGGGTCGCAGAGACCACTGCTTTGAACTTGAACCTTATTTTTGCAACCTTTGAACTATTTTTGACAGCCCTTCAACAGCTATCCTATTTTTGACAGTATTGTGGCTTTTACAGTTATTGGTCTTGTGATAAATCTGCCTTTATATAAAGATACTTATTTTTATAATAACTACTTGTGTGGTGTCCCTTTGTAGTGTTCCTCATTGTGTTACTGTGTATGATCATAAATGCTTCACACCCTGCCTCTGAGATAAGCCTACCTGCTCGTGCTACGTTACCACAGGGTTGAGCAGGGGTATTAAAGAGGGTAGCCCTCTCACTCTGACTTAGGAAGAAGGGTCCCTACTTGGACAGTGGCCCGCCATTGCCAACTAGAGACCCCCATTTCTAACATTGGTGGTCAGCGGTGAGGATCTGGACTTGCATTTATGATCGCATACAGTAATTATAGTGTACACTACTAGTGAGTGCAGACCATAACGTACCGCATACATTTTTTTGAGAATTGTTTTTTTGCTTCTATATTGTGATTGATATTGCCGGTGATTTTTCACCGCGCGCATTTTCTGAGAGTTTTGGGATCCTATATTGTGATTGATATTGCCGGTGATTTTTCACCCGCGCCCATTTATTGAAAGTTTTGATCCCTATTGTGATTGATATTGCTGGTGATTTTTCACCCACGCACATTTCTGAGAGTTTTTGGGATCCTGTATTGTGATTGATATTGCCGGTGATTTTTCACCCGCGCACATTTATTGAAAGTTTTGATCCCCTATTGTGATTGATATTGCTGGTGATTTTTCACCCACGCACATTTCTGAGAATTTTTAGGATCCTATATTGTGATTGATATTGCCGGTGATTTTTCACCCGCTTACATTTTTGAGAAGTTTTCTTCTGTCCTTTATTGATATTGCCAGTTATTTCTACAATGGGCAAGCCCAGATCCAATGCCTCAGAAGATCTCTCCTGGGAAGAAGAGAAAATAGAAACCTACAATGCCAAGCAGCTCAAATATTTTTGCAAGCAATTCACAGTCCCTATCACAGGTCTCACTAGGAGGGAGGAGTATTACAAGGCGCTGAAGGCCTGGCTAGAAGCCAGGGATGCCCCTAAGGATCTAGGAGAGCTTGTGGAGGGAGGAGAGCAGCAGGGCGATGTAGTAGACTTAGTAGGAGACCCAGCCCTTTCCAACCCGGGCTCTAGTGTGTCCGCTAAGGGTCTGTCCCCAGAAGAGCTGGAGGACAGGGAGAGAGATAGGCGGCATAATATGGAGATGGCTAAGCTTAAAATGGATGGTCACCGGGACCTAGAGAACAAGAAGTTAGAAATTGAGATTATGAGGATGAAGCTTGAGCATGAGAGAGTATTGAGGAGTTGGAGATTAAAGCTAAGAGCATGGAAATCTCCCCCTCTGGTGGCAGCGTACCTGTAGTGCACCCTGAGAGTAGGGTGTATATACCCAAGGAGGTTATTAAAGATTTCCACAAAAGTGAAGATATTGGGCAATGGTTTGCCGCTTATGAAGTAGCCATGGTGTCCCACCGGGTCCCTGAGAAGGATTGGGGAGCAGGGTTGTGGGGACGCTTTGTGAGTGAGGGAGGGATACCTTGTTGGACCTGCCCCCAGAAAGTAGGATGGTTTACGCCCACATGAAGGAAGCGTTGGTGACCCGCTATGGTTTGACCCCTGAGATGTATAGACAGAGGTTTAGGGTCTGTAAGAAGCTAGAGGGTACCACGTGGGTTGAATATGTGTCCTTTTTTGCAGAGCCATGGAACGCTGGGTAAGAGGTAGCAAAGTAGAAACTTTTGCACAGTTTTATGATTTGATTGCATGGGAGCATTTATCTAGCAATTGTTTTCCTGAGCTACGCCAGCACCTAATTGATTGCAAGCTGACTAACCCTAGAAAGCTTGCTGAGGAGGCGGACCGCTGGGTGAGCACCCGGGTCCGCAAGGGTCCAGTGGGAGACGTCGCCAAAGGTGGGCAGGGTCCCCAGCAGAGGAGTGGGGGGACAAGGGTCAACAGAGGAGTTCCCCGAGGGCCCCAAAGTAATCCCCAGGGAACCCAGCAGTGGTGTCCCAGCCCCCCAAGAAAGGAGGACCGGGCCCCCACCAGGTAGGCCTGTTCCCAGGGGCCCCCACGTGTTACAACTGTGGTCAAGTGGGCCACAGATATTTTGATCCCCAGTGCCCCCAAAGGGGCCAGTGCACCCCCGTGCACCACCCCGCCAGATTGCTAGTGTAGCCCTGGGAGAGGAGGAGATGGGTGCCCAAGAGGGTGGGATCCCGTAGAATTGACCCTTGTCTCATTAGGGGACTTTGAGATGGTCCCCAAGCCTGCACTGCCTGCTAACACTAAAAATACAGGCAGTGGGTGACCATCAATGGCCATAGGGTGGAGGCTCTAAGAGACACAGGGGCCAGTGTAACTGCTGTCAGCTCCCGGTTGGTGTCCAAAGAGCAGGTTGTCCCCATGCATTCTACCCAGTAGTGTCCGCCGACAACTCAGAGAGCCAATGTGAGGTGGCTCAGGTTCCCTTTGAGTGGGGGGTCTCAGGAACTCTTCAGGTAGCTGTGAGGCCCGCCATGCCTGTAGACTGTCTGCTGGGCAATGATTTAGAGGACTCCCCGTGGGCTACGGTGGAGAGGAAGGCTCACTTAGAGATGTTGGGTCTGCCTGAGTGGGCGTGTGCTACCACGCGGTCCATGGCAGCCAAGGAGGGTGTTGAAAAGGATCTGGAGCCTGAGAGTAGGGCCCAGATCCCTGCCTTAGAGAGAAGGGGCAAGGGGCGCGGGAAGCCGGCCCCCTTGGTTCCCACGGCCCAGGAAGAAGCAGACCCTGAGGGGATGCCCTGGAGCCTACCGGGGAGCAGATCACCGAACTGGGGGACCTGCCTGAGCTGACCCATTGGCAGCAGGAAGGGGGACCCACCAGGGAGGAATTTTGTGAGCAGCAGAGAGTTTGCCCCTCTCTTGAGGGTATGCGGCGACAGGCTGCAGCCCAGGCAGAAGGTGACATGTCTGGTTCACATCTGATTTATTGGGAGAACAGTCTCCTGTATAGTGAGCCTAAGGTTGCTGAGCCAGGGTCAGCCCGTGTGCTGGTGGTACCCGAGTGCTTCAGAACCTTCCTACTGGGGTTGGCTCATGACATTCCATTGGCAGGACATCTGGGGCAGACCAAGACCTTTGAGAGGCTGGCTGCCCACTTTTATTGGCCCCAGATGCACAAGAGTTCAGACTCTCATTGCCGGACCTGTGAGACTTGCCAGGCAAGTGGGAAGAGTGGGGGAAGATCAAGGCCCCACTCCAGCCCTTTCCAGTTGTGAGTACCCCATTCGAGCGAGTGGGCATTGACATTGTGGGGCCTCTGGACCCCAAGACAGCCATGGGCAACAGGTTCATCCTGGTCTTGGTGGACCATGCCACCCGGTACCCTGAAGCCATCCCGCTCAGGACAGTGACGGCCCCGTGGTGGGACGTGCACTGATGGGGATTTTCTCCCGTGTGGGATTCCCCAGAGAGGTGGTGTCTGACAGGGGGACCAACTTCATCTCCCAGTACATGAAGTCTCTGTGGAAGGAGTGTGGGGTAACGTATAAGTTCACCACTCCTTACCACCCCCAAGGTAATGGTCTGGTTGAAAGGTTCAACCGGACCTTGAAGGAGCATGATCATGGGCCTAGAAGAGCCCCTGAGGCGTAAGTGGGACGTCCTCTTGCCATGCCTGTTGTTTGCCTACCGGGAGGTGCCACAGAAGTCCTTAGGGTTCAGTCCCTTTGAACTCCTCTATGGCCACCCGGTTAGAGGACCTCTGAGTCTGGTCAAGGAAGGCTGGGAGCAATCTCCCAGGAAACCTCCCCAAGATGTATTTAGCTACATGTTGGCCTTCAGGAACCAGACTCGGCGTTTCAGAAAAATTGCTGAGGCAAATCTGGAAGCCAGCCAAGAAGAAATGAAACGTTGGCACGACCAGAATGCCACTCTGGTCGAATTTCAACCTGGTCAGAAGGTTTGGGTACTGGCCCCAGTGGAGCCTTGTGCGCTCCAAGATAAGTGGACCGGTCCCTTTGAGGTGGTGGAGCGCAAAGTCCAGTTACCTACTTGGTGGACTTTCAGTCTCCCAGGAACCCCTTGCGGGTCCTGCATGTGAACCGCCTAAAGCCCCACTTTGAGAGGTCTGAAGTGGGCATGCTTCTTGCCACAGATGATGGGGTTGAGGAGGAGAGTGAGCCTCTCCCTGACCTCCTGTGTGCAGAAGAGAAGGATGGGTCAGTGGAGGGTGTGATCCTCTCCACCACACTGACCCCTGAGCAGCAGAGAGATTGTCACCACCTGTTGGGGCAATTTTCTGATTTGTTCTCCCTGGTACCTGGTGTCACTGATTGGTGCGTCCATGAGGTGGATACCGGGGACAGTTCTCCTGTCAAGCACAAGGCTTACAGGGTAACTGACAGGGTCAGGGCTTGCATTAAGGAGGAGGTCTCCAAAATGTTCGCCTAGGGGTGGTTGAGTCCTCTAGCAGCCCCTGGTCCAGCCCCGTGGTCTTGGTACCAAAAGCTGCGACGCCTGGTGCCACTCCTGAACTTAGGTTCTGTGTGGACTACCGAGGTCTCAATTCGGTCACCAAGACCGACGCGCACCCCATCCCCAGAGCTGATGAGCTCATAGACCGGTTAGGGGCTGCCCGGTACCTCAGCACGTTTGATCTGACGTCTGGGTACTGGCAGATCGCCTTAACGGATGGGGCAAAGGAGAGGTCAGCATTCTCCACACCAGATGGGCACTACCAGTTCCGTGTGATGCCCTTTGGGATGAAGAATGCCCCTGCCACCTTCCAGAGATTGGTCAACCAGGTGTTGGTTGGGCTGGAGGCTTTCAGTGCCGCCTACCTGGATGACATTGCAGTGTTTAGTTCCTCCTGGGAGGACCACTTGCGCCACCTCTGGGAAGTGTTGATGGCGCTGCGCAGAGCAGGCCTCACAATCAAGGCCAGTAAGTGCCAGATTGGGCAGGGTTCTGTGGTGTACTTGGGACACCAGGTGGGGAGCGGCCAGGTGGCGCCCCTGCAGCCCAAGATTGAAACCATCCTGACTTGGGAGCCCCCAAGGACCCAGACCCAGGTGAGGGCCTTCTTAGGACTCACGGGTTATTACAGGAGGTTTGTCAAGGGGTATGGCAACATTGTTGCACCCTTGACTGAGCTGACTTCCAAGAAGCGGCCAAAGATTGTGAACTGGACTGACACCTGTCAGAAAGCCTTTGATGCCCTCAAAACTGCTATGTGTACAGCACCCGTACTCCAGGCGCCCAATTTTGCTAAGGAATTTGTTGTCCAGACAGACGCTTCAGAGCATGGGGTGGGGGCCGTTCTGTCACAGATAAATGAGGAGGGACTAGACCAACCTGTGGCCTTCATCAGTAGGAGGTTACTTCCACGGGAACAGAGGTGGAGTGCAATTGAGCGTGAGGCATTTGCTGTGGTCTGGGCACTGAAGAAGCTGAGACCATACCTGTTTGGGACTCACTTCCGGGTTCAGACAGACCACAGGCCCCTCAGATGGCTGATGCAGATGAGGGGTGAGAATCCCAAGTTGTTGAGGTGGTCCATTTCCTACAGGGTATGGACTTCACGGTGGAACACCGCCCTGGTACAGAACACGCCAATGCTGATGGTCTGTCCAGATTTTTCCGCCTTAGCGATGAGAACTTCCAAGGGGATGGGTAGTTCTCCCCACATTTCAGCTGGAGGGGACGTGTGTTAGACCTGGCACCATTGGCGTGGGTCTCCCTTCCATTTTTCGCTGTTGTCTCCTCTGTTTTACTGGTGTTAGATGCTCTGGGCGCTGTGCCACTGCCATTCAGTGTCACAGCGCGAATGCTCCCTGTATAAATATGTCTATGTGAATTGGTATATCCCTGATTGGCTTATTTGGGTTACCTGTTAGTCCCTAGTAGTGTGGCCTATGTGTGCCCAGGGCTGGTAAACCAAATGCTGCTGGTGGGCCTGCAGCACTGATGTGTGCCACCCACAGAAGCAGCTTGTAAAGTGTGTCTCAGACCTGCCACTGCAGTGTCTGTGTGCAGTCCAGAACTGCCATCTTGGCTGTGAAGTGCAACCACTTCCCAGCCCCTGAACCTTCCCTTGGCATCCTGTAAGTCGCCCCTCGGGTAGGGTGCATTGTATGTGTAAGGTAGGACATGCCTGGGTGTGTGTAGCATGTCCTGGTAGTGAATTATGCACCATTTCGTTTTTCACTACTGTAAGGCTACCTGTTCCTCATAGGCTAGAATGGGCAGTTTGACTATTACATGCTATAGTCCTAACTGACCCCAGGGACATGGTAGAAAAACGAATTTAGTATGCCTGAGCTCAGAATATTAAAATACACCTTTTAGTGAAGTTTATTTTTATATTCTGTGTTTGAAAAATACCACTTTTAGAAAGTAGGTATTTTCTTGCCTAAGCCTTCCAGTGTGCTCTGCCGTTATGTGTATTGGCTGTCTGGTTTTAGAGGGGCAGGACAGGCTGAGTCAGACCTTGGTGGAATAGAGAGATCTGCATTTAGAGTGTGGGGAAGGGTGGCTCTTTGATCTGAATAGGGCTGTGCCTGGCAAGGTGAATGCTGGCTCCACCTCCCACTGTGTGTCTGCTAGCAGACCCCCTCTTTCTGAAAGGAAGGATGCAGCCTGGTAAACAAAGTGCTCCAGGCCTGAGCAGAACTGGTTCTGGCTAGGTTCAGGGACTGGTAGCTTCAAGGATCAAAGGCTTTTGGGGTATAAATATCTGTGCTCAAACCCCCTACTTTTGTATTGCTTTTGGATCTGGAGAGGAAACTCTGTCCGTGCCACTGGAGGAATCTGCAGGAAGTGACTGTCCTTGTGCTTGTGTGTTTTTCTTGCACTGGCCTGCAGCAGTAACCACTGGACCTTGAAGAAGAGGAAAAGGAACTATTGAGAGAACTTTTATTTTTGTACAGCAATCACCCAAGGGCTAGGAAAAGAGCTAGCCTCCTGCTGGAGTCTCAGGCACAACAGACTCCACCACCAACCTCCTGCTTCCTCCCTGCGAGGACTGCTATCTGCTGAGGAGGCTCCTGTGAGTTCCAGGGCCTCTAGTTTGCATCAGAGAGAAGAGGGTAAGAAATCGACGCTAACGCATCTTTGCGGGCCGCTGCAGTCGAGCGCTGGGAAAATCATCGCGCTGCTGCCGCCGAGGCAGCCCGAAACCATCGCTGACGCCCCTTTGCGAGCCGCTGCAGCCGAGACGCGCTGGAAAGATCATCGCGCTGCTGTCGCCGCGCACTCGCAACCCTGACAGAAATCATCGCTTCGAGACATCGCAGTGCGGACGCCGTGCGTTCGCCACTTTGATCGCATCACACCGAATTTCGTCGCTCCCTCGCGGAGCGTCTTGTCTTCGCATCGCCACACGATCGCACAGCGCAACAGGATCACCGCATCGACTTCTCCCACGCGGCAAGAAAGTCATCGCATCGGTGGTCCAGCGTGCAGAAGTTTGTCGCATCGTCTCCGCACGCATCCCGCAGATCGGCGCATCATCCTCCCTTGCGGCAAGGATTTCAACGCATCGCCGGCCTCGCGTGCCGAGAATCATCGCTACAGCTTCTTTGCGACACTTTGTTGGTTTTGCAACTAAACCCAGGTACTTTGTGAAAGAAAGGGTCGCAGAGACCACTGCTTTGAACTTGAACCTTATTTTTGCAACCTTTGAACTATTTTTGACAGCCCTTCAACAGCTATCCTATTTTTGACAGTATTGTGGCTTTTACAGTTATTGGTCTTGTGATAAATCTGCCTTTATATAAAGATACTTATTTTTAATAATAACTACTTGTGTGGTGTCCCTTTGTAGTGTTCCTCATTGTGTTACTGTGTATGATCATAAATGCTTCACACCCTGCCTCTGAGATAAGCCTACCTGCTCGTGCTACGTTACCACAGGGTTGAGCAGGGGTATTAAAGAGGGTAGCCCTCTCACTCTGACTTAGGAAGAAGGGTCCCTACTTGGACAGTGGCCCGCCATTGCCAACTAGAGACCCCCATTTCTAACAGTGCCCTTTTAAGAATAGGAAGAATAGGGCTATTACACACATTAGCAGTCATCTCCTCAACAACTCCTGACGAAATCAACTCCTGTATAATTTGCAATAAGGCTCGTTCCCCTGCTTGCAGTATTTTATACTGAGGAATGCGAGGCAAGATAGCATTATCTTTTATTTTAATGGAAACCGGAGGTATCTGCAACAGTCCTACGTCTGTGTCACCCGTTGCCCACAACGTAGGCGGCACGTCCTTAAATTCAGCAGGGAGGGGTGCATCTTTGGACAGGTACTGCTTAGTGCTGACCACATTCGGACCCATTGTCATATAAACACCTTCCGGGTAACAATAAATGGTTGCATGTAACTTATTCAGTAAGTCTAAGCCCATCAAAGTTTCTCCGCAATTAGATGTCAACAAAAACGGCTAATCCACAGTAAAAGGACCTATAGTCAGTGTAAGAGGTTTGGAAATGGGGCTCACAACCGGTACTCCAGAAAATCCTACTGAAACATTATTATGGCAGGACAGAGCTGCCCCGGGGACCAGTGAATGAGAGATAGAGCTATTCATTGCACCTGTATCCACCAAAAATTCCTTAACTGATCCAGGCAAATTTGCAGTAACGTAAGGAACGCACTGATCTACAGATATCTGAACTGGTCCATCACTCTGTCCCTGGCTCTCCTAGCTGTGAGACTGTCCCTTCACCTCGTCTAAGTCATAGTCATCGTGGTAGTAGTGTTTGCCCCTAGGATCATCAAAGTAGTTCTGGTCAGTGCGACCCTTTGATGTCCCAACTGCCTGAACTCTGTCCTGGCCACCATCTCCGTGACCCCGTCCACGAGACCCTCATTCCCTCGGGACCACCACCTTCTGTAAAAACACAGGACACTCGCTGCGCCAGTGTCCCTCCTCTTTACAGTTCGCACACTGATTCGGTCCTACAGATGCAGTATTCCTGCTAGTACGCGGAAGCTGTCGGTCCGGACCACCACGTCCTCTACCATTCCCTCGAGAAGCCAGTTGCAACAACACCTGTGTTTTCAATTCCTTATGCTTTTTCTCCACCTTTTCCTTCTCCTCATTTTCCCTGTGCTCATAAAACTGTGCCATACTCAATATCACAGAAGGGGAGGAGGTAGTCCAAGTGCTCTCCGAAGCCTGCAGCCGAGTCGCGATCTCAGGAAGCAGGTTCGTAACAAATCTATTAACGAACAGTCGGACACCCCCCTCCACCGACAAATGCTGTCCGCTAAAATACAAGAACACGCCTTTAAACCGAGTGAAAAAATCAGACACACTTTCATCTTTCTTCTGACGACATGTCGTTAACTTTTCTCAATCTACCCTTCTCGGTGGAATAAGAGAATGCATATACGTAATAATTCGGCCAGGTAAAGCCAGTATTTCGGCCTTAGGCTTCTCACCAGGCTTCCTCTCCTGGTCCCATGCTTTAATTTGATCCCAAGTATCACCCAATTCCACAATATGATCCTGTATGTGCACCTGTCTCCAAATATCAATGGGCACCAATAAACCAAAGAACATTTCAATATCCGCTAGTGTCATCACTGTCGATGAAGCAGCCTCAGTCAACTCTTTATAATATGCAGTAGGATTTTTTCTAGGGTCAGGTAACTGAGTCTTAAGGGACAAAACCTCCTCCTTTTCCATGGAGTGTACACCCATTGTTCTTGGAACCGGGCTTCTACCCTCGGTCTAATAACAGTATTCTGCTGATCCCACAGCTCATCAGAAACTGGGATACTGTCTTTGGACTCTTTTCAAGCAACCTACTCCGATAAGCGACCAGCTTCGCAACATTACCAAAAACCTCACAAGGTGCCATATCTGCAGCATATACATGGTCCCTAATATCATAAATAATCTGGGGTGCTACTTCATTGAAACACTGTTCCCACAGTCCAATCAAGGTAGCCGACATGTGCTTAAGAGCATGCTGCTGTAGAAACGGCTCATAATCTTTCATTACACTCCACACATCCTCCACACTGTAAATGGGGTGACGAGCCCACTGAGCGGCCTGATTGGCTACCACCCTTTTCTCTTTATCTTCCACATCAGATCGTATCAGTATCCGTCCAAGCCGTTCCCTTGCTGTCGCCTAGTCTCCGTCCCCTAGTCCACGCACGGGCGTTCCACTGTCCAGTAATGCAGGGGGATGGAGTAACAGGGGAGAAGTAACAGCAGAAGTACTAGGCACCAACGTCACTGCCGGCTGCGTCGTAGGTGTAAGCACTGGAGAGAGAGATGCCGAAACAATAGGCGTTGCAGGGAGACTGATAGTCATCGTAGCCGTAGAAGGCGAAGTCAAAGAACGGGAAGGTGGCGCGGTGGCCAATACAGCGTGATCAATAGTAGAAGAAACAGAAGCAGCAGAAACAGAAGGAACCTATGGCTGGGACTGGGGTATGGCAGGGTATATTCCCTGCGGGGCATATGGAGGAGGGGGTCTAGTATCTAACAATTCCTCCACAAATGGTCATTTTCCTCTCGAGCAACATAAGACTTTTCACATTGTATTCAAAATTTCCTATCAGCACACTCTATTCCTTTTTCTATTTTCTCTCTATCATGCGCTTCAGCTTTCTGAGTCAATGTCTGCATTCTCCCTTTCCAGGACTCTTTCTCTGCTTTCATTCGTCTCTGTTTAGCCTCTTTTTGCCATGTTCCGAGGGAATCAAACATCGACTGCCTACTCCTTTTCGCAAACAATTTTTCCTGCAGGAAAGTAATTTTCTGTTCATCAAAAGTGCCCGTCAACGGCCACTGCAACTCGGCACTGCCCCTCGTATATTTGTGACATAGCGTACTAAACATAATAGGGCCAATGCCATGTTTGACGTACATGTCAAAATTTGGAGTGCCTTCTGGAGGCGCCGGCTGACTTTCTTCCAATCTAGCATCAGTAGAACAACAACGCCAGCCCAAACAAAACACCTTACTAAGGCACGGCATTTTTCAAAGAAAACAAGTTCACTATTTATGCCGAGCAGATATTTGCAAATATCTTTACCAAAAATCGGTCCACAGACCTCATCAAATACAAATCAAAGTGGTACCATGTTCACAAAGAACTCAAACAAATTCAAGCGCTTGTCCAAAGACGGTCCTCAGACCGCGTCAAATACAAATCAAAATGGCGCCATATCCACAAAGAATCAAAGCAAACTCATCTGGTGCACACAGGTCAAACAAAGTGATTCTCCACTGCCGACTCTCCCGACCAAACGGTCAGATCCAAGGTTTCGACGTTCAGGACCCCAGTCGGGATGACCACTGGACGAGGCACCACCCGGTCAGACAGACGGGGCAGCTGCGAGTACAAGACTCTCTCGTGCAGGGATCCCCGGTCCACCCGTCCGACCCGACGCGGCCCGACCTCCTCACCCAAGGATGGGCCACCCGATGGAGTCCCAGTTAGGGCACCAACTGAAGGAAGTGACCCGATTAGGGCCACCCGGGTCACTTGCGACCACCTCTCAGCCTTCCTTACAAATGAAGAGTCGGTCAGACAGTAGAGAATACAAACCAAAGGTATTTATTAGAAATACACTCGAGTGGAGTCAGGTCTGACCAGCCTCCTTAGATTGCTGCAGAGGGACTGCCTTCTACCAACAGGGTAACATATAATATACATTTTCAGAATCACTAAAGACACGCCCAGACTGGAATTTTCCACTTGGTAGCTAATGAACAAAAGAGCTGTTATATTCCATATAGGTACCCTATATAGGCGCAGGTAACACTGCAACCTTTCACCTATATCCTTCCCTACATTTCATACATAACGGTTCATAGGGACTGACCTTTTACCTAGATACGACACTGCATTCAGAACGCGGGTTTTTCCTGGTTCAATACTCAAACATTATGCATGAGGCTTCTTGGAAGCACAGCAGGACTCACAGCAGGACGAACATCTCCTGTATAATATCTATGTTAAAGTTCAGGCCTGACGTCATCCTTTAGGCCGACACAGTAACGCAGCAAGGTAGGACCCCTGGGGAGACCTATGGGTATATATACATCATGTATTGCTTAGACAAACAGAGGAGACCGTGACTTCCCGGCTGACACACTGACCAGAGACGATGAGGTTCCTGCATGCAGACGCTCCAGCTAGCAGTGGTCTAACATCCCTCGGGGGGGTCCAACTCGAGACCAGGACGGGGTCCCACATTCTCTAAACTCTCAGGTAATGGGGTGGACTAGATCCTAGAGGGATTCTTGGCATAACACCTACATAGCTGCTAGATACATTTAGGGAATCACTGACAGAATATCGAAGGTCAGAATATCGACCTTCAAAAATATCGCAG
Source organism: Calotriton arnoldi (assembly GCA_963921515.1). NCBI lineage: Eukaryota > Metazoa > Chordata > Amphibia > Caudata > Salamandridae > Calotriton > Calotriton arnoldi. The sequence goes on along the minus strand of CAWUFW010005077.1, from coordinate 752,561 downwards.
CAAGAATATCGAAGTCAAGAATATCGACATCCTATCTACATTATGGTAAGTACAAAAATATCGGGAAAAAAATATCGTTGTCAAAAATATCGTTGTTAAAAATATCGGGAAAAAAATATCGTTGTCAAAAATATCGTTGTTAAAAATATCGGGTTTTTTTTTGTTAAAAAAAGTAGTGTAAAATAAAGTAAATAATACATATAATTAAAATAAACATAGTTAAAAATATTTTAAAATGTTTAAAAATTATAAATTAAATATATATAATTTATAAATACATTTCATATATACATATAATATATACACTTACTTATTAATATGTTTTAATAATTATTTTAATAACTTAGGGGGCCATTACGATACCCGGCGTAAAAAAATCCGCCAGGCATGAAAGCGGCAAAAATCCGCCCGCACACACCGTCTGAACACCGACCACGCCATTACGATGACACAAACCGAAAACCGCCATCGGCTGAAAAATCACACAAGATACCGCCCGCCATCGTCCGAGTCGGAGTCAAACCGCCCGCCACGGACGGAAACACGCACGACAACACAAAACCGCCCGCCCTCACGGCCGACACACCGCACGTGAGATTACGATCGCACCGCCATGAGCGCGGGAAAACTACAAATATACCGCCCGCCAGCGCAAACAACGCCGATGAGAATCGACACGGCAGAAGCCATGGCGCCCACGTCCCTGCACAGAAACCATCCGCTGACAAAAACAATCGCACACAACATGGCCAACAAGTCCACACAGCAAGGCACGCACAAATACACAAGCACAGTACACATCCCGAAAACACCCCCTGGACAAACAAAAACTACAAAGGCCAGAACCCCAGACACAACACACCTGAAAACAACAGACCATGAGGACACACCCACATAGGTAAGTACAAAAGCAGCACTCCCACAGACCACAACCCCTTGCAACATTGCAAACTAGAGAGGAGAGAAGAGGACACAGTGACACAGCAAGGACAGCAGCACACCACAGAAACGCACACATCACAACCACCACCACCACCACCACCACCAAACACCGGCACCACAAACCCCCTGCACATTACACAACACACACCGCACCAGCACCACAAACACCATGGCACCACAAAGAATGCCCAAGTTCACGCCCATGGAGCTGACGGTCATGGTCGACGAGATTATCAAGGTGCACCCACAAATCTATGGGAACCTGGTCCAGCACACACCACTAGCCACCAGAAAGAGAATGTGGAACCGGATCGTAGACCAGGTCAATGCAGTCGGGACCCTGCCCAGGAACAGAGTTGAAATCAACAAACGGTGGAATGACGTCAAGAGCCTGGTCAAGAAGAAGGAGAGCAAGAACAGAGAGCTGGCTGCCGTCACTGGCGGAGGGAATCCCGCGCTCTTCAAGACCTTCAAAGCGTGGGAGGAGAAGGTGCGAGTCATTATACATCCGGAGATCCTCGCCGGATTAGCAGGGGGAGTGGAGGCTGGTAAGTACAAACTAATGTATACCAGCACACCGCTATGTACTCACATGCACTACCACCATGCCACAGCTCCCAGGGACAAACACCCCCATGTCCAGCACACAATACACAACACATCACACACACATGCAACAGACACCACCACACACAGCCCAAACCGAACAACTGTAAGATACGTGGGGACATGTGTACACTCAGCCAGCCACGTAACCACCAACAGGTCCCCAAGTATGCCAGAAGCGCCACAACGAGCACCCACCACACCCATGTGTCCGCCATAGCTGCACTAACCGACAAGTAACAGGTAAGTGGCAGGAACACAAAGTGCAGTGGGTGGGAGGGTGGACAGCCCAAGTACAACACACACCAGGCCCCTAGTCCCACAGCACAGCAAGGAGGAGCATCCCCACACCCCACAGCCACGTGTCAGCCACCGCAGTGCACACCGACAGCCGAAAGGTAGACATCACGGTCCACAACAATCGGTGTCAGTGGGTGTCCAGCCACCACCACGACCCACAACACCCCCCACCCCCACAGACCTGCAACATGGAGCACCCCCGCTTAGAACCATGTGGCATCCAGTACAGTGCACGCCCGAACAACCTGCAGGTGGGAAACTGGACAGGGCTGGATTACTGGAGGCATGAGGACCGTAACACGACCAACACATGGGACATGTCACGTAGCAGACGAACACGCAGCACCGCCCACCGTCACGAACAAGTGAACAATGTGCACACGGACATGAACCACAGACTCACACCTCACATGACCCATCACAGACACAGCAACACCCAAGGAGCCACGTCTGCATGCACAAGCCACACTGAATATAGTACCACACGGCAGCCACTGTGCAACCCATCACACACAACCGAAACACCATTGAAGTCCTGTCCATGTAGCCCCTACTGCCTGTCAACCACACACCCCACAACTACGCCTATGTAAGACAAACAACACTAGACGCAACAGAGCGGAACAACATAAATGCACACGAACACCACTGAACCCATCAAACACACAGACACACCATGCACATACAACATACCATCCATCCCATCCGTCAGCCCCAGTCTCATGAAAGGCATGTCATCCGCACAGCTGCCACACATACAGCAGTCACGCTAAGATACATGCCCATGACCAACCATGTGCCAGAAGTCAATGAAGCGCACGCCACACTGTGAGCAACAACACACAACATGGGCCACACCCCCCGAGCACTGCAGTGATGCACATGGCACAGGGCAGCACGCACACCAAGGAGATGGGACAACTGCAATACGTTGGCTGGCACACAACCATCACTCACTCATAACGATGCGTCCAATGCCATGTCCAGTAATCACAACAGACAGCAAATATGCAGGCCATGTCAGGCATGCACACACCTCAGACCATGCACTGTCATGCTGCCACAACACATGTCACGTTCGGCACCCATGGCTCACAGCATGTACCCCAAAAGCATATTCCATCCCAAATGCGAATCTGGGGCATGGCCCCCATGTTGCCATATGCGTTCCTAAGCGTCCCATTTGAACACCAAAAGCAAAGTACAAACCAGACCCAGGATGGGCCAGGAGCCCGCATACACCAGAGTCACAATAAGTAGGGGCACAGCAACACACCCATCGGCATGGCCAATCCGTCCCATGCCACATGTGCACAGCACACAGTCCCATTGCCAAGCACACACAACTACAAATGGTACAGCCACACACACGCCTCCGGGAAACCCATGTACGAGATTGCACGAACTGTTAATGTCAGACGACAAATACATACTTCGCCAGGTGCAACACAATAACAAATCTCATTCTCTCCACAGGTGACGAACTGCTGGATGCTGGGGATGGAGACAGCAGCCAGCACAGCCAGCCTACAAGCCCCCAACGAGGACACACGGATGTGGAGGATCTGTCCTCCTCTTCGGACACGGACCACCAAGCAGGCCCATCTGGTGTGGCAGGGCCCAGCCGCTCCCCAGGACCCCTCCTACCCACCAACCCATCATCCAGGGCTGCTGAACATTCCCAGCCCCCTGCTGCCACTGTCGTTGCGGCCACACCCACGGTCATTGCGGCCACACCCACGGTCATTGCGGCCACACCCACGGTCATTGCGGCCACTACCACTGCCGCAACCGCCACCATCGCCGCACCGACCACCACCGCCGCCACCACCACCACGTCTTCGCTGGCACCAGCCCCAGCGCAGGTGGTGGCCCGGCCGACTGGATCCACCCTGGGAGCCAGGGCGAGGACCGTGGTGGGCAATGTGGCTAGTGGGCAGGCCGGTGGCAGCAGTACTGGTAGGAGGAGCAGGGTCAGGGAAACGCCAGTCTCCCCTGGGAGCCATGCCCTGCCTCAAATGGCCAGAGTCCTTGGGGCCTATGAAGAGGCCCAAGGACAATGGGCCAGGTCTGCTTCAGACACGCGGGAGGTGCTGGGGGTGCTGAGGTCCATGGACGCCCGTATGGGCCAACTCGTGGACCTCATGGGCCAGCTGGTGGTGAGGTCACAGCCAGGGACAGCAGCTCCACCACCGCCACCACCTGCCGGGGCGCAGGGTCGAGCAGCAGTGTCCAGTTCCCCTGCGTCCACAGCCAGTGAGCACACCTCACCCCCCACCAGCAGGTCGCCACCACACACCCCCTCCCAAACGTGGAAGGGGCCGTCCGAAGTACAAACAGATCTCCCGGGAGGACTACGCACGCTCCAGACGCAAGTGAGGCAGCCAGCCAGCCTTCCTTGACCACCCACTGCATTGACTTGGACTACGATCCCACTCCACACAGCCATCTGGATGGCATGTGTCTGTTGGACCATGGACATGGAACAAGTGGGTACACCCTGAGCATCACGCAGCCGTGACCGACAGCTCATTGTCACTGCACGCACCACTTTTGTCATCACCTCGCACACAATCACATGTCACAGTTTGAAATAAATGCACCTCTTACACAAACTGCTGTTTGTGCCCTGTGTTTTATTTGTACGGAATACAACGGCCACCTTGGGCGGAAAGGCACCTGATGCGTGGCATGGCAATGGAACCGGAGGGCCTGTAGGGACCTAGGGGTGGGAGACAGAACAGGAGCACATTCAATGAGTGTGTCACACACCCATCACACAGTACATGTCAACAACTACAAGCAATGTACACACATCGCACAGAGCAATAGGGCACAATGCCACAGCCACCAACAGTGGCATACTACCCTGGCCATGGAGCGTTGACACACAGCACGCAGTGAACAAACGGCCACCCTGACACAGCACACACACACCTGCACAGATACAGCCACATCAGCCGTCGTACATGGACACTCACCGTCAAGTGAAGTAGCGGGCGATGAGCTGCTGCCGCACATTACCAGCTTCCTCCTCTCCGCTGTCCTCCTCACTCGAGCTGTCCTGGTCTGCGGGCTGGGGCCCTGGTTGATCTCCGTCATCCACGATGAGGGGGATCTGCTTCCGAATGGCCAGATTGTGCAGCATGCAGCACGCCACCACTATCTGGCACACCTTCTGTGGGGAGTACGCCAGCGCACCCCGGTGCGGTCCAGGCACCTGAACCTGGACTTGAGGAGGCCAAAGGTACGCTCGACCACACGTCTGGTCCTCCCATGTGCCTCATTGTAGCGATCGTCTGCTGGGGTGCGAGGATTCCTCAATGGACTGAGCAGCCATGCCCCATTCGGGTACGCAGAGTCACCTGGGTGTGAGGGACACAGAGAACCGTTGCTAATCCAACTGGACAGGGGACAGCATCGCACAGCCAGCACGCTACACCACTCCACATACTCACCGACAATACAGCCACGATCCTGTTGCAGATTGGACATCAGTCGTGGCAAGATGCTGTTGCGCATGACGTGTGCGTCATGGGCCGAGCCTGGGAACTTTGCACACACGTGGGTTATCACCATGTCCGCAAGGCACACCACTTGCACATTCAGGGAGTGCGTGTGCTTCCTGTTGCGGTACAGGTGCTCAGTGGCCTGTGGTGGAACAAGGCCAACATGTGTGCAGTCAATGGCTCCAACGACGTGTGGGATCCTGCCAAGGGCATAGAATGCACCCTTCACTGCCGCCAATTCACGAGCCCTGGGGAAGCGGATGTACCTGTTTCGGTACAGCATCATGGCTGCCAGTACATCCCTCAGCACCTTGCTGAACATGGGCTGGGACATCCCTCCTCCACTGCCCACTGTGTGCTGGAATGACCCAGTGGCGAAGAAATGCATGGCGGCCATCACCTTAGCCGTGGGGGTGACTGCTGTCGGATACACCCTGCGGGGACGGAGATGGGGTTCCAACATGGCACACAGTCGATGCAGGGTTGGCCTGTCCAGCCGAAACTTCCTAATGACCTCAGTATCGTCCATGTCCGCCAGCAATTGGTATGGGCGGTCAATGTTCGGTCTCCGCCTAGGGAAAATGGCAGTGGACACATGTCAAAGCAACACGACACATAGCAATTCCGCATACACATCACTGACATGACTGAGCAAGCACATGAGTCACAGCCCAGCTGTCAAGCAGGGACGGCACGGCCACAATACACTTACACAGGTCTCCCACCAATGGCAATGGCTAGTGATACAAACCACTGCCATGTGCATGCACATGGGGATCTAGGCCCCAATGACTTGCGGGGCGTGCTGATGGGGACTGACTGCATATTCGTCAAGCGGCAACGCCACGGCAACATGAATGTCTGCTGAGCATGGCACTGCTTCCGAGGCTGGATGAGTATGGCACACGACGACGACGATGTGGGCACAGGCTGAGCGGCCAAAACAAGTGGGACCTGTGGCACGAGGGGATATGAGACAGTAGTAGGTGTCAGCACTGCACCCTATGTACAGCACTGTACGGATCACACCTCCCGAAACATTGACAGGTGTCCACATTGACAGCCCCATGCCAAGACGGCTGTGTGCTTGCAGTCACACGTCACAGGTGAGAGGTTACATTGCACGTGCCAGGTGGCAGACGTACATAGTGGGAACTGGCATGTGTGTGCATGTGTCTCCTGTTCAGGATCCACCAGATGGGCGCTGACTCTGTACTGACCATTGGACACAGCATGTTCCGTGGAAGGCTTGTGTGTGTGGGATGGTGGCACTGGATGTGCCTCCGTTGGGTGGGGGGCCATGCACAGGGCGGGTACGTCGATGATTGCGCATTGTTGGTCACGGTGGGTGCACCAACTAAGATGTGTTGCCCTGTGTTCAATTCCTATGTCCGCATGATGATGGACTGTAGATGTGGGCAGACTACACATTGGTCGATGTGCTGTCTATATGCATGTGCCTTCACACCAGGCACAGCTGCCCCTGCACATGTGACCCCTGCTGGACTCGCTGCTGGGTCTGTGGAGCTGATGCACCTTCTGTGCGTGGGGCGGACAGCTCTCCTCACTTCCCTCATTGCGCATGTCATGACTTTGCCGCAGGTGACATGGATCATGGAGGGCCCACATGTACGCGTGGGTAGGCTACACATGATTGTTCACTGTTCGCCACCCCCAGTCAGTGTTTCGAATGGGAAGGTTGTCGTGCTGGTGGCATATTCGATGTGGCGGATGGGCGGGCCTAGGTGCGGGCTTACATTCCGGACATGGGGGTAGTTGGATTGGCGACTAGTTGCAGTACACACGGGACACGTCTCTTCCTTTCCACATCTGGGTCATCCCTTGTACTAACTGACAGTGATACAGTCATCTTCGCCCCAGCCCTCATGTCCTCCCCTCGCTCCCCCAATATGCATGTGCACCTGCGAGGCTAGCGCTTGCACAGGCAGCCCCAAGCTCGCACCAGAGAGGGCAAGGAGTGTATGTGTGGGTCCAGTTGCACGAGTGGGCTGTCTCAGGGTATGATGTGTGGCGGGACGCCGTCCACCTGCGTGGTGCCCCAAATGGAGACCCGGCCTGCATGGACTATGCATCACAGTCTTCGCCTTCCGGATCCGCCACCTGCGACACCCAGTGGCTGTGGCTGCCCTTGCGGCCATGCCGCGTCCGTCTGTGGCTGATGGCCCACACATTCACTCTTTGGCCTCTCTGGGGAGGGCTCGGGGTGGTGGCGCACGCGCTTGCACTTAGTCGCAATGGCATGTGGCGTGGTTGGTATGATGGGCAATGGATGGGATGGTGCGAGCCACCTCCCGTGACGTCAGTGCTGCTCGTGCTGTGGTGCGTCCCCCTACACTTCCATTTGACTTGTGCCATGCTACACGTTGAGGTTCTATTGCCTGCGTGATATGACCAGGAGGAGCGCGAGGAGACCTCTCACACACCATGCTCCACTGCCATCCCGTGCCCTGTATCGCCTGTGCGGATTGACTATGTTGGGGTTACACCTGGTCGACTGGGGCTGTGTGTGCCTTGTCAAGGGGCATGGCGTGCGCACAACAGGATCCAGCTTGTCCACGGAGGGTGGGCTGACGTGTGCGCCTGGTACCGCATTGTTCGTGTGCCCGGCTGCTGTGCACACACGTGTTCACTCCCCCCGACAGGTGTCCTCTCACAATGCCCAGGGAAGCGGTGGTGTACTGTTCATGACCCCTCCCAACACGGCGTGCTCCAACTTGGCATGTGCGCATCTACCCGTCACACCCACCCACCTGAGCACTGCGTCCATACGACTTCACACGACACATGTGTGTCTTCCACAGTTGTGCTACTCATTTGCGTTGACATCCAATACCAGTGGACTACATGGTCATGTCACGACTGCCGTGTACTTCACATACTCTCATCCTCTCTCATTCGTACTTGTGAAATGAGTCAGCGGAGACAGTTTTGGTTTCAAACATTATATTGAGTCTTCTGTCCTCTGTGATGCAGTATAGTGGACACTACTGGCAGCGGAATACATGTTGAGGATATACTGAGCATGATTACAAATGGGATAGGGTGTGGGGTTACATGTGACTGGCTGTTGCATGTGGGATGTGGGCTTCAGAGTTACATCTGCTTGGCCAAGGCTGTGCTAATGTACATTTACGTATAGCTGCGGAGCTGCGGACTTTGACACAGACGGTATACATGTAGCCTACCAGACCGCTTGGCATCATGGGCACAGTCCATCTCAGTTCCATGTGACAGGTTTGCTGCGGTTGTTCCTCATGCACGCGTGCATGTGAGATGACATCAGGGCATGTGCTTGCGTGCATGCAGCGGCGTGCCACTTGTTGTTGCACTGTGGTGGTTACTGGACATGTCACAGTCACTGGGGTCGTGTTGTTGTTGTATGCACTTGTCGTCCATGCAAAGGTCCTGGTATGGGATTCCCGGGGCGGGGCTGGGAGGGGTGCAGCACCCACAGACTCCAGGCGACCTATTCATGTCCACTGAGCGGTGTGTGTGTCCATGGGCGCTGGATCCATGTCGTGTCCTGGTTGTTCGTGCAGTTCCGTCCATGTGGGTGCGATACACAGACCCCATGCCACTGCCTCCCACGATGCATGCGGTGTTCCTGGATGTGATGGGGAACAGTGTGCATGTCCCGGTCATATCCGATGTCATGGCGATGTCGTTGATGGTGTGGTAACAGTTGCCGGTCGTTTGGTATGGCTGTTGTGGTGGTGACGGGCCAGTCCGTGCGGAAGCTAAGCATGGGTGCGGGGTTGGACATCATAGGTCAATCGGGGAACCTGCGTTGTGGTCCGACGAATTTACAGGTTGTCAGGTATGCGATGCCGTCCAGCAGGGCTTCCATGTCATTGGTGGTGTACATGTTTGCCAGCCAATGTAGCGGATGGTGGCTGTCAAGGTGTTGTTCGTAAGTTGTCCCTTGGAGGACCATGATGGGGCATGCTGGGTGACATTCGATGTAGCTGTTCTCGATGATCCGTCGTGTGGAGGCACAGTGGTCCCATTTCAGTGCGGGTGCGATGTTGGCCACATACGCCATGCCCCCATAGGCAGAGCAGGCCCTGTCGTGTGCGTCCAGAGGGAGGAGTAGTGGTAGCAGGTCCGCCTTTAGACATGCCGGGTTGGAGAGGCACATCTCCACGGGATGCTGGTAGGGACACCTCCGACAGTAGAAGACGGGCATGACGCAGCTGAACAATGTGATGCGGTAAGTCAGTCGGTAACTTACGTTCAGCAGGGACAGGAGATCGCATCCCAATATATGTATCAGGTTGGTTTTGTACAGCTTGACCTGTCCGGCGTAGTTGGGTAGGTGTGTTGCGGTTGCCATTTTGCAGCGGTGCGTTGTGGTGGCGTGCTCCGGCTGTGTGTTCAGTCTGCAATGTGCATGCTCCGAGGTTGCTGTGAGCTCTGTGTAGTCGTAGGGAGACAGGACTTGTGTTCTGTTGGCTTGTGCGGAGGACACAGGCCCTCATCCCACATGCTTCTCAGACAGTTCAAGGTCAGTGATGTGTGACTCCTTCCAATTAACTTGCATGTGGCCGACATGGGGGAGTGTTTTCTTTTTTCTTTCCCGTCCGTTGTGTTCTTCTGTGATATGCGCTATCTGCCCTGTGGTCGGTCTCCTCGGCATGCCTGTGTTGGTCTTTTCTTGGACAATGGCTGTATTCATCGGCTTCTTTCGTAGGGCTGTGGTTTCGGAGTTGGAATGGAAGGTCATTCAGTGCTGTCTGCTCTCCCTTGTGTGGGCGGCAGGCTGCCTTTCCGCTCTGCGTTGGGCCTTGTGTGTGAATGTTATTCTTGGGCCACCTGTTGTCGGTCCCCGGGCTCTTTGGTGTTCCGTTTTATATGTCTTGTTCATATGTGCAGGGTGGTATGGGTGTTTCAGTGTGGTACTGGCGTTCCTCTTCCCGAAGGGGCCCTGCTTCTCCTAGTTGGTGTTGCTGCCGCTGTGTGCTACGCCATGTTTGTTACACTGGGGTGTGTCCTGCTGTTGCGTGACTTCACTGACATGTGTGCGTCGGTTGTGTGGCGTTGGGTGTTGTCCGTGAATTGGGCGTTGGGGACATGTCTGTGGCAGGCCTGTCACGTGTCATGTGCGTTCGGGGTGGGGCTGATGTGTGTGCTGCTTGGTTGTGTCCCTGTGTCTGTGTGCGACGCATGCATGGCGCTGCGGTTGGCCTCTGCGTTGTGCGCATGTGTGGCGGCATCATCGCCGCTTTGGGGCCGTGACGGGGTCGTTGGTTCCTAGTCCCAGGTGCTGTGTACACATGTGTTACGAGATGTTACGATTTGGCCTGTCTGTCATATGTGGATGCAATGGTGGATGTGTAGTGTACACGCGGGGGTGGGGGGTTGTCCGCTTTTTCCGCCCTTGCACTGTGTGCGCTGTTTGCGTGCACTTGTTGTGTGTGTGCCTACCTGCGTCTCCGCGGTACGTTGCGTCCTTGGTGGTGCATCAGCAAGAGCATGGGGAGGGCCTGCAGTGCTGGATTCATGCTCGGGGAGCCGCTTCTTCGGTGTCCGTGCTCGGCGTCCGTGTTACCGCTTCGGTTTGTCGTACGGTGTCTCTTAGCCGTGGGAGCCGTTTGTTTGCGGCATCGTAATTTGTACGCCGGGCGGGACGTGATTTCGTCGGACGGTGTGTGTCAATTGTGCTGCGCCGCTACGTGTACGGAGGAACTTTGATGGCGGACGGTGTCGCTGGCTTGCCGGCGGTGTTTGGCCGACTTTTCGCATCGTAATAGGGCGGGCGTGTGGACTGCTGCGTGCCGGCGGTAACTGGTGGTTTTTGCATCCGCCAGCACGGCGGTTGTGCTTCCGCCCGCCATCGTAATGACCCCCTTATAAATTAAGAAAATCTTATAAATTATAAATACATCTATACACATAAAACAATAACATAAATAAAAATTAAATAAATATATGTAACAAATTAAAAAAATTACAATTCTTTTTAAAATTAATTATATACTACATTAGCTAAAATAATACAAAAAATATTAGATAGTGGAGGGAATAAAATTACTATTCCAACTCCAAACAGTGCAACAGTAGGGTAAATGTTGGATAGCGTAGGTGTTAAAATTGCTATTCCCACTCCAATGAGTGGATAGCGTAGGTGTTAAAATTGCTATTCCCACTCCAATGAGTGCAACAGTAGGGAAGGTGTTGGATAGCGTAGCGGTAAAAATTACTATTCCTACTCCAGTGAGTGCAAAAGTAGGGAAAGTGTTGGATAGCATAGGGGTAAAAATTACTATTCCCACTCCAGTTAGTGCAACAGTAGGGAAAGTGTGGGATAGGGTAGGGGTAAAATGTACTATTCCCACTCCAGTGAGTGCAACAGTAGAGAAAGTATTGGATAGTGGAGGGGTAAAAATTACTATTCCCACTCCAGTGAGTGCAACAGTAGGGAAAGTGTGGGATAGCGCAGGGGTAAAAATTACTATTTCCACTCCAGTGAGTGCAACAGTAGGGAAAGTGTTGGATAGCGTAGGGGTTAAAATTAACATACTTATAATTAAATTAATTTTTATAAATAAATAAAGATTAAATTATTAAACAACAATAAATTAATTACCAATACCAATAAATAATTAATAACAAATAATTACCAATTAATAATTAATTAGCAATAAATTAATGATAAATACCAAAATATAATAATTATTAAACAGTAATTACCAATTAATAATTAATTAGCAACAAAATAATGATAAATACCAATAAATAATTATTAATACAAATTAATGACCAATTAATAATTATTAAACAATAAATTAATTTACAATACCCAAAAATAATATTTATTTAAAATTAATTATCAAATAATAATTTATTAACAATAATTTAATTATCAATACCCAAAAATAAAATTAATAATTACTTAATTAGAATTAAATTACTTCCCACCCTATTTCCCTATAAACTCACAACCCGCTCCAATAATAAATTAATACACTTAGTATAATTATCAATTAATCAATTAATAAAAATTAATTAACAATGAATAAAAATTAATTACCAATTAATAATTAATTAACAATAAATTAATTAACAATACCAATAAAGAAAAATAAATAATTACTTATTTACAATTAAAATACTTCCCACCATATTCCCCTATAAACCCACAACCCGCTACAGAACTAAAACGCAAAATTTAATTAAAATTAATTAATAATTCCTAAAAATTATTAATGAATTTACTATAATTAAATTACTTCCCACCCTATTCCCCTATAAACCCACAACCCGCTACAGAACTAAAACGCTAAATTTAATTAAAATTAATTCATAATTCCTAAAAATTATTAATGAATTTACTATAATTAAATTACTTCCCACCCTATTCCCCTATAAACCCACAACCCAGTACAGTACTAAAACGCATAATTTACTTAAAAAACATTACTAACTTCTAAAAAATTTATACATATATTTAAAAACCAGTACAATACTTAACAAAAATATATAACACATACATATAAAATACATAATAAAATACAAAACACTAATATAAATATCGATATTAGTAACATCGATTTTTTGCTATCGATATTACTAACTTCGATATTAACAAAAACAATATTACTTACCTTCAGGTCGATATTCTGGTCGTCGATATTCTTGATTTCGATATTCTGTCCCTACGATATTTGGAACTCAATATTACTGTAGGTCGATATTCTAAACTCGATATTTAGACTGTGCACCACATTTAGGTACATCTAGTTAGGGAGGCATCGTAGGAGTACGCACCTTTTATCATGTGTTTTATGTACTTGTATATATTCATGATTCCTGCAAGATGGTAGAGCTATACCATCCTTTTACTTTCATAATATTGCTAATCATATATCTCTGCTACTGTCTAATGGTTGTTGCAGCGCATATATTTTACACTAGAATAACAACTGTTCAATAAATACTTATTGAAACGCCCAGACTGTTTATTCTGTGTATCTCTCTGAGACAAACTATGTGAGCACGAGTGACTGAGCGAAAGGTAGTATATTGTTTTCACGATCCTGGGGGATCAGGGTTGTCATGTTCTGAGGTTCCCAAGAACTATTCTCTCCCCGATAAGAGGAGACTCTAGTGGCACTGTGAGCTAGCTAATACAGACAGGGTAACGTATCCAGTGGGGGTGCACGGAATCTGTCCGCCACCAAACCCACACTTTATGTTATCCAAACGCGCAGATCCTGTATAGGTAATACAGGAACTACACGACATGGTGCAGCCAACGTTGGTTGGGTACTTATTTAACAGTAGAATCTGAGTAGTTCAGTCGTTCTATTCTCCGAGACCCCTACTCACAAAACACCAGAAACGTCTGGAGTGGGTGGGCACAAACTCCGCCACAGCTGAGTAGGCGAGAAATCCTATTTATTGGCTGTTGGTTAATCAAGCTTGAAGGACACAGTGTTCCTAAAATTGTGCATAAAAACCTTATCTTAGTTCCCTTGAACAAACTTCTTCTTTACAAAAATTACTGAGACAAGAGATAACGTAGTAGTAGAACTACACCTCTGAGGAGAAGAAGATGCAGACGCAATTCCGATTCCAGAACAATTCAGACATACAATCACCTTAAAACTGTTAGAAAATGGTTTATCAGCTAGGGGTGGCTTCGTAGTTTTCGTGATTGAGGCACACGAATCAAACAAATCAGAGGTATTTTATTCATGGGTTACATTCCCAGCAGCAAATGCAAGAACACAGACATTTCACTCTTACACAGAAGGAGATGCACCAGTGGAATATTGTCCGTTCGAGGACATAGAGGTTCCACTCGCGTATCAGGAACACTTATACTGGTTTAAAAGGCACCCTACCCCACATAAGAAGAGTAAGATTAGGCCCGCTCGGAGGAGAAGGGGCAACATGGCCAATATTAGCGGCCTACACACCACACCCTGACATTGATACAATGCCACCAGGAGACTTACTCATACAACACAAAGATTTAATTAGAATCTATAGAAATAAGACGCAATTCGTCATGAGGACATTCACTGTCCAACCAGCAATAGTTGCAACTAATGGAACTCAAGTACAGGGTACAGCAACTGAAATCACACCACAAACATTACACGCAGTGATGGCTAAAATGCCCTCTAAACGTGAACAAATGCCATTCTGGGTAGCTCAGAAAATCACACAGCTCGAGGCAGTATTCCCGAATACTACCCCGTATGAAAAACACAGAATGCTAACAATCTGCTTGCCCATGGGGATAACACCACAAGTGGAAGATTGTACCACTTGGGGTACAGTCTTTGCTGCCATTTATACAAGGACTTATGGTATTCCTTCATTAGCAGTAGTACCTGATGTACTGAGATAGATACAAAACGAGTACGGAGCAGAGCCTGCCCTAAACTTAGGGATGAAGTTACTAGGTAACTATGCCCAAGTATCAGCCATAATACTAGCTAACATTAAGGGGGAAGCAGCTTCAGTGGCAATCCGCCAACGCCTGAGGGAGTTCGATCCTTTAGAACAGGAACACGAACTACCCAAAATAATTGAAACTGCGTATGCAGAATTAGACAGAGACAGTTTGGGTGGGAAAGCTTTAAAACCACAACTGATGGGCTGTTCGGAAAAGGACACTTCCAAGCAGACACCTGCTTCTTCTAAAAAGAAGTGGGATAATAAAAAACAACCAAACTTTAAAGGAAATAGATCTCAATCCCGAGGTAGATCTCCTCCACAGGAGCCCTCCGAAAAGAGGTATAATATCAGGAATATGGTTAACATTAGGAAACCTGACAGGTATCAGGATACTGATACACGTTCCTCTCGTTCCTTTCAGGGTTCATCGAAAAACTCCAAGAGGGAAGGACGGTCAGAAAGACAAGAAGAGCGTACAAAGTCCAGAGACAAGCAGCACGCTCAAGATTACACTTCTAAGAAAGAAGAAAAGCCAAAGCAAAAGCCACAGTTCAAAAAGAAGAAATTTGCAGGTCTAAAGATCAGACATGCCCAGAATTCTGAGGACTCGACTACTGAATGGGGAATGGGCTCTGACGATGCTAGACAGTGCGGCAGAAGTAACAATAGCTCGCCAGAACCAAAAGGAATTTCTGGTGACAGCGGACTTGAATGATTATATCACGGTAGAAACACCCGATACTAGGGTAAGTGTCCCACATAAAGTATATGAAATAATGCTCCAGATGGAGGGGGACAAGAGTAGGAAAATGAGAGGTCTCTTTTGGAAGAACCTGGCGTTTGGCTATGATATTTTATTAGCTGAACAAGATTGGCCGACAGCATTCGTCATAGACTGTCCTAAAGGAGAAACAGTAATTCTGCCGGAATTCTCAGATGATATTCCCAGGCACTTACAGCACACATATGCGCAGGAGTGGGCGGTAGCCCAGGCTCCGGCATTATACAAAAACCATGTTGGATGGGATGAGGATTCAACCCACCACATAATTCCTATAAAAAATACTTCAACTGCACAGAGGCAGTATCCAATAAAGCAAGAAGCTAAAAAACAGGTCAGGGAGATCTTAGATCAACTTGAACACCAAGGGGTGATCGAAAATTGCACCTCACCAATGAACAATCCTTTGTTTCCTGTCATGAAACCTGACAATACATATCGTCTAGTTTTAGATTACAGACACTTAAACACTTGCACTAAGACATTTGCAGTCCAAAATGCACACAGTGCCGCATTAATGAATAACATTGTGCGGAAAATATATAAAACGACACTTGATATCTCAAATGGATTCTTCTGCCAGAATATAGCACCTGAAAGCAGGCATCTAACAGCCTTCTCAGCGCTAGGGACCCAGCGTCAATTTTGTCGACTCCCCCAGGGGTATAAGAACAGCCCGGGGTTATTTTCCGGCCAGGGTAACAGAGTTACTTCAAAATTTGGATGAAGAGGCATTGTCCTATGTGGATGATATTTATCTGACGGACGATGACCTGGAGGAACACTTGAACAGTGTAAATACCATAATTTTCGGATTTGCATCTGAGGGCTACAAATTTAACTTTAAAAAATCAAAAAATGCCCACCTCAGTGTCTTGTTTTTAGGATACGAACTTTCAAGTAAAGGAAAGAGCCTGGCAGATAATTTTTTAGAAAATTGCGTGCTGCTCCAACCTTCAAAATCATTGAAAAATTTACAATCAATACTGGGATTCCTAAATTTTGGTCGAACATACATTTTGGATTACGCAGAAAGAGTAAAACCTTTCTACGACTTAATTAAACCTGATTGCTCAGCCAGAAATTGGACACAGGAACACACAGATACACTTCGTTCCTTACAAGTTGACATGATAGCTTCCAAACACTTACAGACACGCGTAAACGTACGCAACCTGGTGATCCGTATAATCGCGGGTCAATCAGGGTACACCTATCTAACATATAATGAAGGTGAGACAGTACCAATCGCATACAAGTCACATTTGTACACAAATGCTGAGATGCGCTTCGCATCTACAGAAAAGATTCTGACAGCAGTACAGACAGCTGTAGTGAGAGAAAGAGCACTGGCTCAGGGGAAACAAATAATAGTAGTGACTCCGGTTCCAGCCTTAGAGGCCGCGACAAAGGCAAGCGTTCCTAACGCTAAAGCCTTACATCCAAGATGGATACAATGGGCTAATTCTCTTACTGTAACAGATGTAGAATACAGGTACAACCCAAATTTAAAGACACAAGCATTCCTGCAATACGAACAAGAATATCCTCTACCAAACGAAATAATGCCTCTAGATCAGTATGAATATATCATTTACACTGATGGATCAGCTCAACCTGCCATAGGGAGTAAGCAACAATATAGCGCAGCATGTGCAATAATTAAAGGTCGCATGCAGGATGGAAAGTTCCACCCAAGTTGCACAAAAACGCAATCTTTTGGAGATTGCACGGCACAGTTGGCAGAATTAAAAGCACTGATACTGGCACTTGTAAATACGGATCGAGAATTCCCCACACTAATTGTGTGCGATTCCTTTTACTGTGTGCAGTCTTACAATGAATACTTGCAATACTGGGTTCAAAACGGGTTCAAAGACGCGAAAGGTGGCACAATTAAGCATAAAATGCTATGGGAACAGGTAGTGAGGTTGAAATCCGAACTACCAAGGACTCACGTGATACACACACTGAGTCATCAGCGTGATGGCGTTCACGTTGAAGGGAATTCATTGGCTGATGAAGCCGCAAAGGGGGCTGTATGCACGGCTTCCGTAGCTGCAATCACTTGTTCTAAAATGAGAATAGACGGTGAGATTATGGTAGCTATTAATGCAACTCGCAAAAACAGCGGAGCAGTACCAAAAAGGTTTCCACTCAAGTACTCCTACAAGTTAGATGCCAATAACATTCCATTTGCTCAGATTCCTGGAGTGGGGGATAGAGTAATTCCAAATATGGATCGTAGGTTAGGTTTAATTCTAGCAGCACACTAAGGGATAGGTTCTGCTCATACAGGAGTTACGGCGACTGTTTCCTTATTGAAACAACGCTACTGGTGGCCTGGTTTAACAAAGCAGACTAAAGACTGTGGGGCCGATTCCGATCTCGGCCGGTAGGGCACCGAATCGGAATCGGCTTAACCGGATCCGATTCGGACCCCTCTTTCCCGACCGATTCGTACGTGCGTCCGGGCGAGCGAGTACGATGCGAGCGCACGCGAAATTGCCGACCGACTCGTTCGTGGGTCTGAACCTCTCCGACCGACTCGCATGGACACGACTCACACCGCGCAATGGAGACGTTCCCCGGCCGGGCAAGTACGATGCGCGCCTCGAGCAGTCCGACCGACTCGCGCCGTCCGGCTCCAAAGGGCAGTCAGAGCCGGACTTTGGGGGTCCGTGTCGGACCCCCCTGTACGTGTAGCCGTGCGAGTCGCACACAGGGGGGACCCATGGGTCCCCCCTACCTGTGCATGTACGGCGCGATTCGCATCGATGCGTACCCGCTGTAGGGGGCGCCCTTGTTTGCCTCGCACCCATTGAGTCAATGGGAGCCCGCGTACGCGTTGTACGACTGGCTCCCATTGACTTCAATGGGAGTCCGACCGAATCGAGTCCGATTGCATGCGTACGCATCGTACTCGTTCGGTCGGGCTGCTAGAATCCGATTCGGTCGGAAATCTCTCCGGGTCCGGCTCGGTCGGAGTGATTTCCGGCCTGAATCGGAATCGGCCCCTATGTCTTGAAATGCGAACATCTGTCAGCAAATGAAGGGTTCCACTGTTACACGTCCTGCGCAGACACCATTGTTAATAGCTGACAAACCACTAGCGTGTGTCTACCTGGACCACTGCAGCCCCTTAAAAAGAGATGGGGCTAAAAGATATATCATGGTTGCAGTGGATTCCTGCTCGAGATTCCCATGGGTGTGGCCCCAGCGCTCGGCTGACGCTCGAACTGTTATAAAAGATTTGCGAGACTTCATAGGGACATACGCAATTGGCACACTACCTTCTGACCAGGGCCCTGCGTATAGCTCTCGGGCTTACAAGGAGGCAATGGGAAGTTTGGGTGTAGCATTGCGGTACTCATCTCCGTACCATCCCGAGGGAAATTCGGTAGTGGAGAGAAAAAACCGAGACTTAAAGCAATCTTTAGCAGCTGGAGTATTAGGCACGGGTGAAAGTTGGGTAAAACATCTTTAAGGGGTCCAGCGGGCCCTTAACAATATGCCAAGAAGTTCTCTAGAGGGTGTCACTCCATATGAGGTCCTATTTGGGACAAGAATGTGGGTACCTGATCTTTATTGTGAAGGCGCAGTGGCGGATGAAAAACCTTTTGACATCCATGATCGTTTGGCTGTTTTACAGGATCTAAATGAATCCAGAACACAACAAAGTAACGTCCACCTGAAACAGACCGCCATTGGGGAAGTCAAATCAATCATGGCAAGACCTGTCTGGATCCCTAAAGTCAGGGATCTGGTCAGAGAGAAAATAGCGGACAAGAAAGAATTTGGGCCATCATACAGAAAGCCTGTACCGGTCCTAGCAATTGAAGGAACAAGAACTGTACTTCTGCCGCCTCTTGCCGGAAAAAAGGAGAAAAGATTTGTCTCAATTGACCTAATCAAACCACACTATGTGGCCGATACTAAGCAGTAGGCCACGCGGACTCCAAAGTAGCAGACCCCCTCCTCTCGCTACAATCCAAGAAGTTCAAACGGAAAGACTCATCACGTTCGAAGAGCCTCCAACACGGAATGAAAGACTAAGCAACAATGCTATGGAACTCGTTCCTCTTGAACCTGAAGTTCAAATTCAAACTCAGACTCAAAATCAAATCGCTATTCGACCAAATACAGATGTCTACGTCAACATGCCTCGACAAGAGCAAACCACGATTTCTACAAATCCTAATGCAATTCCAACAATTGATCGAACTGCTTCTGGCTACTTCATAAACTTTGATACGTTTTCTTTGGATCCAAGTGAACCTGAAACGACGCCAGCCCAAAAATTACGCAAGCAGCAAGTTAAAGACTTTATGAACTTTCTTAGAAAGACTTACCTGGTATCACCATGGGTAGAACTATGGGTAACTTCCGGTATTCTTTTCTTTCTTTTCTGGTTAGGCTTAGTTATAGTTTTTAACATGCTTATTAGTGGACAATACATTCGGCAAAGCTCTGCTACCCAAGAAGTGAACTTAATGTTAAAACCACATCAATCATCTCATCGAGAACAAAGAGACTTGTCGTCAGTGAACATTACAGCAGTTCCTATACCTGATGGTATAGTGTGGGACAAGGTTGATTTCGACATATTTGGTCCGACTGAAATTTTAAAAATTCCACATTTATTTAAAATATCATTAAGTGATATCATTACCTCAAGTACATTTTCCGATGATTGGGATTTTGAAACTGTTAATAACATGTTGTCTGATTTGGAAAAATCTGCTGCATTTTCCAATAGTGAAACATTGGAAGACACATCAGACTATGAAACAATGTATTGTTATCAGCATTATGGTCATCATTTTCTGCATAAATCTGCAAATCCTAGAAATGTGTTCACAGATCACCAGTGGGAACATTGTCCAACACCACCGAAAGGGAGTTCAAAAACCTTTGCACAGAAGTTTCCATATTTTTCAGGGTTTATTATGTCTGACCCAGCCTCATATTATTATAAGGTTGCAACAACTCAGCACAGAAAAATATGTTAACAAACACCAAACAGATTTACTCTGCATCCTTTATTGCCCAGTTGTCCGAACAAGGTTACGACTTATGGAAAGACACCATAGACTTAAAATCAGTCTGGGGTACTAGAGAATGGCAAGTTCAGGGAACAGAAGCTTTGTTTAGAGCATATCTCATCCCACAGCAGATCATGTTTTTGAATGAGACAGTGCAACAGACGTCTTGCCTTGGACTACCCAAGAACAAAGACTTGAACACACCTCGAGTGCCGACTCCATCGAACACCGAGGGAAACGAAACATCACAAACAGGGATTACATTAGATGACATCATACAATACAATAGATCAGACCCCGATTGGAAGAAATGGTTGATTTGGCCCACAGACACAAATGGTTGTCAGGAAAGATTCATGGGTAAAACCGAAGGGTTCACAATCCATAGGCCAGATCCGCGCTATGTACAGAGACAACATCCAGGGGTAGTGACGTCATACAGTGTTGGGAAGTTGTGCCTTAATTGGCTAGAAACCTCAACACTCACAGAGGTGAAACAACACTTATCCTTACTCACACAAGACATGGATCTTAGGGATTTTTTACTAGGTCCCAGGAAACCACGCCAAAAACGCTTCATATATGCTGGCATTTATGCTGCCTACAATGAAAATTGGAAAATATTCCAACAAGAGGCCGCAGAAAGAATACGGGAAATAGACCGTATTAACTTAGAGAAATCTCTATCAGTGGTAGACAATGGGTTAACAACATTGACCTCCAGGATATATTCCTAAGGCAACATTATATCTTCTGCAATAGACATTCTAGAACAAGATTTGGCCATATTACAACACGGGCAATCTCAGTTACGTTCTATAATGTTGTTAAGCTGGACGCTGCAATCTTTGCGTGCAGGCTACGTGCCTTGGCGTTTTATCAACAGTACGTCTCTGTTTTCTGAATACAATCTAACAGATAAACAGATAGAAATGGCACAAAGAGGTGCAAAATATACAATGCTGCGTATCGAAAAACTGGATAGATTACCAGTCACAGTGGCGGAATCGCCGTCTACAGAATGGCTAATCCATGGCCATATAACTCTACCGGTCACTACTTTTCAGTTTCAATATTGCCTTGAACAAAAGCAGGCAGGCAAATATGAAAAAATGGGTAAGGAGTAAATTAAGGAATCTTTGGAATTACCATACAGATTTCGATGCCGGAGTGGGGACCGAGAAGTGTTTCTCAGTGGTACAAACTGTGAGAGCGCTTTAAGTGGATCACTCATATGCCAGGATATAATGTTGCACGGAGCTTGTAATGGTTCTGTAGCAAACCTGTCCTGTCATTTGAAGGGTGCCCCAGCTGCAGTGATTACTCCAGCATTCAGGCTACTTTCAAATGGGAGTTACATGATGCTGAACAGTCAAGGCTGCTGTGGCATGCTCCCGGGCATCGCATATCTGGTAACCGTGAGCTCCAGGGTTACTTGTTGTATGCAAGTATTGTTTCCACCGACACATACAGTCAGGGAGGCACCGTTATGGCCTTCACTGAATGTTTCCTTAATACGGTTTGATACTCTAAGCAGAATGAAAGCCATGCTTCTACAGAAGTCTGTGCCCTTAACCTCCGCTCGAGAGACTTTTGATCTCCAGATCGCAAGGTCTTCAGCTGAGATACAGGCGCTTATTAATACAAACTGCCCTTTCCATTTCGTAGAACTGGTGAATCGTATCTTTAACATGTCTGATACGATTGGCATTGTCCACCTATTTAAGACCATAGGTTCTGGACTTCTAAGCACCTTTCAGACGGTACTTGGAGTTATACCAAACTTCATACACTCCGTATTCGGAAGCATCTTTGGAGGACTTCCGCTGATCCTGTTTCTAATAGCAGGTATCCTGATTATCTTCTATCTGCTATGCAATGGACGTCCCAGTCACCAAGGAGATGGAAAGCGCGCCTGGAGCGGAAATACCGTGACCGAATGGTACAACACCTAGGCATGCCAAGCCTGAGAGAACTAAGTGCGTCTTGGTTCCTGTCATTTCGACCAGTCTGGATGGACTGCATCTTACCTGTCCTCCGATGCCTGTTTTGCGGAGAAGAATGCGTGTTTTAGACCTTTGTTTGACACTCCAATCATGTGCGCAACCGGACGTGAATGCCCTACTGGACCCGATAACGGCCCATGTTCTGCAGTGTCCTCAGCGCATTCCAATGTTGTTGGCGGCATTCCTTGAGCCACCACAGGTTGTAACTACACCTGTTGGTATGAACACCTGCTCCTCCACTGGCACCCAGGCTTTGGGTGGTGCACAGGCTGCCCCAGCGCCTGCTGCGGACAGCGCGGAAGATCATCTGTGCTCAATTGACGTACTCTGCAAGGTGTTACAGGGGCCGTCTACTGTGGAAGCAGGCAACAGATATGTTGCGGCTACCAGCCAGGTCACATAAACAATTGATTCATTTTGGCTCGTCGTGTGCTGGATAAAAATTTGCCCTTTTTAATAACAAGCTCAATTTGGAACGTAGATACAAAATTGACATTCCTTTTCATTTATTTGGGCATGAATGGCTTTCTAATGCTTATAGTGTTTCGGACTATAACTACGGACACTTCTAGAGCTATAGTTTGCAAGCATTTTTTCTTGTTACACATTTTAAGGGGGTTTTTTTAGGTTTTTTTTTTAGACGTTTTTAAACATTTTACCAAAAGAAATGTTTTTACTTTAGTGCGTACCAATGTCTAGTTAGAATGGTAATACACTTAAAAGTTACATATGTCGTCCAGTCGGAAGAGGAGTGGGGGTTATATTCCATATAGGTACCCTATATAGGCGCAGGTAACACTACAACCTTTCACCTATATCCTTCCCTACATTTCATACATAAAGGTTCATAGGGACTGACCTTTTACCTAGATACGACACTGCATTCAGAACGCGGGTATTTCCCTGGTTCAATACTCATACATTATGCATGAGGCTTCTTGGAAGCACAGCAGGACTCACAGCAGGACGAACATCTTCTGTATAATATCTATGTTAAAGTTCAGGCCTGACGTCATCCTTTAGGCCGACACAGTAACGCAGCAAGGTAGGACCCCTGGGGAGACCTATGGGTATATATACATCATGTCTTGCTTAGACAAACAGAGAAGACCGTGACTTCCTGGCTGACACACTGACCAGAGACGCTGAGGTTCCTGCATGCAGACGCTCCAGCTAGCAGTGGTCTAACATCCCTCGCGGGGTGTACAACTCGAGACCAGGACCGGGTCCCACGTTCTCTAAACTCTCAGGTAATGGGGTGGACTAGATCCTAGAGGGATTCTTGGCATAACACCTACATAGATGCTAGGTACATTTAGGTACATCTAGTTAGGGAGGCATCGTAGGAGTGCGCACCTTTTATCATGTGTTTTATGTACTTGTATATATTCATGATTCCTGCAAGATGGTAGAGCTATACCATCCTTTTACTTTCATAATATTGCTAATCATATATCTCTGCTACTGTCTAATGGTTGTTGCAGCTCATATATTTTACACTAGAATAACAACTGTTCAATAAATACTTATTGAAACGCCCAGACTGTTTATTCTGTGTATCTCTCTGAGACAAACTAAGTGAGCACGAGTGACTGAGCGAAAGGTAGCATATTGTTTCCACGATCCTGGGGGATCAGGGTTGTCATGTTCTGAGGTTGCCAAGAACTATTCTCACCCCAATAAGAAGAGACTCTAGTGGCACTGTGAGCTAGCTAATACAGACAGGGTAACATATCCGGTGGGGGTGCACGGAATCCGTCCGCCACCAAACCCACAGTTTATGTTATCCAAACGCGCAGATCCTGTATAGGTAATATAGGAACTACACGACAGAGCTACAGAGGGATGAGCTACCATCCTGGGACTGGGTACATGCTATCTCAGCATCAAGGTCACTCTGCCTGTGCCCGCCGCACTAAGGGTGGGAGCAGGCCTATCTAGTGAGAAAGGTATATAATAATAAAACAGTCTATTCAATAGCACAGCGAAGCTCAACCTTGGAGGAATACAAAAAAAATATTGCAACTGCTTTCTGCTGAGGCGGACAGAGTGAGACAGAAGTTAGTTTCGGTCATGGCTCAAAATGGCGGCTGAATACAAGATGGTGCAGCGAATGCTAACTTACATAGAGTAATACACTAGCAAAATGAATGTACGCATTTACATTTCAACACTTTCTTGACCTGCAGAAGATCAGAGGAGGACTGGAACTGCTGTTTGCAACCTGAGAGGAGCCTTGAAGAATGGAACATGGTCCCATTTGTACCCAAGACAAAGAGCTGGATTTCAAGGGTCAGTTGGCTGACCTCTTGTAGGGCTACAGGGAGTCAGGAATCTGCAAAAAGCTTTTTTCTGGAAGCCCCCAGCTGACCAGTGGCTACTAGCCCTGGACTGGACCCTGCTGTAGGTGGCTGCCTGACACCCTGTGAGTCTCTAAGAACGTCCCCTGAACACTCCTGGGGCCCTAGGAGTGTACTCATGTGGTTGATTGGGACTTAAAAGACTACGGGCCTGGTGTAGATTTTGGAGAATGGGTTACTACGTCACAAACATGACAGATACCCCTTCCGCTGTATTACAAGCACCATTGGATAAAATGCACTTGTAATATGGCAGACAGATAACCGACACATTTGTGATAGAGTAACCCATATGCCGAACTCTAAATCAGACCTGAGTCAGAAGATAACATCTTTGACCAAGTAGAGTTCAGTTGGTGTATCCTATCTACACTCCATCGAGGGTCAACTAGAAATTACGTCTAGGTCCTGGTCTATCTCAACCATAGACTTTCATTGGTGATTAGAGTTTCTTGGTGCTATTTGTACTCAAAACTTTACAAATTCATATCTCTGGGTCCCCTTATTAGATTTTTGTCATTTTGTTTATTAAATTGTACTCTATTTTTCTAATTCAGTTTGGGATTCTGATTGTTTTGCATGTTGACTTTATTACTGCTTTTGTGCTGCATAAATACTTTACACGTTGCCTTAAATTAAGCCAGTCTGCTCTGTGGCATTTCTACCAAGGGGCTGAGCTCAGGTTAATTTAGTGACTTTGAGGGTTCACCCTGACAAGGGGGGTGATTATTCCTTGAGGTGGGTAGTCACTCACCCCAAATAATAATCCAGCGTCTTACATCTGGCTCTGGTGGCTTAGTGGACTAATGTGCCCACTGAAGGGGCCTGCGTTCGACATCAGGGTTAAAGGTTCAAATCCCAGCTCTTCCTTTCAACCTTCAGAGGTCAATAAAATGAGTACCATTGAGTTGGTTAACAATAAACATCTGCTATTCACCGCCAAGATCTCTTTCTGGGTAAACGTGTGCTTTACAAATGCACATGTTATGTTGCAGCTGAAACAGAAGTTATAATGCTTTTAAAATGTCAAGAATTACTAATATTATGCCAGTACAAACATTGCACCAGGGCTAACCACCACAATTACAATTACCACCATTTTGCCAGCGTAAGCATTATGCAGCACAAAGCACAATCACAACATGGATGTCTACAGTATGACAAGAATTACTGCCATTATCCCCAATGCATCTTTATGCATGTGGTGGGGAAAAAAAATGTCCAATGTATGGCCTATTCTAACAAGAATTAACACCATAATTCCATGAATTGCCATCATGATATGAGGATCGTCCTTATGCTAGAAGTGGGTGTCGTTGTGTCATGAGCTCCATAGTATGCAAAGAGCAATCACCATTATTCTAATGGCTGCATTATGATCAGGGACACTGGAATTATGTGATTGTGCGGCTGCCGTGATTTTTCACTGAGTTATAGATTTACCGCATTTGCCACATAAGCCATCATCTACTACATAATCTGCAGATTTTACCACAAAACCATTTTGTTTCTAGTTTATAATGGTCCAAAAGTTACTAAAAACGGAGTGACACGTGTTGCTGCGCAGTGGAAGGCCCTTTACAAAGGTTGACTGGTCACCTTTCTGTAGCTTATTGCTGGGTTTGGGTAGGAAACTGATACTAAAAAGTTGCAACTAATGCCCAGACAGTGTTAACAATTTAAAAAATAACAAAATAATGAAGAGATACTATCCCACAATGTGCAGCATGTTGCTGCATAATTTGTCTTTTATTGCCGCATAATTTTCTCAACCCTGCCTCATAATTTGACCCTCCCCTGCTGTATAATTCCAGTGGCCCTGATTATGGTATGGATAGTCACCATCATGCCACAAATGCTCACATTTTGTCTTTAATGGGCAATTCATAACCCTCTTAATTGTCCTATTCAACTACAATTTCATGCAAAGAAAGATATAAACCCCATCAAAACGCACTGAGATCAAACCAAGGGGCATTAATTTTCTGTAACAAACACATGCAAATACATTTACAGTTGCCGCCTTCACTAAACACCCACAAAAAGTTACAAATTCCATCCAACACAAAGGCACCCTAACTAATTATTTTGCATTTTAAAATTGTCTAAGAAATCCCAGATTAAGCCACTAACCAATGCAATAATACACCTACCCAATACAAAAAAACTTCAGCATATTGCAGTAACAACCCAGGCACAAAAAAACAAATGCACCACACAATTGCATTGTTGTTCTGTAGTTGTCTTGCCTATATTTCTGTTGTGTGGTGTTATTAGTATGCTTCTTTGTTGTTTTTGTAAGGTGGTGTGTCAGCATGTTTTGTTGGAATGTTGTGCTGGTGCTATAAGAATGTGTGTTGTATTGTTGCGTGTTTTGTTTGTGTGTTGTATTTTTCTGTTGTATTATTATTGTTGTATTGTTGCTCAACTACTTATGAATTTTGTGTTAGTGCTGTTGTGTTGCTACTGTGAGGTGCTGTTCTGTGGTTATTGTTGTGTAATTTGTTGTCATCATCTGTTGTCATGTTTTTGCGCTGTTACTGTGTTTGTGTTGTGTGTTGCCTTGTGTTTGTATTATTGTTGTTGATTTGCTGTGTTTGTGTGTCGCAGTGTTGTTGTATTCCGTAGTTATTGTATTGTGTTTTGTGAGTTGTGTTTTGTCCTGCTTTATTCTACTGAATTGTTGTTGAATGTTGTTATTCTGTTATGTTGTTGTGTTGTATTGTATATATAGTGTTGTTATTGTGTTGCTGTTTATTACTTTGTTCTGTGTTTTGTTGCTATGTGTACCTGGGATGCATTGTTGTATTTTGTTGTGTGGTTATTGTGCTGTATTATCTCTTGTGTTGTGTGAAGTGCTGCAGCACTGCACCATTTTTGTTGTATGCATTGTGTTGTTGTAATATGTTGCCTGTTGTTCTTGGATAGTTCTGTGTTATTGTGGTTGCACTGAGTGATATTATGCTATTATTGTTGTTTTGTTACTTTGCTGTGTTTTCTGTTGATTTGTGCATAGTGTTGTTGTGTTGTGCTGTTTTCATGATTATGTCCTTATGGATGTTATGATTTTGGTGATATGTTGTTTTGCCGTGTTGTTGTGTTATTGAGGTATTGATAATAAGTATTATTGTGCCATTTTGTTATTGTGGTACCTTAATTGCAGTCCATCTGCAATGTGTGATTGTGAGCATTGGTAGTCTACTGGTATGAGGTGGTAGTGCACTAATGTGCAGGTAGATGGAGATGGGGTGAGTATGTCGTCCTTTAAAGTGGTAGCGTTTTTGCTGGGGTGAGTGGTTGTGAGATTATTTTCAGATGATAGTTTAAGCATTGTATTTAGCAGTGCCAGGGTACTGAGTAATAGTGTGCTGCTATTAGGTATTTTCAGGGCCGGGCAGGCGACCAAAGTCAGCCCTGACAAAAATGTTCAAACCAGGCTACCCTGAAAGACCTTGATATTGGAGACATGGTTGGGTCATGGCACCAACCTTACTCAAAAAGCAACCCTAGCCTGCAACCACTGGGGAGATGCCAGTGTGACAGAAAGACCAGTCCGGGACTGGACATTTTTGTAGTGATGGGAAATGGTAGTGCAGGAGTGGGGTGATTCTGAGATGCCATGGGGGGGAGCAGGTCAGGGGAGAGTTGTGCAAGAGTGTTGATATGGCAGCATGGTGATGATGATCTGGTACTGTGCCAATATGGGATGGCAGTGTGATGGCAATGGTGGTAGTACAACGCTAGGCTGGTAATGCCAGGAAGAGATTGCTATCCCTGCAGTGTTTAGTGCTAATGTAGTGGATTGAATGTGACAAGACATGTAATAGTTCCTTGTAGTTGTAAGATGTAAATTTGTCCCTGCCTATGTCACATTCATTGCAGTAAGCACTCCAGTCCAATTGATACAGCTAGCATCCGATAGCATGTGGTGAGAGAGGGAGGAAAGCTCCCCTTAAGAGCCTTTAAAAAAAGTAATGACAGGTGTTCTGGTAGAGCTAAAGCTGTCTGCAGCCTTAGGCAGGCCAAAAAGTGGATCCAGCTTGAGCGGACTCAAATACCTGCCTTGGCTCTGACGTAGCATGTTTGTTTAGTACGAACCCAGCAGCCAATGGAAGGGAGAGAGCGAGGAATACTCCTCTGCAGCTCCCTTTAGAAACGTTCACTATCACTACTGGTGGGGGGGTGGGAGGGGTTGTAGACAGAACGGGATTACTGAGTGCTGCAATTAAACCTCCTCTGCTTGGTTATTTTGCTTCCATAGACTTCGGGAAAGTATCTCAATTTGGCTGCTATAGAAATAAACAAAAAATGCATAATGCTTGCCTCTGTGTCTTTAATGAAATAAGGACTTTCTGACACTGCTTTAGTTAAGGCAATCCACAGTCATGTGCCAAACAAAGAAACCACATGGTCAAGCTGGTTATCTTAAGCAGACCATAACAAACAGTGATGTCTGCTAACAACCAGGGCTGGATTGGCCGTAGCGGGCACCGGGCGTTTCCCCGGTGGGCCGCCAGGGTGGGGGCCGGTTTTGGGCCCCTGGGGGGCCGTTTTTGTTACAGGGCCGTTTTTGCAGCATAGCTGCAATATCGGCCCCTGTAACAAACTTGGCCGAAACCGGCCCTGGCAAAGTGCTCGGCCGCACCCCCAACCCCCAGGGGGGGGCACCCGAGCACTTTGCCAGGACCGGTTTTGGTTCCCAGTCCGGCCCTGCTAACAGAGGAAACTCTCAGGCAGAGCAGAATGGAAAGACTGAGGGAAAGCCTGATTGGTTTATTTGACACTTTGAAGACTGCACTCCATTCCGCCTGGTCAACATAGCGATGTTCTCCATGCGATCTAGAAGACTACCGCCCGTCATAGATCTACACCTGCCTGGCACTGAAGCTTTGCTCTGTGTGAGTACCATGTTCAGGGTGTCTGCAAAGTGGGAGTTTGTTTAAAAAAAAAAAAGACCCTAGAATGCTGGGAGTTTTCTCCCTGCATGTGGGATAATTTATTTGTTTTCCTGTCAGGGACCACCGGGGTTTTCCTTGCTGCTGCCAAACAGCATACATAGTACGTCAGACAGTCTGTCCTGAATAGGGCAGACATTCTAAGGTACTTTCACTGATGGCCCAATATCAGTTGATCCATTGTTCAAAGGTTTCTATTGGCGAGCCAGCCGAGGCCTTGCTTGCAGGAACATGACAGTTCACCCAACTCTTAGCGGATATGTGAACTGGGACTATGTCAGACAAGCTATTCCACAGCATTATGACGGTGTGCCCTGACTGCCAAACTCTATATAAGCACATTTAATTTGTAGTGGGAATGGAAAATCCTGCAATTTGTGGATGATGTGATAATTATTTCTTGGAAAATGTGCTGGTAGTGGAGTATTTCCTGGTGGCATTACTGCCAGAATCCAATACTTATGCAGAGGTAATTCTGTTATAGGATTCATCACAGTATTCACTACTTTCTCTGTAATCATTAGTGTTTAAAAGTTAACCCAAACTCGTTGTTCTGATAGCGTGAAGACTGCAGGTTTATTTAAGTCTTTTAGGGCAACATGTACAATGTGTTTTGCCGTTTGCAAACGCAAAAAAGGCTTTTTGAAATCCCTATTTGCGATTCGGTAACCTAGTACTGAATCGCAAATTGAGTTAACCTTTAAGGAAAACGGGCTGCATTTAATTAAAAAAAAGATTGCTTTATTGAAAAGCAATCACAGACATGTGGTCTGCTGACCCCAGAATGCCACAATCCCTGTGATTTTTGCGATTCCCAATGGGTAGCAAACCGAGACCTACCTCATTAATGTTCATGAGTTAGGTCTATTTGCAACCCACTGGGACTCGCAAAATGTGTAAAACACACATTTTTACATGGATCTTTGTGATTACCAAATAGCGAACTGCAGAAATTCGCTTTTGGAAATCGCAAACACTTATCTTTGTACATGTGGCCCATAATTCTTTGGTATTCTTATTCTAGGATAAATATGTGGGTTTATCTTCCATACTGATGAGTTCCTTTGTGAGTAAGATTTGGTATTGTGAAATTCAGTTATAAACAAAGAAGACCACAACACTCATTGAAGCTCTGAGCAGCTAAGCAGGAAGTGGGGGGTCATCCGCCCACTGACAAAGTTCACTCACTGTATAAAATGTGCAAATATGAGATTTGTTGGGCCTATTTGCAGTGTTCACATACAGGGTTCATCACAATTGAATATTACCCAATTATTAGATCGTGTTCGAGAATTTTCTGAAGTGCGATGTTCTATTAGCACCCCCTGCAGACCACGTGCCCCATGAAAACCCATATCTATTCCACATCCAGCTTTAAAAAGTTAAGGACACAACTCCTATTCTTTAATTTCCACGATTGATGTTTATCTCTTTCAGTAAAAGAAGTGAATATTGAACAACTTGGTATAAAAAACTTCACAATTCTCTAAATATGTTGGCCATGCAAGACATACATGTAGAGGGCAATAGAAACATTTAAGAGGTCACCCAACACTATAAAAATACAAAATTGATTGTTGCTGTACTCTTCAGGGTAAAGGAGCTAAAGGTATGTTAAAGATTTGAAATGGAACACTGGAAAAAAAACATCTGGAACCCAGATGAGCAAACACCTGGACATTGGAATGGATCATCAGCATTAAATGAAAGCTTTGCCACCAATGCATACAGTGTGCAGTTCTGGAGGCCATGACTCATGAAGGATGAACATGGATTACTTCTGAGAGAGTGCATGTTCTGGACAGGCAGAAATTCTACCAAGAAAGAGGCAGGATTTTGGGAAGAGAAGCTAGAGGTATTTAAATACTTCAGATGCATAAATACTGTAGAGCGGGTGTGCGTATTCTAGTCTGACTCTAGAAGAGGGGGTCATAAAACAAGAGTTGTCCAGTGAGCCTCTCTAGTAACCTAATAAAGTTACAAAAATGAGGATGATAAATGCTTGGAACTGTCCTTCAAGGATAGAGGCAACTAGGGTCGGATTGGGGAAAAAATAGGCCTGGGCACCAAAATAAAAGAGGCCCCGTTAGTGAATTAGACAGCTAAAAAAAAGTGGCCCATGTTTGCAAATTGTGGGAGTTTTTAACTTGTAAAGACATTCTGTATAGGTGTTTTGCAAGATATGGAAGATTGCATGGATTTGAGTTTGCTGCAGGCAATTTGTTTTACAATCATGAAAATCAATAGAAAAATCCAATCCAGGAGACCATAAAACAGGCTCAAAAGCAGCCAGAACACCATCCAACACACTGTCCTATCAGACCAGCCCATCGGGCACTGCCTTATTGACCTATAGGCCAGCCAGGCACTTGAGATGACGAGGAAAAGAGTAATAGACTATCAAATAGTCTGGCACAGACTCTATAATACTGCGATTTCAAAGCAAAGAAAGAGCTGGAGACTAAGTCCCCGATTACAACAGTTGCTGGTATTCCAGACCATTACAAGTTGGCCCATGAGAAATGAGGAATAACATTGGGGAATTTCTGCCTCTGCACTGGTTCCTGCATGTTTTCCCTGAAGGAAGTGACCCGAAAAGGGCCACCCGGGTCACTCACGACCACCTTCTCTGCCTTCCTACAAATGAAGAGTCGGTCAGACAGTAGAGAATACAAACCAAATTATTTATTGATCAATACACTGCAGCGGAGCCCAGTCTGACCAGCCTCCTGGGATGGCTGTCGAGGGACTGAACCCTGTAAGCATACAATTACATTATGTACGTTGCGAAGTCCACAAAGGCCCGCCTACTATGGAAAAACACTAGCAGGTGTCGTAATACAATGGGGGTACAGAACATAAGTTTCAATTCTGCAGCCGGGCACAGGCTATCTACTGCCCAAGGTCGTCTGGCCTATCCTCCCTACCAGACAGGTGGGAGAAGGGCTTCATCGAACAAGAAAGGCATGCACTAATGAGGACACTTGCAATTACAGAAGAAAAAGCTCAACCTTGGGAAATGAAACTTACCAAGACCATTTCTCGAAAATAACCAAGCAGCAGTTTCCATTATAATACAAAATGGCGTCCAGATTACAAGATGGTTTCACGAATGCTAAAATATACAGACAAGAGGGCCCCTCAGTATTAACAAACCCTCCTGTTAGCATGAGCTAACCATCTACAATCGAAAACCAAAGCAAAAACGTAAATGAATAATAAAAGCACATAGCTATTTTATGCACATGTCATGTCGTCAACAGTAGGAGTGTGTTCCAGGAGAAGAGAAGATGTTTCGAAGATACCCTCGTCTATGGCCATTATTTCATCTATTTCTTTCTGTAACATTATTGCAGCATTGGTATCATGAATCGATATCTTTCTCTTTGAAGTCAATACAGAGATACAATATGTGCAGCACATTGGAAGACATTGAATAAGGACACAGCAAAGTATCAATATAGCAACGAGATATATTGCTTTTTCTATTAGCCAACCCCATGTTCCAAAAAGGGACCAACTCCAATTACCTGGTTCCATGCCTTTGACATTCTCAATAATGTCCAAAATATGCTTAGTGATATTCTTTTCCATATTTGTTTTTCCCACCACGCACTGATCGCCAATAACTGCGCATGCACCACCAGTTTTTTGCTAAAATAAAATCAACCGCCTATCTAGTTTGTTCAGAATAGATGCTCATACTCTCCAATTGAATAGTGATGTCACGTAATGCTGCTACTGTGGTATTTGACAATATCTGCAATTTACAGCCAAAATATTCCCGAGCCTTTTCAGTCCTACTCATAGCCATTCCCCCCAGACAGAATATAACCAAAAGTAATACCATTACTGTAACTGTTGATCTCAATATCCGTCACTCCTTCGCAAAATTCCTTTGTAAGTGTTCTCTTCACCCATTTTACCTGTCTGTGGGCATATTTGCATGGGACCCCCAGGGGCAGCACCATCCCAAGAGCTACATCATTAGTGCCATTATGAACATTTGAGTATGTTCCATTAGTTAAAAAGAAGAACCCGGGATAGGCATATATCGTTCTGTCATAGTTCACAGCTGAATAGCGAGAATTACCTGTAATGGTGTCAGAACCTTTCAAAGGGAAATTCTCTATTTGGATATGATCACCCCTGAGCAATTGATATACAAAATGGTATCAGTACTATTTATGATGGGGCAACAAGCAGTGTAATAGCCAGCTTTTCGAGGAACTGTCACTTCTTTATAATGCCAACCCACCAACGTAATATTTTGCTCTTCCAAATAGAAGTTATCACAATACGTATTATTGTCTCAACCGGGGTAACCTGTTCCTGTGGGCTGACGATGGTACAAGTATGGCCCTGGGTAGCCAAACCCAAACTCCCCTTTTACCTCAACAAAATTTGTTGGCTTAGAATATGTGTAATTTATCAAAGACAAAGGATAAGCAGTCCATAGGCTAGTCACAGATTCACGAAAAATCTCTTATGAGTATCTAGAAAAATATTATTGGAAAGCATTCTCTTCCGTCTTGGTGTGAAAAAGATATCATTGTCAGGAGTAGGCGAGTTACATGCATATTCTAACACCCAAAGAACCCCACAAAAGATAATCATCAGCAAAATAGCAAAAAGAAGGAATATTACTCTCCGCTGTTTTACCCATGACAATCGGGGCAAAACAACAAGACCCAATGGCTGTTCTTCATCAATCATTGGCCTGCCAAAAGGATGCATGATAGCAGAACGAAAAGGTACTATTAATATAGCCTTAATGAAACCAAACAAACAATCTTCTTTCCAGCGTCTGTTTTTCTTCTCCTTTGAGCCTCGCTGGCAGGCTCCTATTGTTCATCCACGGTGGTGCTATTGAGCACTTCTCGTTGGAACTGCACAATTGCAGCCCTTTTTGGAGGAAAAATCCACTTCTTTCAGGATAGGGTACCCTCCCTCCTGGGAAGACACTCCAAACTTATCCTGTCCAGTGTCTCGGACAATGCACCAATCTCCCTGTCCCTGCTCTATTATCCCTATGCTCCATCCATGAAGTCCATCCCTACTAATCTGACTTTTCCTTCAGTGCACTGTCCCTTCATTGAGGACGCAAATTGTACTTAACAACTCCAGGAACAGAGGGATCAAGAAACAAAGGCTCACTTTCAGCGGGATTAACTAATTCAGATTCAAACACAGACGGGCAGCTGACTGGAGCTCTTGGCTGGCCTTAATCTCAGGTGGCACTGCTTCATTCAGAACTGCATCACTCTCCTCCTCAGAGGGTGCCCACGTTATTCTGGCATCGGAGAAAGGAATGAAACGGGGAACCTTCTCCGTCTCAGAATCCCCAATGCCATCGAGCCTCCACTGGTCATAGGGCAGAGGGAGCGGCACCCTCTTGCAGTGCGTTGAGTGGATCCAGTTTTTCCGACCGTCCACTCTCACCGCTGTACGTGTGGCAAGGAGAATCTAGAAAGGCCCCTTCCACCGGGGCTCCAGGCTGCTTTTGCGCTGAAAGTGGTGAACCAAGACGTAATCCCCAGGCCGAAGGTCGTGGCCTGGTCCCTCTGTAGCGGATGGCAAGGCCTCTTGAATCTGCTGATGAATAGAACGCAAATTTTTAGTCAGCTCGTATAAATAATCAACAAGGGGTGGTCTATCTCGGAAAAGTGGCGGGGTCTCGGAAAGCCCCAGACATTAGCGGGCCTCAGTGGTTAAATTGTAAAAAAATAAGTGCCGGGGCTCTCGTCAGGAGGCAGCTTGCACCAGCCCATTTCTCCTATAAGCGCCACCTAAAACAGAATCCTGTGATTCTGGACAAATCAATTAATCTCCCTGTGCGTAAATTAATGTGTCATTAACTGGTGCATCTGAAAAGCGCTGGTGTTGAGGATTAAGTGCTGAGAACCGGAAGCCACTGGGTTAAATTAAGCACTTGATGGTGCCTGTTACGATGTGCATCATTGTACAACACTACATTTTTTTAAATAAAACAAACCTAGTGGCTTTGCCAATGGTTAATTTTTTTAGCTAGGAGTAACAGTAATCCTATTAAGCAAGAGTCCTTAAAAAGACTTTAAAATACACAAGGCCATGATTAAAAAGAGGACTGAACTCTTTATTAAAAACAAATATTGCATGTATCGGGGTACGATGTTATGCACAAAGCTAAGGCAAAAAATACAACATTGCATGTAGGATGCTTGCAGGACATGGACTTATTTTGTAACGTTGATGCCCACACGGCGTAGCATTGAATGCCACCAAGCAGAAATCCACGAAGCAATGAACCAATTAAAACCGAAACAAACCTGCACCTGCTTTCCGTACAATTTCCCGACAGCTATTCTTACTTTTTTCACTGACAGAAGCTTTGGCATGAACGCTGCTAACTTGACATTAAAGCCAAACCCTTAAGGCCAGGACTCTTCCTTCAAGCACCAGACGACCAATCACACCAGCTGCACACCTCCATGACCCGAGAAGCACTGCAGCTCGGGGGACAGGGAGTCATTACGGCCAGCCGAGTCCTGGACCGGGGCCCCGACACCTCATAATCAAGCAGACGCATTCTGAACAATTGTCTGCCATTCACAGGAGGCTGTTCTCTTGCAGGAAGCTTTTTAGCGGCACCGGAGGCATGATTGCTCGGGCCTCGGTTCACTTCATACTAAGGGGCCGATTCCGATCTCGGCCGGTAGGGCTCCGAATCGGATTCGGCTTTACCGGATCCGATTCGGAGCCCTGTTTCCCGACCGAACCGTACGCGAGTCCGGCCGAGCGAGTACGATGCGAATTCGCCGACCGACTCGTCCGGGCGTCCCGACCGCTCCGACCGACTCGCTCCCGGCTCGAACCGCTCCGACCGACTCGCTCGGACTCGACTCGCACCGCGCAATGGAGACGTTTCCCGGCCGGGTAAGTACGATGCGCGCCGCGAGCAGTCCGACCGAGCCGCGCACTCCGGCTCGAAAGAGCTGTCGGAGCCGTACTTTGGGGGTCCGTGTCGGACCCCCTGTACGCGTAGCCGCGCGAGTCGCACACAGGGGGACCCATGGGTCCCCCTACCTGTGCGTGTACGGCGCGAATCGCTTCGCCGCGTACCCGCTGTAGGGGGCGCACTTCTCCGACTCGCACCCATTGAGTCAATGCGAGCCCGCGTACGCGTTGTACGACCGGCTCCCATTGACTTCAATGGGAGTCCGACCGACTCGAGTCCGATAACATACGGACGCATCGTACTCGTTCGGTCGGACTGCACGGGTCCGATTCGGTCGGAAATCTCTCCGGTTCCGGCTCGGTCGGAGAAATTTCCGGCCCGAATCGGAATCGACCCCTAAGTCTGTTCATTAGCAAGTTACAACCACCATGGTGACCGTCACCACGCTCAAAGAAAAAGCAGCGTTGGTTTGGCTACTTACTCGGTTACTAGTGGGGGCACTGCCTTTAATAATTGACCTGCTTCTGCTGCCGCCATCGACGTCGTGCTGAGCTGCTGGTGACTCGTGCGGTGTGTTTGTGTGCCGGGGCGTGGCATTTTGGAAAAAATTACGCACGCTGCGCACGCTTCTACAGCCCCTACCCCCGCAGGCCCAAATCCAGCCCAATCAGTGTCCCGCCCACTGCAACACTGAACTAAGGGCCAAAGGCAAGCTTGCATGGAAATGGTTGGATTTTTGTCAGCTCTCACAGCACAGCAAAACTCTTCACTGGGGACTCGGGAGATAAACAACACTGTCTGCAGGTGAGTGAGGTAATTATGTTTACTTTGCCATAGACGTGCAGATGCGTGGTATAGACCCGGCCCTAATAAATAAGTGCTGGTGCTAAGCACCGGAAAGCACCAGCACAAATTAAGCACTGACGGGCCTACCAAAGACAACCTCATAGGGGGACAACCCTATTCTAGTATGGGCTGTAACTCTTGTCGACATCAAAGCCAATGGTAAAGCATCCGGCCACTTCAATCCTGTACTTTCCTGAATTTTGGCCATCTTTAGTTTGAGAGTACCATTGTACTTTTCAGCTAAACCTGCTGACTGAGGGTGATTCGCAGCATGAACCTTTTTCTTAATGTGCAAGCCATTACACACCAACTGGATGACTTTCGAATTAAAATGGCTGCCGTTGTCACTCCAAATCAAACGGGGCAAACCAAAGCGAGGAAAAAACTCCTTCAAAAGAGCCTTCGCCGTCGCCAAAGATGTATGCTCCTTGGTAGGATAAGCCTCAACCCATTTACTGAATGCACAAACCACCACCAACACATACTTCAGATTATTCACCCGTTCCATCTCAATGAAGTCCATTTGCAGGACTTCAAAAGGGAAAGAAGGGGTTGCAAAATTACCGGGAGGTGTAGGAGTGCCCTTTCCTGATTGTATATCATGCACACCATGCAATGTTTTACCAAATGGGCAGCCGTCTTTGGGATATTATCATTCTGCCATACAGGGTCTAGCAACTTACAGATGCCCCTAGCACTAATGTGAGCTGGTCCATGAGCCATAGTAACTACGGGAAGAACATATGCATCTGCCAGAATCCATCTCTGTTTCCCCGACTTGTCTATCCAGCACCCATCATCATCCAATTGCGCTGTACTTTCCTGCCATATTGCTAATTCCTCAACCGTCACCTCACTCTGTATTTCCTTCACGTTATCTAGTGTGTCCTCAAACATTATAACTTCTGGCACCCATCTAGCAGGACCTGCTACAAACATCTTTTTCTTCTTAGATCGGGCCGTCTCCTTAGCTGTTTGATCTGCAAAAGCATTCCCCCTCCCCACATCATCAGTAATCGCTTTGTGAGCGCTACACTTCACTATTGCCAGTTTCTTGGGCAAGGTCAAAGCCGACAAAAGTCTATTTATCAAAGGGCCATGCTGAATCTTCGAGCCATGGGAAGTGAGAAATCCTCTCTCAGCCCAGAGCCGCCCAAAATTATGAGCGACTCCGAAGGCATACTGGCTATCAGTGTAAATATTAACCACCAATCCATGACTCAACTCACAGGCTCGAATTAGAGCTACCAACTCTGCAGCTTGGGACGACTGATAGGGAACTTGTGATGTCTCAACTATCGTGTGCAGTGTTGTGATCGCATAAGCAGCAGTTGTGGTGCCATCTGGTAATTTAAAACAAGAACCATCGACGTATAGTTCCCCTTGGGAACATCAGTCAAGTCTACCCGTCCCTTCGTCTCCTCTTCCGTCTGAAACATACAATCATGTATGTCTATTTCCAAGAGGGCCCCTCAGTATTAACAATATGACAGGGCCTACTTTCACCCAAAGATTTTGACTGCTTTTAGCAGGTGAAATGTCTGGGAGAAGTAAATGGGAGCTGCGGTTTTCCTGTAGATCTTGCAACTCCTGTTTCAGATGATATCACCTATTACTGGCTGAATCTGTACTAACAGGAGTATTGTAATAAGACTCTAAATTGAACCCTGGGTTTCGGCCGAAAAAGGAAAGGGACATACCTGATGGGCCAGGTAAGCCGTGTCTTCTAATAATGTATATATATATATTTAGGATGACTGGAACCTTCAGGTAGTTTGTAAATTGTGTATTACTATATCAACTCTCACATTGTATATGTGAGAACCCAGAGGCAGTTCAGTTTGTAGAGTATGCAATATAAATAATATATATTAGTCATTCTTTTATACTCACAGGGCCACTGAGAAAGGGACTCTGGAAAAAATGAACACTGATGTGGACACTGGAACATGGACACTAACAACAGGACACAGACCCATTAATGAGACACTGACGTGGGACACAAACATTGGGACACTGCCTATGAAACACAGCAGTAGGATAGGGAGACAGGGACAGTGATGAGGGTAATGGGCAAGGAGACTGGGCCAGAAATGTGGACACAGGGATATGTACATTGGGATAAAGACACTGGAGCTCAGACAGGGATGCAGGGACACAAACACCAAGATTTGGCCTCAGGGAACACAGATTCTACAGAATATACCGAATTTGGAAAACCGTGAAATTGGAATATGAAGCCTGGAAAACAGGAACTGAACCTGGCAAGGAAACTGGAATACTCAAATATGAATAACGAGAGACTGGTGATGGGAATCTTGACATTGGAATGTGGGCACGGAAACTGGAACATAGACAGGGAATTTGACAGTGGAAAAGGACAGTAGGAGCCAGGCAAAGGCATGAGGACACTGACACTGGTATGTGGACTACAGTACTAACATCAGGGAAAACAGATACTGACAAATATTCAGGGACGTCAGTGTGGTTGTATGTCACAATATCAACTAACAATGAGCATCACAATGAGCATACATAATGAAGAATAGACTTACCATTTTTAACCCCACAGCTACTTAGCTTCATGATATTTTGGTAGTCGATATTGTGGATAGATAGATAGAATTTTATTGTGTCAAGTTATTTAAAACTATTGCAATATAAAAACATCAATCTGGATAAAACAGATAAAACTGAGCAACAGACAATTCAAAGCTTAATCAATCGATATCTGTAGCACCACTCAACTCTATAAGGAAGCAGATCCACTAAAGTGCAAGGTGCGATGATGACCACATGTGATTAAAAGGGCTCTTGTGGAGTCAAGATAAGTGCAGGTCTATATTTAAACTTTGATACTTTGGAAGAATACCCATGGGTACTAGTACAAAGACATGGACATTGGCCCAACTCATCAGACCAAAGACGCCAGGACTCACAAACCACTACAAGAACACAGACTGGACAAAGGGACTTTGTCACAGAAAATGAGGAACTGGGACTGGGAGGTCAGAATATTGTTACTGATAAACAGACACTCAAACCTACTAGGCATGGGCACATGGATATGGGCGCCGGAACACGTAAAGGAGAAGGAAACTTGTACATGGACAAAAAAGACCTGGAGATGGAGACATAGTTCTTCGGAAGTAGGCTCTCAACCAGACATGGTCCCTGGTGCAGTGATGCAGGGGAGTGGCCAGACTCTGGGACTCTGATATTGGAAAGCTCAGCCATGGATCATGGGACTAACAATGCCCGGAGCATGAACTGCCAATAGGACACTGACACTGTGGCATGGATATAAACAATGGGATACAGACACTGTAACAAGTGTCAGTAGATAAGGGGACTGGGACACAGAGATGGGCCCCGGATACTGACCCCACTAAATGGATACCAATGCATGGACAGTGAGAATAAAAAAGCATGGACTTTGGAATAGAATATTAGGACACATTTGCAGGGACTGAGACACTAGGACAAAGACTTTGGGACTCAGACCGTGGGACATTGAGACTTAGGAGCAGATAAAATAACATTGACACAACAGAGTGATAAGTAGGACAATAATACTAGTGGTTGTGTCACTAAGACATTGACTCAGTTTCAAAGACCTTGGGAAATGGACAATCACCCTCACATGGAAACAAGCACACTGCAACACTGGAGCAGGTACATGGATTAGTTGAAACAGACACTAACCCACAAAATGGCGCCTGGATGCTCAAAGGGACGTGAAATCTAGAAATTGGATTTTGGAATACTGGCTGGAATATGGACACAGGCACAGATACATGGTGAAGAGAACAAAAGCACAGGCAGAGACACACTAGGACGTGGATACTGGTGCATCGACAGGGATATGACCACTGGCACCTGGACATCAGGATATGGCCATGGGGACAGGGAAACAGACACTCATCCTGATATGGACATGGGGGCACAGAAAGGGACATTAGTAGTGGAACACTGACACTGGGATATGGACCAAGGTGTGCAGACACGGACACTGGGATGAACTGTGGCATACCAAACAAGGACATGGACACTGAGCCCATGGTTGGTAGGCAGTCACAGAGACATGTGCATAAAGACAAGATACAGAACATTGACACCTTAACAGACATGAGGACACACATCTGTCCTTTCACTGTCTTCAGTTAGATTTCCACTCATACACCAGACTCAGGCTAACCCATGACCTCCCTTACCAATATCACAGAAGCGGCAGATAAAAAAAAAAGATTCCAGCACTTCTCTAGCTCCTTGCCCTCTCATCCACCTTCGACACAATGGATCATGGCATCTTTCTTCTTGTAAATTCACTGTCAAAATTGTGGCCCTAGAACTTAATTTGTTTTTAAAGCGTTATCCTAGGCTTTTTCTATATCTATCTAGATTTTTTCATTATCAATTACACTTCTACCCTGTGGCATCTTCTTTTTAATGTTTACCTTCATTTCCTGCTCCACACGATCTTCCATGTCCAGTGAATTACCACTCTGGCGCTGATAATACTCAGCTGTTTGTCCGTCGTCCAGGCCTGCCCGATCTATTTGCAAATTGCCGTCGATATTTCAACCTCATAAAAATATGTGTAACTCTAAGTGAACTGCTGCTGAACAAGAAAAGGGGACAAGGACAGTAGAAGTGCAGTAAGACACTGATGCAAATGCAAAGACATACTAATGGTGACATTTTGTCAGGACATGGCCAGATGGACTTACACACTAGTAAATAAATCCCAAACAGATGCAGACACTGGGACAGACAACACTGAAACATAAACACTGGCTTACGAGCTTTGAAATTGACACCACAGCACTGATCCTGGGACATAGACACTGACACTGGGACACTAACACTGGGAGATGGACATTGGAACACCATGATGCAGATGTACAATCACTCACTCTGGTGCACTCTGAATAACACAGGGACTCTGGTACTAAGACACAGACTCTGGGGCAGGAAGAATCTGAAAAAGTCTTTAGCATACAGGAACAGATTCATCAAGAGGTGGATAGGAGATACAGACACAAGGAAAGGGAAACAGGTCCTATCACTGACTCTGAGGGCAGACACTGGGCGAGGACTCGAAGATACAAACACGAAGACAGACTTTTAGAACTAGTGACATTGGATCACTGACGTTAGGACATGGACACTGAGACAAGGAATTTGGATTTGGGTGATGGACACGGATATGAGGCTACAGCACTAAGAAATAGAATCTTTTAAGTGGGCATTGACATCGACACTGAAACTAGGATAGACGCAC
The DNA here is from genome assembly GCA_963921515.1 of Calotriton arnoldi. Classification (NCBI taxonomy): domain Eukaryota; kingdom Metazoa; phylum Chordata; class Amphibia; order Caudata; family Salamandridae; genus Calotriton; species Calotriton arnoldi. Next base: position 709,561 of record CAWUFW010005077.1, on the reverse strand, counting down.
TGGGACAGTAGGATAAAAACACTGGAAATAGTATTAGGACATTGGGAAAAGAACATTAGGAAACAGATAGCATGGCACACGCACAAGGAGAAGGGCACAAGAGGGTGAATGAATGAATACAATTTTGTGGTGCAGATGTTAGTTACATCAGGACATTCTGGCACTGACATCTAAATCCAGAACCTAAAGTTATATCCAGAATAAACAGCTTTTAAGCTTTTTCCTGATGGCTGGTTTGGATTCAGTGCATCAGAGCTCTAAAGCAGGGAGGGAATTCCAGATTGTAGAGGCCAAGAAGGAAAAGGATGCCCGCCTACTGGAGCAGCTTGATCTTGGAAATGGAAAGCAACTTGGCGTTCAAATGCCAAAGAGACCTAGGAGGTAGATAGGGTTTGAACAGTCTGTACCCTGGCCCTGGATTAGCCAGGGCTCTGAAAACGAAAGAGCTGGCCTTACACATACATCTTTTGTGGATTGGTAACCTGTGTAAGCTTTCAAGGTGATCGGATATAGGTCGCCGAGAAGGGGGGTTCAAAATTAGCCTAGCAGCCGCATTCTGAATAATTTAAAGCCCATGGCCCTGTTTACAAGTTGATTGGAATTTTTGGATACTTGAGTAAAGCTCGGTTTATGCTGGGATCAGAATTCTGAGTTAGGTGCTATTTACCAGATCCGGTAATTACGGGACACTTAAATATCTCACCCTTCATTAAATTTCAGCAGGTCTAACGTGGAGGAATTTAACGGGGAAATATTAGCATGCAGATGTTATTCCCCAAAACGTCGCTATATGTCCTCTTTATCGCACCCGATAAACAACGTATCCCAGGATATTGTTATTTATTGGTGTGTTATATAACACCTTCATTACAACAAATTCGGAATCAGGGCCTACGTGTTAGACATTTTGGCAGACCATAATAGAGGGAGTTACTGTAATCGATCCTTGAAGTAACTAAGGCATGGACCAGGGTTTTCTTGACTTGACCACAGGAGGACAGAAAAAATCTTTCTTAAGGTTCTTCGAATCGCAAAACATAGCACCACTTCTGTATGCACGCACTCCAGCAAGGCATAGCACTCTCTGAAGAGGTCCTAGTGACTAAAGTCCATGCAAATGGCGGATACTGCACTTTACAAACACCACCCAATAAAAACAAACGATAATGCCCAGTGGGTCCCTGCTCTGATGAATGGCTCATTCATCTCCACAGCGGGGTCAAGCGAGTGACTTTTTATCCAAACAAGTCAGATACATGGAGACACCAGGCAAGCTGCATCCTTTGTGTTAATCTGGTCTTTTTTATGCTAAAGTGGTAATTTCCTTGCAAAGTGACCTCTGTGTAACACTGATCAGTTTTTGTCCTAGGCATGAGAGTTTAATGGAAATCTGTCAACGTCTAAGCAGCTGTTAGGATTATTGTAAGGAGGTGGGGTCAATGGTATGCTAAGGTGGTCAGTGTCATGCTAAGCAGGTCAGGAGTTTGTTAATCAGGTCGATTTTCGTTTCTTTTCTCGCTTAAAACTGATTAACTTCAAACATGTATTACAGAGGTTTTTACCATTTTCATAGTACTTAGGCTGGCACGTTGTTGTCATAAACAGATCCCCATTTTCAAACAATCTCCATTAATATAAAGTCGTTTCTGGAGGTTAAATTCCGGCGAGGTGGGTGTGAGCAGTTGCTTTCCGTGAACTGTATGCGTTTCTGGTGATATGTTCGATTCTATTGTGCAAAGGTCGGTTTCGCAATGTATATAACTATAAAGACAAGTACATGATGCTAAATGCCTCGCGTTTATTTTTGCAACACGCTCATTTTATTTCTAGCCAAGGGGTTTATGTTTATGGATCTTTGAAGAAGAAAAGATTTGGATGGCGCATCCAAGATTGAAAATGTCACCCCTATATCCTGCCACTGGTACGCAAAAATAGAGCCGCCGACCCTGAACCCACTGAGGCATCTTTGCATTTCATGCAAAAGAAAATAAAAGTAATCTGATAACGCATATCGATAGCTCACTTTCATGACTCAATACCGCCGGTGCTCTTTCGAAAACATAAATTCCTAGGTTTTCAGCCAGTTTCGTTTTTCCGTAAATTGTAGACACGTGGGTTTATAATATTTGAAGTCAGTTTCATGCGTCTGACACTCCGCGTGGTGTTAGACCGCTCTGTGTTATCCTTAGGAACCGGTCAGTTTTGTTGAAATTTAGGGCCCCTTATCAGTTACTAGCCAGAAAGGATGGTTTTGCGCCTGCAGCGACGTGGGGACTGCAACCCCCAGCATGCCGGCGCCTTTGGGGGAGGGGCGGCCGGCTGGAGGGGGTGGGCACAGCGGGCGCAGAGACCTGCAGGGCGGAGAGAGTGTGGGCCTGGAAGTAAGAGGTGGGAGCGTGGGAAGTGAACTGAGTCAGAGCTTGGTAGAGCTACAAAGGCACCGGAGCTGCCGGCAAGGATCGAGCTGCTAGCCCAGGAGCATCGGAGCCTGCAGGGGCACTGGACCGGCGGAGGGACTGCTGGAGCGTCAGGGTACAGGGACCGGAGGAGACAGGCTCGCAGGGAGGAGAGAGGCTCTGCAGCTGGCGCCCGGACTTTGCTGGCTGAGGGGCTCGGATCGGCCACTCCTCCCGACTCTGGAAGGTCTCTGCGGGGTCTGCTTGCGCTGCCACCGGACTGGGTGGTTTCGTCTTCCGCACTGCAGGGGTGGACTCCCCAGGTTTGCATCCCCAAGGAGTGATTTTGCTGGTGGGTTCCTGTTTGACGACTTTCTCCGGGACTGGTGTGTCGTTCTCATCTGGGATCTACAGGGTGCGCAGGAACGACTGGGCTGAAGGTGAGTGCGGCATCCGTAAAACACCTTGGACTCTACTGTAGTGCACCCCCCCCCCGGACTCTGGGTCTGTGAGCCCCCCTAAAAGCACTAATACATCCATAGCGCCGCAGACACCCAGCTGTGCATAAGTTTGTTGTGCGAGAGTTGGGAACCCAGGTTACAATGGCTGAGGGGAGACCATTGTGCGCTTTTTGGCCACAAGCCCTTCTGTGCGTGCACGAGACTTTGTTTTAGGGGGCGCGTATCCGACTCCCCCGAATGTTTTCTGGTCTGGATCGCAGTCACTCCTCACGGGGTGTCTGGTATGTGCATGTAAACACCCAGAGTTGTTTATGCTTTTTCGGTCTGCTAGTGACTCGAATGCTCCCTGACGCCGCGCTTTGTGGCACTGCAGCCTAAAAGTATGTTGCTCAGAGTCAGGGGCGTAGCTATCAAAAGTACCGCAGGTGTAGTGGAACCGACGCCCGTGGAAGTGAGAGGGTCCCAGTAACTGTGTTTTTTTTCTTTTTGGGTGTTTTTTTTTTAAACATATAAAGTAGGATTTGTGGAACCTGGTTGGTCCCCGTGCATGCGATAGAAATGCATGTTGGGGTGGGAGGGGGTATGACATGGAATGGTGGCCACTGGGACGGGCATGCACGGGGACCAACCAGGTTCCACAAATCCTACTTTATATGTTTAAAAATAACACCGGGAGCGGTGCGAAACTAACTCCAGTCAGTGGTGGTTCGCCAACACCTGGTGTTCTCTACCCCTTTCCGTTACCGAGAAGCCCGCTCCTGGTTCACTAGCACTAAAGAAAACAAAAGCTTGCCCGGAGCAGGCAGAGGGGGAAAAGCCAAGCCTCGGGCCAAAGAAAATAATCAGCTCTGGGGGAGGGGCGGGCCCGGGGTCTGGAGAAGGATTCGGCTCGGTGGCCAAGGAGTGGAGTCCGCTTGAAAGGAGGGGGAGGGCGGCCCTTCTGGACCACGAACGGGGGAACGGCTATTACCCTTGCCATAGGTGGGGAAGAGGAGGCGGTGCCAGCTAGCCTTGATGTGCCAGGGGGCGTGGGCTGTCCTGGGGCCCAGGGACGAACAATTAGCGCCGCGATTGATGAGGGGAGGGTTGGGGGTAAGGCCTCCAGCGACCCCGAGCGAGAGTGGTGTTTTCCTTGGGGTGCCTCAGGTGCTCCGACGAGCGCTGTCGCGGGGAGGGGGATGCCTGAGCAGTGGGGCGGGGCTATCAGGGGAGAAGGGGGTGCGCGTCAGGGCATCAACTTTTCTTGTGTGTGTGTTCCTATAGCCTCCCCGCCGTCCTATAAAGGCTTCCCGTAAGATCTCAACCCCTCCCGACTTGTTTCAAGTTTTTTCCATGCCTGGTGTTGGCAGCGGGCAGGGAGTAAGGAATGTGATGGTGTGTGTGTGTGTGTGTGTGTGTGACTGTTCTGTTAGGGGGCGGTGTGTGAGAAGAGGTGGGGCATGAAGGGTTGTTATTGTGCTGGTGAGTGACTGACGTGTGTACAACGGGTGTGAGGAGTAACTGTGGAAGTGGGGACAACGTGTGTTTTGGGAGGGGTTAGCGGAGGTCGACGCAGAGGAGAAAGTGTGTGGAGCATAACTGTAACTTTCCCTTTCCTGCACTTCTGTACCTACTCCAAGCCCAGCACTAACACAAACTACACATTAATATTACCCCTGGTCTCCTGCACTGAAGTAACATTACTCCCGGTCCCCTCTCCTGCGCCGAAGTATTACTTCTGGTCACTTCTCCTGCGCCGAAGTAACATTACTCCCGGTCCCCTCTCCTGCGCCGAAGTATTACTTCTGGTCACTTCTCCTGCGCCGAAGTAACATTACTCCCGGTCCCCTCTCCTGCGCCGAAGTATTACTTCTGGTCACTTCTCCTGCACTGAAGTAACATTACTCCCGGTCCCCTCTCCTGCGCCGAAGTATTACTTCTGGTCACTTCTCCTGCGCCGAAGTAACATTACTCCCGGTTCCTTCTCCTGCGCCGAAGTATTACTTCTGGTCACTTCTCCTGCGCCGAAGTAACATTACTCCCGGTCCCCTCTCCTGCGCCGAAGTATTACTTCTGGTCACTTCTCCTGCACTGAAGTAACATTACTCCCGGTCCCCTCTCCTGCGCCGAAGTATTACTTCTGGTCACTTCTCCTGCGCCGAAGTAACATTACTCCCGGTCCCCTCTCCTGCGCCCGAAGTATTACTTCTGGTCACTTCTCCTGCACTGAAGTAACATTACTCCCGGTCCCTCTCCTGCGCCGAAGTATTACTTCTGGTCACTTCTCCTGCGCCCGAAGTAACATTACTCCCGGTTCCTTCTCCTGCGCCGAAGTATTACTTCTGGTCACTTCTCCTGCGCCCGAAGTAACATTACTCCCGGTCCCTCTCCTGCGCCGAAGTATTACTTCTGGTCACTTCTCCTGCACTGAAGTAACATTACTCCCGGTCCCCTCTCCTGCGCCGAAGTATTACTTCTGGTCACTTCTCCTGCACTGAAGTAACATTACTCCCGGTCCCCTCTCCTGCGCCGAAGTATTACTTCTGGTCACTTCTCCTGCACTGAAGTAACATTACTCCCGGTCCCCTCTCCTGCGCCGAAGTATTACTTCTGGTCACTTCTCCTGCACTGAAGTAACATTACTCCCGGTCCCCTCTCCTGCGCCGAAGTATTACTTCTGGTCCCCTCTCCTGCGCCGAAGTATTACTTCTGGTCACTTCTCCTGCACTGAAGTAACATTACTCCCGGTCCCCTCTCCTGCGCCGAAGTATTACTTCTGGTCACTTCTCCTGCACTGAAGTAACATTACTCCCGGTCCCCTCTCCTGTGCGAATGCAACGTGCCCCAGGCACTATGCACCCCTGAGCGCCCTGTCAGAGGTCGCTCTCACTCTATAAATAATACCGTTCTTTAATGTCATCCACACTTGCTAATGTCTTTTTCCATGTATTTAACCCTCAACTGGCTTCACCTCCCTTTCAATAGTTGCACAACTGGCGCCATCTCCTGCAAGAATGTAAACCACACCTGGCTGTCTCTGCACCTGGCACCACCCCTGCACTAATGTAACCTGGCCCCACTTCCCACATTAATGTAACCTACCTTTGGCTCCATCTTCCCCACCAATGTAACCTACACCTGGCTGATTTCTGCACTTCTGTAACCTACACCTGCTGCATGTAACGCACTCCTCGTTCTGTCTCCTGCTCTGACCTGGCCCTCTACTGGCTACGAGGAAACACAGAGGTGATGGGTGGAATGAATCTATATGCAAATTATGTGGCGAGGTTGAGTAAATTATCTGGCATAATGTGGCACATTTTGTAATTGTATTACTTCCCTTTTTTTGTCATTTTTAAACTTGGTAACAGTCTGGGCCTTGGTTGCACCTCATTAGTACCAGTTTAATAAGCAAAAGAAAGGTGACCAGTCCTGCTTTGCACTGGAACACGTGTCACTGCATGTTTTAGTAACTTTTGAACCATTTGAGCTAGAAACAATTTTTTGGGTCAAAATCCCAAGATTATGAGGCAGATGATGGCTTATGCGGCATATCTGTTATGTGAAAATCGGTCGTGGTTGCACAATCGCATAATTCCAGTGGCCATGCCTATAGGGCAGTTAGGCAGAGCCCATAGGATGGTCTTGACAGGTCCGTTTAATGGTCTTCTGGGCCGGTTTTGACATAACGTGTATTTGTAAAGCGCATGTTCACCCAGAACTGTATCTTGGCATAACAAATGTTTATAGTTACCCGACTCAATGGTACTCATTTTATCTACCTGAGATGGATGAACGGCTGAGTTTCCCACTGGGATTTGATCCTGTGACTTTGAGCTCAAACGCAGGCTCCTCCAGTGGACTCATTAGTCCACTAAGCCACCAGACCCGGCCCCTGATATTAAAGCGAACATTGCCTACAGAAAGCTCAAATCCATGCGGTCTTCTATACCGTGCAAAACACTTAATACCACTCGTCTTTCCAAGTTCAAAAAAGTCCCCGTTTGAGAACATAGGACTTTTATTAAGCTATCTGATAACCTAAAGGGGCCACTTTTATGTTGGTGCCCGGGCATATTTTCTGTCCCACTCCGATCCTGGTGTAACCCTCATCTGACCCCCCCTCACGTGCATGACTCACCCACGCCTAACTCTATCTAATGCACCAATGCCTTCTTCACCGGGCTCCAGCGCCCTCACTTCCTAAGAACACCCCCATGATAAAAGCTCTGCTGCCTTCGTGCTTGCAGGGCATGTGGTGGTGTTTGTTCCGCGGTGGCATCGGTCCGTCATTAAGAAGATGTTAACTGTATCAGGCTTTCGCTGTTCCGCCTCGTCTGCTTGAAGGCCCCTCAAATAGGCCATTATGTGGTGAGGGGTAGTACGGGTCGCGCTAGTGAGTGAATTGTTTCCCACCATGCTGACTCCCAAGTAAATGACATGGTGTATCTCAAAGTTTTTTTTGGGACTAGCTCCGTGCATATAGCCCCCGAGAAGTTCTTGGCTAAGAATGTCATTCAGTGTACCAGCTTCTCTGGCGAGTTGCTTGGCCTTCCTCTCTCCCATCAGCCTCCTTTGCTGTTCTGTCCGGGTTCAGGGAAGGGGAGCACTTCCCGGGTCCTTCTCCCTCCCACCCGCTGCCACAACCGGGCCAGTGAGGTGGCTTCCCCCGCTGAAGCCTCAGCCCCGAGTCAGGTCTCGTGCGCACGACCCGTGAAGAGCCGCACACATCAGGAGTGCCTCGCCGCTCACGTGCTGGGTGAGTGTCCCTCTAGAGTGCACCGGAAGTGGGGCCAGGCTCTGTTCTCATCATCCAACTGGCATCCATTTAACTGGTATGTTTAGTCTGTACTGGCCAGCGGCTGTTCCTCTGTGGGTTTAACAGTACACGCTGCAGCTTGTTTGTGGGCAGCGCCCAGTGACTCGTGGCTGCCACTTTTCCAGGTCCATGAATGACAAGCTGCTCCCACCCAGGTTATGCTTTCGGTACATTCTGGCAATTGTCATTGTTTTTTAATGGGACAAAGAAGACCACATGTCCCAGAATGCAAATAAAAAACAACCTGGACTGGAGCAGTTAGTCGAGCACGGACCTGGGAAACTTGCCAGGTCTGGCAGGTTTGGGAGGCTTGGATTCCTATCCAGTGTCTGGACTGCACCATGCCTTTTGGGTGTGCACTGTTCTGACACTGCGTTGGTATTAACCTTTTTGGGAGGGGTGCATACGTTGCACCTCGCTAGTTTGTAAGACGGGGATGGTTCAGCTAGGTTTCACCCGTGTTAACTCGGAACACCTCGATTGGTCACGTGGTCTTGGATTAGATTAACTGTAGCGTTTCTCACTTTAAAAGATGTCGCAAGTGAAAAAGGTATCTATAAGGACTCGTAAGTAACTAAACCGTTCGACCTTCACGTTTATCCTGTCGGTCAGCCAAACATGTTTCGCTACCTGCACCATCCTATCCATCGGCTAACTCGTTAGTGATTGAAAATATTGCTCACTTTTAATTGTGGCGCACCATAGTTTTGATCAAGAGTAGCCATATGTTTTTAAACTTTAAGGATCTAATCACGATGAACCCTTGAATCTTGTGCGGGGGGGGGGGGGGGCGGATGGGTTGACGCATCTCTGCGCCCAGAAGGGGTTAATGCAGATGTCTCTGCAAGAGCGGGTGATTGTATTATTGAGTGCAGGCTTTCGGAAGCCTTGCGCAAACTACGGAAGCACGTAGCACAGGCGCGCTGTTTGCGCGTGCAGGCCTGGATAACGCGCACTGCGCCCAGAAGGGGTTAATGCAGATGTCTCTGCAAGTGCTTTCGGAAGCCTTGCGCAAACTACGGAAGCACGTAGCACAGGAGCGCTGTTTGCGCGTGCAGGCCTGGATAACGCGCACTGCGCCCAGAAGGGGTTAATGCAGATGTCTCTGCAAGTGCTTTCGGAAGCCTTGCGCAAACTACGGAAGCACGTAGCACAGGAGCGCTGTTTGCGCGTGCAGGCCTGGATAACACGCACTGCTTTGGAAGCCCTACTTTAGCCCCGCTTTGTTGTGACTCAGTTTGCGCGGGGAATTAGCTGCTCTGTCGTGATCGGACATAGGTCCTCTATTATGCTCTACCCAGTGGCAGACTGTCTTGTACAAAATCGGGGTTGCACCCAAAAAGATTGCTTCCGTGGTACATCCTGGGCTCTGGTCACTTGGCGCCGTCGAGAAGGAAAACATGCTAAAAATGAGCTTAAAGCATTGTTTTCTGCTTTCTTCTCTCCTTTGCTTTCCTGGGCTCCTCCACCGGTCCTTCATTTTCCGTAACCGGCAGCTTTTCAACTGAGTAGGTTACATGGGGAGACATCCGGTTTGGCAGGTCTGTTCACTTACCGTCTTCTCTTGATTTGGACACTCTTTGACCAATATTTACCGAGTCCGAGATCATTTCCGTTTTGTTTACTGTTTTTTTTTTTTTTTTTTTTTTTTAATCTTCCCCAATTTCCACTGGAGGCTGCTCCCAGCAAACATTTCCCTTTCCACCTGTCTGCATTTGCCAGTGCAATGCCAATCCATGGAAAGGAAGGCCGGTTGGGTGCTTCTGCTAAACCTCTTATGTACCTGAAGACAAAATGACCCCTAGGGAGAGCCGGACAACTTCCTGTCCTTAATACCTCTGCCCAATTCAAGTTGGCCATTTTAGTGGATTAGCCAGGGTTGCCGCCTGTTTATAGCCAAGAAGCATTAAACTTTGGTCCACGAGGGGCCAGGCCCAAGCCGGCTATTCAAGATACCAACACAAGCAATGTTTGTTTAAAATGGATCTGAATGGAATTTAATGCATAATCCGTGATCATCGTGAAATTCTGGCTTTATTTGCCCCATAGCTGGACACTGCATAGGCCCAAATGGGACAGTTGTCTCTTGTGACCCAATAGGAGGGTTTTCCAGACACTGTCCATATGGGATAGTTAGTCCCTCTGATCTAAACAGAATCAACCAAAATATTCGAGGCAACCCTAATCAACAGCTCGGGAGTCTTTATTTTCTGTAAAAGCCAATAAACACTACACTGATGGCAATATTAATAACTTAAGCTGACCGGGTTGTCTCAAGGGGGAAAAAAGCATTGGCATAGTCAAACAAAGTGGTTTGCATTGGAGTCCTCTCTAAAATGTATAAAAAAAAGAAGGCTCAGTGGGGAAAAAAAAACAAGATTGATTTGTGCATAGAATGCATCTAAGAGATAAAGAATTTAATGTGTGATGATTCAGTGTACTTTTGAGGTGTAAAATACTTCCTCCTGCATTGCAACGCAAGCACGATGCAAGATGGGCACATAAACAAAATGGATATTGCAAACGTAACTGGAGTCATTGAACAGTCCTAGTAAAAGATTGAGGTAAAGCTTGCGAGCCCCAGTTCATTTGTGATTTGTGGTCTTAGTATTGTTCCATTAAATTTGCCTCTGTTTTCTAGGAATGGAGATTCCGGCTCTGGTACAGCTAACACAGGTGGCTCCAGCATCTTTCGTCTCAGTTTCTTAGGATGTCTGGTTAACAATGCATATGGCCTTATATTTTATCCTGCTTGCAGAGTGCTTAATTGAAGGTTTGGTATAGGGCGGTATGCCCCTCTTTCTTGTGTCATCGGGGCTATTTCCCATATAGAAACGTGGAGTGTGCTACCTTTTCGTATCCTGCCTTTTGGTTCCTGCTGTATTGAGTTTCTCTGTCTTTAACAGACACTCATGCCATTAGAGAGATGTTGAGTGAAAATGTCCTCGCTCATCTAGAACGCGGGCAGCAGAGGCTCTATCCTCCCTCTTTGACTCCTGGCTGAGAGGTTTCTACCACTGAGTCCATGCATGGCGTGATATGTGGGTGGTAAATGGTGTTTACCTAACTTATCGACTGCCCTTCTCTGGGTGAAGTGAGATAAAGTGATAAAGTGCATGGGCATTTTGTCTTGTCCGAAGTGTGTTTCATTGTAAGTGTGAGTTTTGTCTTGGAAATGAGGAATTAGTCAGATGTCTGTGGATTGGCATTGAATATCAGATTAATAGTCACCTTTTAAGGTCTGCGTCAGCAAAGCTCTTTTGAGTTGAGTAAAATTATGTGTGTAATATAATTAGTTACAGGAGCTTTTAGCCAGCTCACTTCATCCATTGGTCTGTTGCTGTGTCATTCACATTTTTATTTCGCCCACTGCAGCTGACAGCATGGGGCAATAAGTCAGCCCACTCCAATTGGCCAACTTCACTGTGAGTGACAGCATTCTGCCCTTTCACAAGGGGCAACACACAAAATAGTTCTCTTTCTTAAGTGCTAGTGATTACAATGGCAACGTGCACTTTTGACTTTTTTTTTTTTGATTGACAAAGGGCCATCAGTTTTCCCAACAATATCGTTTTGCAAAACAAGCACGGACAAAGCCAAGAATCTGATCACCAATACCAGACCAGTTGGCTCTGTTAATAATGCTTGTTTCCAGATGCATCTGAGGCAGTTGTTATATCAGTTGCAACATGTTGTTTGGCGGTGCTATGGTAGTTGCTTACTGACTATTTTGTGGTTGCTTTATCCATGCTTTTCTTTCTCACCTGTGCATAGCTATATCTGATTGAGGGGAAGATGGCTATTTTGAAACTAATCCAAAAAGTGAACATTTATGTTGGGTCTGTTGAATGTAGGCCCAAGAGGGCAGGAGAAACATGCCAGATTGTCAAGATATCTATTTGATACATAGGCACACAGTGATTCTGAATAGGAATCATCTGTAGTGGTGGACGTTAACCTGAGAGTATGTCATCCAGCTTTTTCATGGTTTTGCGTTACACTGGACACTCTCGCTTTAGTGTTTTCTTGACTTGTTTCATGTAGGGCTCAAGACCGTGATTACAAAATATTGGTGGTCAACCTTGACACCGGTATCACATGAGGCTCGTGTGATATCACAGATTTTGGTGCTGTATTCTTGATATTTGCTTAATTTTGGGTGTGAACCACAGCCGTAGAGGGACAAATCTCTTCACGGGCGTTGCTGAAAGCTGGTACTTTATCCTTTTCTCTCCACACACTATGGGGTAAAGATGTGGTCTGAGGGGACTTGCTGGTCGTTTGGTTGATTGAATTTGCATCCATTTGGGAAGCCTGGCGCAAAGGTTTCTTTCAGTGGGTGTGGAGGTGCACCAATAGGGTCTTTCCTCATATGAACTGGTCAAGAACCAAATCTGCTTTGGGGCTGTGCAAGGCAGAAGGCCTGACTTATGCTAATCAGTGCTGACTCTGCAGCTCCTAGGAGCAGTCCAACCCAGACTAGTTTAAGCCTTATTAGGCCTTGTCTGTGAGGTATAGCGTGGATATTATAGTACGGCGAGCAAGAGACCCACTTTTGGGCAAATCCGTGGCCACTTAGGGCATTAATTTAAACACACAAAAGATGATGGAAGGAATGCTTGTATATGGTCTTAACCACTGACAGTCACTCTGCATAGCATTCCAACCCATGTTTTTTTTGCCCACTGTGCTACCCTAGGCAGAGGGTCCAACCACACTATGCAAATCTGTACAGACGCTGCACCTCATGGGAACAGTCCACCCGGAGCTGACAGAGGCTCTCTCCTGAAGGGAACCAAATCAATCCCAGACTGGTTATGGCAGCTGAGCCATTTCCCATGATGCAAAGAGATCACAACCAGGCATTAAACCTTTGGAGTACTGGGTTTCTCTACTATTAGACACAAAGGCACGTAGTAGAATGCAGGCCTGCCAATTTGTGAAACTTTTTCACTGTGTGAGAAGGGGCGGGTCTTAGTGCCAAGAGCAGCCCCCACCCCCAAACACAAAATACAATGCTTTGAGGCTGCTGCCGATGTCCTGGGGAGGTGTCTTCACACCATGTAATAGACATCACATTGAGCTGAGCAGAACCTCCAAACAGCCGGAAACCTGCTCTCTGCAGGGGTTTCCAGCTAATTGTGTGCGCACCGTGTGATATCTTGTGATGGGAGCCAATATTGTGTGACACACTGTGGCATCATGTGAGTTGGAAGGTCTACAAATGGGTATGAACAAGAACATGGGTTTTGTGAGTGAGTACCCCACGGGGAGCTAATCAAAGACCTAATCAAAGACATGTTCAGAAACTGGCTTTCCTAACTATGATCATTGTCCAGGACTTTCCGTATGTAGAAAAACACTCAATTTTTTGGGGCCACCGTTATCTGACAGGCATATTGTAAGTTTTCCATATCCTAAAAGCCCTTCTTTACATTGGGTCTATTTGGTTGCATGTCATCTAGTTACCCTACATGGCAATGTTCCTGATTTGTGTGAAACGCGTTCACCCTTTTTACTATCCATGACAGGAAAGGTCTTAACCAGTGATCGGTCTAACATGGAACAGCTTCTCTTATAAATGCAGCCTAGTCTATGTTGGATATGATCATATTCACGTAGTTAAGGGTTCTCTTAGAGTGAGCGCTATGGCCTGAGGCTGTGATTTGTGCTAGTCTACCACTGGAGAGAGAGCTCTGCCCTTTGGAATCTCAGATCATAGGGACATCGCCTAGATTGCCCTTGGAGAGAGAGAGCTGCGGCCTTACTCATGGAGGTGGTCTCATGCTTGGTTCTATATATTTTAGAGAGCTTTATCAGGACTAGTCCCCTCGGAAATCAAAATTTAGCTCGAAATACCACTTCTATCCATTTCCAATATTTGGTGTAAGGGTTATTACGGGGCAATGTCGCCCCCCCCCTTTTTTTTTTTCCTTCTTACTTTTTATTGGGTGCATTGGTTCTAGTAATTGTTCTTTTAATAGTGGTGGTACAGCCCCCTTAAATAGTCAGGTCTCCTAGCCCCATTTTAGGGCATTGAGTGATTAATAGTACTTAATCCAAGAATCATCCAGTCATTTTGCTTTTCCTGTGTAACTTGAATCCCTTTTTCACCTAAATCTCTTCACTGGCACATTTTAAGTAGAGGAGACGCACATATGTTACTTTGTTACTTTATATGTTGCACTGGTGTCAATATAACGAAATGCACATACACAGAGCAACAAAGTAACACGTTCCCCCTTCCACTAATAATGTATCCAGTTTAGAAAGGAGAGAGAATGATGGCTGGCAGCTGTGAAGTGTTACTTTTCAGCCATTAAAGTTGCCAAAAAATAACACTGGGAAAAACTAAAATGACTGACAAATGCTGGGAGTTTGTACTGTGGACCGTTCAGGATTTAAAACGTGTTGGGTGTAACTTTTTCTTTAGTTGTGCTACATTAGTGTACAGTTGAATCCTGATTCGTGGTCCCTTGAGTGGCTCTGTCAAGGGTTGGGGTCTCTTGAGCATCCAGATGCCTATAGATCCCAAGGCCCTTGTCTGGTGCGTCACCCTCCTCGAGCCACTTCATATATTCTACTTGGTTATAGGGCTGCCAGCCAGCCCTCTTCCAACATTGGTCTGCTGTTGTGTCAGTCACATATTTCTTCCGCCCAATACGGCATATAGCATGTGGTCCACTTCAACCAGTGGGTAACATCATTGACTGCATTCTCAGAAGAACCACATCTGCACACAAAGTAATTCCCTTCATTGTCAGGTACATATATATATATATCTCTCCCTGACAATGAAGGGAACTACTTTGTGTGCGGATGTGGTTCTTGTGAGAAAGCAGAATACAGTCAATGATATTGAAAATATATATATATATATATATATATATATATATATATATATATATATATATATATATATATATATATATATATATATATATATATATATATATATATATATATATATATATATATATATATATATATATATATATATATATGTGTGTGTGTCCCAGTGGCTCGCTCGGCAATAAAGGAATACAAAAACATGACAAAACAACTGTTGCATAGCCAAAATGCTAGGCGCTCTCGTCAGACCTATTGGCTTTGCCAGTGCTTTGTTATTCAATGGGGTTGTCTGGCCCTTTCATCTAGAGGTGTGTGGGTATTCAAAGTTTTGCTCAATTTCTTTTAAGTTCCATAATGTATTTTTTATTTTTTATTTTTTTAATGATTTTTGCCTTGCAATTGCCTTTATCCTATTATGGCACTGTCGTCCACGGAATGCTGTGAGTGCCTGCCCTCTGTGCAATGTAATCTCCGAGTTGACTTTTGACGCTTGTTAGTGGGGAGGTGGGAGGGTGATTTCCAGTTAATTCCTTAATGGACTTCGTTCGCCGTTCGTCATTGAAAGACTGGACGCGCGCTTGTTACCCGATGTGTGAGCCTGGTTGGCAGAGGAAAGAAATGCCACATGAGCGTGCAGTGGGCGCATGGCAGAGATGTGGGACAAAAGAATTCGAGAGGACGGGGTGTGCCAGCCTGACTCAGGCCCGGGTGAGGGCTCTGTGACATTACTGCCATTGTCAGCCGAGACTCGGGAACAGAACAAACCACGCCACAAAGGCCGTGTGACTGGAAATCCCGAAGCCACCCGGGCAGTCCTGAGACTGGTTCCAGTCAGGCAGGTGCCTCTGAAGGGCTGGCAAGGCTCGTACACAATAGGCCGCATGGCAGGCTCTTGCCCATCATACGTCTGACTGTGCCTAGCCCGGCCTTTCGAAGACAACGGTTGACGGGCACTGTCCAGGAGACACTATTGTTAGGGCCACTGGAATTGTGCGGCAGAGGAGGGCCAAATTATGCGGCAGGGTTGAGTAAATGCAGCGAGAATTGCCAAATTATGCGGCACATTTTGTGATAGTATTTCTTCATTCTTTTGTAATTGTCAAACTTGTTAACAGTCTGAACATTGGGGTGCACCTCATTAGTACCAGTTTAACACCCAAATATAGCAATAAGCAAAATAAATTAACTAGTCGACCTTTTTAAAGGGCCTTCCACTGCAAGGCAACACATGTCGCTTCATTTTTAGTAACTTTTGAATCGTTTAAGCTAGAAACATTTTTGGGGTTAAAATCTGCATGTTATGCAACAAGTGAAACGTGAAATGTGGCAAACGCGGAAAATCTATAATTCTGCGAAAATCGTCGCTGCTGCAAATTCGCATAATTCCAGTGGCCCTGCCTATTGAGCAGTCCTCATGTTTGTGGGGCTGGGAGCATGCTGTTGTCAGGCTGGATATTCCTGATTGAAAAAAGCTGTTAAACTTTCTACTCCCATTGTTGCCAACGTTTCCGTTTAGGTATTTGTGACATTACTATGTTTGCCATATACTTAAACTTCAGTGTGATCTTTGCATGTCTTGTGTGACACTTTATCATGAGCAAAGCAATTAGATTTGTTTCACTGTTACTTATATAAATAACCAATGTTTTACCATGCTAAGAGCTCTTCCAATGCTGATATTTAAGTTCATATACAATTCTACTGATGTCAGGAGTCCTGTGTAGTCTTTCTTCCATGACATTTAGATGAGCTCGCTCCTCTCCATTCCACAAGGGTACTTTCTCTAATTCTCTATATACCTCGTGCTCTCTTTTCAAGTACCCGCTATTGCTGCTCAAGGAACGTCTGTCGCATCTATACATTTATCCAGAAGGGTAGGCTTCTAGGAGGGAAGTGCGACACGTAGTTGCAGTTAAACGACATTTGCACCCCTGCCTGTAACTTGCATCAACATTATAAACAAACACGCAACCAAAGAAGTTGAAAAGAATTGTATAAACATACAAAAAGCAATTTCGGGCCTCTCCGTCATGCATACTCTGGGTTACACCTGCAAGTCTGCGTGATTCGCAGCGCTCCCGCCCGGGCTCTGCTGTGTATGATGAGGCGGTCTCTCTCTCTCTCTCTCTCTCTCAACCGCAGTGCCCGGAGCTCGAGCGGCCACAGCGGAGAGCTGTCGGAGGAAGGCAGAGCGGCACCTCCGCGAGGCTCACAGTGCGCCTCCTCTGCAGAGCTCTGTAGGCCTGACATGTCCGACGTGGACGGGGCTCCGTCGGATTGTGAGTTGTTTGGGGAGAGTCGTCGGCACAAAGAGTGAAAAGGTGCTCTGCCTGTCAGGGCAGGGATCTGCCACTGTCCGGATCAAGGTGCATGTGCCTCATAGACACCAAACAGTGTCCCACGGGTCCGGACAAAGCAGCTGAGTTCAGCCGAGCTCTTAAATTACCAGCTCCCTCTGCTCTAATGCAGTACAGAGCCCGGGAGCGGCGCATGCGCTGTGACTTTGGTACAAACCCATGTACCTGAATGAGGCACACTTATGAGGCACAGGAGCCTGTCCAGTCCCAGCACCGCCGTGTAACCACGACAGCCTGGCTTGGCATCCGGTGGCAGGCTAAACAGCTCTGCTCTGGGATTGAGAGTGCCGCCTGTGATCTGAGCAAGACTAGGAGCTATGGATTGTGTGATATAACTTCAGTGCGGTCATACAGGGGCAAGCACTGAAATGTTTGTTTAACGCTTGATGCGTGACACCTGGCAGGGCTACACCCCAACCCATTAATTTACCAGTTTGCTTTTCTTCCGCCTGGACAAGTAGCTTGTATTAGAACCTACCACAACAGACTTGTTCTAGGACGCAGGCAACAAGCTAGGCTACCAAATAGTTGCCAGATCAAGTTAAAAAAATTGAAACTGGGGGCATGATTAAACACCAGCTGAAAGGGCTACAGAAAAGTCTGTGCCATGCATCCCCCTGTCCAGGTGTGTACATTCGCACTGAAGTACACCCAGTGTCTAGCTTCCATGTCTGAACGCTTCATGTGTTGGAGGCTGACTCGGTTTAAAACAAATTAAAAAGTGTACTTTCAATGAATGAAGCCACTGATCAGCAGCCAATCTCTGAATGTCTACTGAAGGAGGATTGCTTTCAGTGAGCCGGCGCTGACAACGCCAGTAGGTCTTGTTGGAACCTATTAGCTTTGGCAATTTTTGTTTGGTGCTATACAGAGTCAGGGTGGTGTGCAGCATAGTCAAAATAATTTTAATTTTTTTTAAAAGGGTGGGGCAATGACGGTTACGCAAGAATGCAGATGTGCTATTTTGATTACATCCAAGATGGCAAGCATCACTTGGATCAATATTTAAAAAAGTTTTTTAAGCACCGGGGTGCCCCCCAAAAAATGGCCATGGTTGTTGGGGCCTGGGGGATAATGGAAGAGTGGGGGAGGTAGCTCATAGAGGGTAGGGGGAGAAGCCCAAGAGGGAGAGCAACACAAAGCGTTGGATATGGTGAAAGAAGCACATGAACAAGAGAGCACAGAGTGGGCAACACGGAGGAGGAGCTGGGAGTGAAGAACACAACACAGACAGCTGAAAAACACATGCACTTGTGGAGTGTTTAAGCAAAAAGTAATTCCCTAAAAGTGAGCAGTGGAAGGACACCAGAAAAGAGGATGTGCTCCTAGGGAGGGATAAAAACAAAATGGACATGGCAAGCAAATGGGTTACAATAAAACCAACTAGTGGTAAGCAGGGTGCAGACTTTATACCCACTGTAAAATCTTGGTAAGTTCACAATATTTATTTTGCAACGGGACAGCTGGCGGTTCTCGTAGGCTCGACCTAAAATGACTGTTTGGTGTTCAGGTAATGGACAAGGCTTGCTAAGGAATCTGCTTAGCCATCCCTGAATGGAGGCAAAGAGAGTGGGGGCCTGAGTGGCGTACCAGACTGGTTAGGTGTATAATGCTTCTACATTAGCTGGAAGGCAAAAGTTTTAGGCCAGTTATTAAGGAAGGCTATAAAAGTAATTCTGTATTTTAATGAGTGCTATGGCACTCTTGGGCATTGTTCCATCACAGAAGGAAATGTATTGGTGTCCATTAGAAACTTGTGTGCGTAGCTGAGAAGCTAGGCGCAGAGCAGATTACTTTGGGGCCGATTCCGATCTCAGCCGGTAGGGCACCGAATTGGATTCGACTTAACCGGATCCGATTCGGAGCCCTCTTTCCCGACCGATTCGTACGTGCGTCCGGCCGAGCGATTACGATGCGAGCGCACGCGAAATCGCCGACCGACTCGTACGCGGGTCCGAACCGCACGGACACGACTCGCACCGCGCAATGGAGACGTTCCCCGGCCGGGCAAGTACGATGCGCGCCGCGAGCAGTCCGACCGACTTGCGCCATCCGGCTCGAAAGAGCAGTCGGAGCCGGACTTTGGGGGTCCGTGTCGAACCCCCCGGTACGCGTAGCTGCGCGAGTCGCACACAGGGGGGACCCATGGGTCCCCCCTACCTGTGCATGTACGGCGCGATTCGCATCGACGCGTACCCCCTGTAGGGGGCGCCCTTGTTCGCTTTGCACCCATTGAGTCAATGGGAGCCCACGTACGCGTTGTACGTCCGGCTCCCATTGACTTCAATGGGAGTCCGACCGACTCGAGTCCGATTGCATGCGTGCGCATCGTACTCGTTCGGTCGGACTGCCAGAGTCCGATTCGGTCGGAAATCTCTCCGGGTCCGGCTCAGTCGGAGTGATTTTCGGCCTGAATCGGAATCGGCCCCATAGTGTCACACTAAAATAGTGCCTACCGGGCGTATTGTACCCCATCTGGAAAAACTGCACATCATAAATGCTGCACCAAAAAAAAGAGCAGCATTGACAAAGCCAGTAGGACGTGTAAAAATATAAAACATGAAGGAGTGCCAAGGAACATCAGTCTTGGCACAGAAGACTACTCCTTTTCAGCGGGGTGTGCACATTTAATCAGGGAAAATTCCATCTCTCACAGTGTAAGACTGCCATTGGCTGGAATGGGCTGATCCAGTGCTCCCTGGTGTATGCAGTAATGAGCGGAAGCAGAATGTGCATGACACTTGAAAACAAGTTTTATACAATGTGCCAGGATACATTAAACCTATTTCTGTACATAGTGCTTAATTTGTGCCAGTGGTTGCTGGTGCGTTGCCGGGCACTTATTTTTAGGGACCAGCACTTATTTTTTCACATCAGATATTTACCAAGAGCAAGAAAGGGAAAAGCACACTAATTGGAAAGACGGAGGAGGAGAAAGAAAAAGCTGTCACAAAGGGAGAAAGCAGGAACCTGTGAGAGTGAGGTAAAGGTTCAGGGAGTGTCTGGTACTGGTTAAAGAGGCATTAAGTGGTTTAAGACCGCCAGCCTTGGTATTCGGTGCACCAACTTCAGTTGCGTAGGCCACAGACTTTTGAGCACAGCTTTGGGCACTAGCACCCTTTCGGTTACAAATTAAGCACGATGTACAGACCTGCAAATGTGCTGCTGCTATGTGCCAGCTAGCTGCTCATAATGCTGCTCACATGGGCCTGGTTTCCCTGCTGTACCAGTGAGTCTTGTTTCCGATTCCTGGTGCTGCTGATTGTCCACATGGTGCTACGTCCACCAGACTCCTTTGCTTGTCCCTCTACTTTTAGTGCCCCTGCTCTGATGCCCTGTGTAGATTGGAGTTCAGCAACTGTCCTCTCTATGGGGATGATACTGTGGCTCAGTATGGGACCAAAAGACATTGCCACCAAACTATCCTGGTTGTCCTACCACCTGGCTCCATCTGCTCTGGAATTCCATGGCAGTCACAGGCGGTCTTGCACCTTGTCACTTCCCTGGTGTGCCTGCAGCCATGAGGAGTCTGCTTTGGCATCCGGAGATTATAAACGGAGAGGGCTGTCGGTGCTGAGGACCCACCACTGAGCTTTTCGCGTTAAGATGTTGGATGACTTTCTCCGCAAACTCAACAAGAAATTCTACAAAATACTTAAAAGGAAAACCCACTGATCAAAAAAACTTGTTGACATTTCTGCAAACCATTTTGAACGCTACTCGCGACCCATCACAGCGTGGAGGCTGTGAACCAGTTCACCTGTGACAACGTGTCACAGATCAACAAGAAAAACTAAAATGCGAGTTGCAAAACTTCAAAGCGAATATGGAGTAATGAGGCTCAAGCCTCGGTATCCAAAAACACAACTGACAGATCGAATCTTACAGCCAGAGGTGAACAGATGAAAGCAGAGGACGGACTAAGCTCCAGAGGCGCAGCTGCCATTGGTGCAGCAGCACTGGGGTCCAGAGACCTATGGGTCCCAGTAGGCCTCAGCTATTGCTGTATTTCACAGTTCAAACAGCAGCCAGGGGGCTCATTTCCTTTCTTGCACTAGGGCCCATGTCACACTGGCTTCGTCACTGCTAAGCTCCACTAACGTCTGCCCTGTGACAAAATGGTGTTGGCTCGAGGCAGCAGCGACTGGCTGGCCCAATGGCCTTCCGTCGCATGCCCCGCCACGCCAGATCCACGCTCTAGTCCTCAGTGATTTTGTACTGGAGCTCGGTTATTCATGGGTTGACCAGTCATCTGGTTGTGGAGCCGCTGCCACCGCCAGCCCTCCAGGGAAATGGTGGAAGGCCTGGTTAGCATGCTGGTCTGCGTGCTGGCTGTCCTTTTAGAAGCCAATGAACTTTGCACAGAGATGCCAGCCAAGTTTCCTGTGTCCAGCTCTCTTATCGCTCTTTTATTTGTAGTGAGTGTTGCTGTGTCCGATCATAAACTGTCGGGGAGGTTTTTACTAGGCCGGGGTAGAAAATGCCCAAAATAGATTTCCACCGTTGCCTGGTGTACACTCCGACCTCGTCCTTTATCATCCTGATAAGAGAGCTGCGGAGATTGGGTCGGAAGGGATACGTGTTTTTTCCTTCTGTATTTCAGTTTTTTTTTTTCTTCTTGATACGCTCTGGAATACCTGCACTTTGTGATAGACTGTAAAGAAACCCAGCAGAATTAGGAACCCCCCCCATTTTTTGTCAAAGGTGTCATACCCCGAGTCTTGGGTACATGGTTTGTGCCAGTCCGCGGCCCTCTTTAACTAAATAACACCCGCTGGCTGTACCCTTTATTGTGTTTTTCTGCTCCTTGGCGGGGTGGTGGTTGTAGGGGTGGTGCCCCTCATCTTTGGTGAAGTGTAAGATTAGGGCTCGAGGTGGAAGGGTGCAGTGTGCATCTGCCCATACTTCACAATAGGGGGCCACAGTTGGGCGGGGGCACCAGGGCTCAAGATAAACGCTGTAGTACCCTGTTTTAGTACCGTCTCCTACTTTCACCTACACTGTCCTTCTGATATAAGCAGATCAGTGAGGTTAGAAGTGCTGTTCTGTTGTTATTGCCTGGACTTAGTAACTACAAGAAGTATATTTGTGCTTGCACGAATTAATACGAGATGAGCAAACCCCATTCCTCCATTTTCCATCCAATTTTCAAAGCAAGCAAGCATCTTACTGTATCCTCCAAGATCTCTCTTGAAAGCCCAGCAGGAGTGGAACAGCTTGTTGTCTCGGTAATGTCTTGCATTGTTCCGGTCGCATGACCAGAAGTGGCCTTTTAAGCATATACCTAAGGGGCCTATTCACAAAGGCACTTTGTAGTATGTAAATTAGTACTCCTGTAGTATTTTTATGTACTGTTACATGCCCTTGTAAGTTTGCCTTAAAACATGTAAAAGAGGAGTATTTTGGGGTTATTCATATACAATTAGTACAAAAAGAAAGGACTGGTCTTTATTATCAGTTTTACCAACAGGGAGTTGGACAATTTAGGAGCTGATTCTCAGAGTCCTCTAAGAATATGTAAAAGAGTACTCCTGTAGTGCTACTTCTAGTACGCGTTACTGCTTTTGTGAGTCGGGCCCCAAAGTTTGGATCCCTTCTAACGGAGTACTTGCACTTCAGAGTTTAGGGCCGTGTTATGTGACAAAAGGCGGTGACCTTGTTTGAAGGCTTCCCTTGTGTGGCACATTATTGTTGACAGGCTTCCTGGGTATGTGGGTCCATTGTCGGATAAAGCAAGGGGTTTGCCTTGAAGCATGGGTTCTGAGGTGTGTTCAACTAACACTGTAACAATGTGTTTTTTCTGTACGGGTATTTGGAGTCTCTGAAGTTTTACTGCAGTTTCTTCCATGTGATTGATTTCTTTGGGGTCTGTGGTGTTTGCTTACTGTGGTCTGTATGCATAGGACAGTCTCTTACATTATTTGGGGGTTCTCTGCACATAGGTGTTAATCGGGGTCTCTGTGTGGTTTGGGTAGGTATATCTGTATTGTTGTCTCTGTTCTCTGTGATTTCTGTTATTGGTTGTTTACTGTATTTGCTTCTTTTGTACTGAGCATTGCTTTCTCTTTCTCCCTCCTGGAAGGTTTTGGGAACAGCTGCGCGCTAGAAGTTGCTTAAGACTGGATTCCCCATGGACTGCCCAGCTGGTGGCCAGTAGCAGCAGAGCTGGGATGTTGTCCTGGAGGCACCTCGTGTTTTGGGCCATGTTGGTCATGGCCACCCTCTCAGCTGCCCGGCCCGCGCCCACGCTGCCCGAACAAGGTAAGGAAATGGCACCTAAAATGGGACCAAGCATACCCCACGCATTGTGTGCTGAGCACATAACCCCATACTGTAATGTACACACTCGCTCGCATCAAACACGTCCCACACCCCTACGTAGCACATGTGCTGTGCACATAACCCCATAATGTAATGTACACTCCACTCGCTCAAACACGTCCCACACCCCTACATATCACATATGCTGTGCACATAACACCATGCTGTAATGTACACCTGGTTCGCAACAAACATGTCCCACACCACTACATATCACATGTGTTGCGCACATATCCGTATAATGTAATGTACACCTTGCTCACATCAAACATGTCCCACACTCTTACATATCACACGTTCTGTGCACATAATATACACCACTCTTGCATAAAACATGCCCCACACTCCTGCACATCACATGTGCTGTGCACATAACCCATAATGTAATGTACACCCCTACCGTTCCACCTCCACTGCACCAGCGATTAGCGTGGTGGTGTGCATTAAGTGATGCAGAGCTCTCCCGTGTGTCTTCTGGAGAGATGCACAATTCCGTGTCACCTGCCCAGATTGTCGCATGCTGATAACTTGGTGGTACTCACTTCCTTCCTTTGAGCGGCCTTTGTTTGATCTCGAGCTACGCATGCGCCAAAAAACGGGAGCCCAGTGAGCAGAGCCATCCTTGGCTTGGTGGGAAGTCTTGGGAGGCAGAATTATTTATTTATTTATTTAGAGTTTTATATAGCGCTGGCTCGACCCCCGGGGTATCGGAGCTCTTTACAGTACATGGGAACAGAGATTATAGCATTAATACAAGGATTCAAGGTTGACCTAGTCTATCCAAAGGAAATTAAAAAAACACAGTACAACATTAGAGATGTATCGTGGCATTGCAGCTGTGTGTTGCATAGGACCACTTTTGTCTGGAGTGCTTCTGGAGTGCAATGTAAACACCGACTAGTAAACGTTTCAGGACAATCGAGTCAATGAAAAGATGTGGAAAAGTTAGTCAAGTCTTTTTTGCCCGAGGTGGCCAATAAGGGCCTGGCGTGAAGTCCAGCTGGTAACTCCTCACTTGAAGATTCTTCATGTTCATACATCGCCAGGTCGGTCTCTTCACAGCAATCAAGTTGAAAAAACACATCATCTGATATTTTATCCTATTATTTTTATTTTTTAAATGCAGTGATCTTTTAAAATGCTTCACCATTCGCACATTTTCAGACGCACAGTGCTGTTAAAAATGACTTTTTTTCAACAACCGAATCTGTCTAAACTTTAACACCTGCTCTTACTGCCCCGTGCTGGCGGAAAGCTGGTTCTGCCATTGCGCGCCTCCCTTACTGTGCACGTTAAAATGTTGTGCATGCTTTGGATTGTTTTACTACTGAAACTGAATTATTTTAAACAAATGTATATGTAAAACGTATCTTGGTCCTTTGTACCCCTATGCATTACTGAATAAAGGCCCCCCCCAAGCTCCATTTCCAATATTACTGTAGTGAATCATATGTACTTGCACTGTTAACAATAGGAACCTCATTTCTAGCTTCTGTGGATTCGCGCGGACGCCCCTGCCCAAAGTTTTATAAAACCTGACTGATGGCATACATCCAGAGTTGAAAAAATTAATTCAGCATTTTTCCTTCACTTATTAATGTAGGGTTTTGCTCATTTGCCATATCATCAAGCAAAGGTGGTTTTCAGCTGGCGGCGATCATTTTTTTGTGTCTGGCCCGGCCTAGTGCAGCAACAGGGAATGTGCTTCATCAGCAACTTTCTTGTGGGCTGTTTTTGGGTGGGGATGGAAGTTTGACTGTAATGGCCCTGCTTTAAGTGGACCTCCAAGTGGGACCAATGTGGGCTCTCCAGGCCAGGATTAATGTAGGCTTTAAGCGCTCTTCCTCTCAGCGACTGTAGAAACTAATCAAGAGCGCCGCTGCTATGCCTAAGGTGGAGGCCATTTTGACCCTTTGTTTTAATTTTGTTGAAACATCTGTTGTGGTGTTTTCACTAATGCATATGGATTAGTGACTTAAGATGGTTATTTGATGTGTGGCCTAGTTAACCCTTCTTTGAATACCCCGCCCCAATTTGTTGCGATGTTGTTTGGCAAGTCATTGTAGTGGTATTTTTGTGTTATTGTCGCATAATCCATGCAATATGGAAAGGCTATTTATATTTGCACATTACAAATAAAGGAAGGCTAGAACAGTGGCTGTGCGCCATTTTGACTGTTTTGGGTCATCGCCTTGTGTACTGGCCATGATCAGCTGGCACCAAGAGGTGAGGTGGCAGACTCCCTACCCTCCCCCAAACGTACCTTGACGTCATCCTTCCGCTACAGCTGCTTCGAAGAGTTGGCAGGCCAGTAACAGCGAAATGAGTGTGATCCACAGCATTGGGGGCGAAAATGAAATTTTCCAATTTGGAAAAAAAAATGTTCCGGCTGAGAACCTGCATGAGACCCTTAAAGGGGAGTTGCTGTTTTTTGTCTTTGAAACATGTTGCTGTTTACCCTGCCAGTCTCAAAGTTTTCTGCACGTTGATTTAATTTACTCCATGATTAGGCATAAATTACGCCATACAGGAGTAAGTCTTGTGAATCAGAGCAGCTTCTATGTGTTCAGTTGTTAGAGCTGACAATCCTTATCCCAGCCTATTGCATACATCACCAATTTCCAAAGAGCAGACGTAAACGTGTTCTCCTCTGCAACCTCAACATATCTGAGACTCTGATGGGTGCTTTTTCTGACATGTTGAGT
Organism: Calotriton arnoldi; assembly: GCA_963921515.1. NCBI lineage: Eukaryota > Metazoa > Chordata > Amphibia > Caudata > Salamandridae > Calotriton > Calotriton arnoldi. The sequence continues at coordinate 683,671 of CAWUFW010005077.1, read as the reverse complement.
TTCATGAAAGACCATAAATTTACATCTGCCCTTTAATCCTTGGTGGTTTGTGTTACGGGCCAGAGATGCAGTTTTCTTGTTGGTGACGAGTAATATTCACAGGTGTACAGCAACTATGTATGTAAACTTGTATCTGCAAATCCACTGTGTTCGCCAGAGTGGCAGAAGTGCAGAAAACTACTTCGCCTTGCTCATCTGAGTTGGTAAAATCCTGAATGCTTTGTTAAAAAAAAAAAAAAAAATCTAGGTTATCGGCGTAATCGTAAACTAATGTTACCAGTGTGGGCTTTCTGTCTTCTACAGCACATTGCCTGAAGAGGGATTCTCTCTTGAGAGTAAAAAGAGCCCTGTGTTTAAGGCAGTCATTGGACACCATCTCTGTGTTGGCGCCATCTCCCCACTGCGCGCCCATGAAAACAATCTAGTTTTTAATTTTCAGAAAACTTAAACATGCCTTTTCCAAAAGAGGGAGACTCCTGAAACGTGATAGCAAAGAGAAGGCGGTGCAGATTAGCAAAGGCGCTTTAGGATGAAAGCGAACTCTGCTTTTACCACCATCACTGTTCTTTAATATTAGTAAAATCCTGAATTATGTAGAGTAGGTTTGTCAATCCCTGTTCTTCAACAGGTTGAGATCACTACGTAGGACTGTTTAGAAAATAATAACTTCCACACTGAAACTGAAAAAGCTTTTTTGCCTCCAAAGTCCACTCTTAAAGGATTCATTTGATGCAGTTGTCCTAGACCGAGGCCATCTTGCGAAGATCCCTTGCTTTTGATGTGTGTTTGATTGTCCCTCCAGCTAAAGTTGCAGGAGCTTTCTTCATGAAGTGCTTTTTAAATGGACTTCTCTCCCACTAAGGTTAGTGGCCTCACCTGCTACTACGGCCGTCTCCAGCCACCATGGATCTTTAGTGCATGTGATGTCATATTGCCCATAGGGAATCAGTTAAACACTTCAAGATGGCGCCCAGCTACAGTTCTCACCACTTCCTTGTTTTGGTGGAATTAACAGATTATAATTTACAGGAAGTGTCTATTTGGAAAATAAACTTGCTATATGCAAAGGAACGAACAGATTGATGTCGAGCAATTAGACCAGACCAGTTGCACAGTCATTTTGTTTAGAAAGAAGAACGTTTTCTTTCCAGGAATATATTTGTCAGCCCACTGCGTTTGCACTTACTAACTTGTGTTGTCTGTAGAGGTAATACACTAAAAGCAATGAACCTCATACTAAACTAAAAACTGTGTGGTCTCATTATTTCCAGCTGCAGATTCCAGTTGACCAGTTAAAGGGTTCTACAGGAGTTATTCTTGGCATAGACGTTGTTGGTCTTCTGTTCATTAGGGGAAAAGTGGAAAATTCAATGGGCAAAAATATGAAATGAAGCCATTGCAATTTTAGTCTTGCTGGTGTGAATGTATTTTTATTGTTGTTTTTTTTTTTAAGATCAGAATGTGGCTAATTTCTGTCTTGTTTTGATAATGTTATCCTTTCTGTGTACAACTCTGAACGAAGCTGACCAGTCCATGTAGTCTTTTATCAATTCTAGTATTGTCATTTTATAAAAAACAAACATATTAATAAATTTAACAGAAAAAACAAAAGAGCAATGCTTTATGTGGCATACATGGAGTAACCCCTACTGTAGTTCTCCACTCGCCCAGCCAGCTGTCCTCTCTGTTTGTGTCCCCCTAGGTTCATTCCTATGCCCACTTCTTGTCTCCACACTACCTCTCTTGGTAACCTAATCTCCTCATTTGGCTTTTCCTATCGCCTAAGAAGTTGATGCTTGAAATTTCATCTGGTCTCCAGCACTTACCCCAACCCTGCAGTCCTGCATTACCCACCCGTCCGATCATCGCTGGATGGCTGTCCAACCTCTAACGCAGGACAGACTCTCTTCCTCTGCACCATGCACATTCCCTAGCCTGGCCCTGTTCCTTCGTCATACTGACACTTCCTATCCCCTTGCTCCAGACACTTTGGCATGCTATTTGACTCCTCTGACTTGAGTCATTTGTATTGTAATTTTATGGCCATGTTTCAGGTGTTAAATGTATGGAAAAAATAGTCTCTCCTCCTCTTACATGGAGCTGAATCTTTACTCAACACTTTAGGTCTGTGTAAAAGTTTGTAACGCATTCTTAGTTGGTCTACGGCTCTAATTTGTTTCCACACTGGACAAAGTATTAAATGTTGCCGCCTGTATCCACTTCAACCTCTCACAGACTACCTTTCATAGGTCATTGGATCCAGGTGGGGTGGCTGTCTGTCAAAAACATGGCTCTGTTCAAACTTCTGATTCTGGTCTTCAGAGTGGTCTGATGCTCCTTCCTACTTAGACCAAATGCTCATCTGCGCCTTCTGTGCGCCAGTTGATGCTCACTCAAGCAGGCCCTCCTTGACCCTCTTGAGCCACCATACGCCCTTTCCAGCAGATTCTGATCCATCAGCTTGATGGGCCCATTTCACTGGCGCAGCTCAACTTGGAGGTATCACCTCACTCCATGGCTCCACTTGTTGAAGGCCGCCCCCAAAGAACATCTCCTCCAACCTGAACTCCTGGAAGGCTGAGGACGCCCTCCCCTCCCACTTTGCCACCACCCTGGCCTCCCCTTAAATATGTTTATTATAGAATCGTCAGTGTATTTAGTCTCCTGTCTTTGTCCTAGCTGTTCATTCACTGTACAATCAACCATACCATTAGATAAAACCACCAAAAACAGATAATGACCTATTGTACTATGGTCTGGGCCACTGGAATTATGCGACGGTAGAGGGCCAAATTATGCGACCGGGTCGAGTAAATTATGTGGTGAGAAAAAGGCAAATTGTGTGGCATAATGTGGCACATTTTTTAATAGTATTGCTTCATTATTTTGTACTTTTTGCACTTGTTAACACTGTCTGGGCATTGGGTGCACCTCATTAGTACCAGTTTAATACCTAAGTATGGCAATAAGCAACAGAAAAGTGACCAGTCAACCTTTGCAAAGGCCTTTCACTGGGTGGTAACACCTGCTGCTGTGTTTTTAGTAACTTTTGAACTATTTGAGCTAGAAACAAAAATAGTTTTTTTTGTTTTTTTGTTAAAATCTGCAGATTATGCAGCAGATGATGGATTATGTGGCTAATCTATAACTATACGAAAATTGTCATGGCCGCACAATCACATCATTCCAGTGGCCCTGACTATGGTGTACTATATACAACACCTTTTTATACGAATGCTAATGTTCTTTCTAATACAAAATTACTTGCATTAATGACCCGGCATTGCATTCTGGTCACAGAAGCAAAATAATAGACACAGATAGGCGAGCACACGTGCTGTGGCCAAATACTAAGTGTTTACATAGCAAATATTGGTCATGCTTCCTTGTGCAGTCTGGATTAGGATAGGTAAATGTTGCCACTTGTGTTGGTCTCGCTTTGCAGCGTAAAGTCTTGGGTATTAATGAACCTTGCACGATGACTCCAGGAAAAAACTACAATTTCTATTCCCCGAATAGAGCGTCTGTTATTTTTTATTTTTTTTATTTTATTGTGTATATATATTTTTTCTAATTTTTATTTATTTATTTTTTTAATTTTTTTTTACATTGGACTGTACCTGGTTATGTGGTTATTATCATGTGTAGTTCTTTCTGTACGGCTAAACGTATCTGATGGTAAATTGAAAATGCAGATGTCATGTGGGACACTTGCTAAAATTGTATAATTGAGTTCTATGGTGTTTGAAGAATGCAATCTCTGCTCCCTTCTGTTGCGTTTTACTGCTAGGAAGTTCATGGTACATGAACTGCATGGGAAACATGGGTGCCTGTTGCTGTAATAGTAAGATTCACAGTCTGCAATTGGTAACGCCTGGAAGGATTCCCTGTGGCCGCTGAATGGGGGTGACTGCTTCACCTCACCAGTTGAAGAGATGAAATGTGGCAGTGGTCACATGATCCACGCTTGTCCTATGGGCCCCCGTACCATGTTGCAGAAGGGGCATACAGTCACGTATGCAAGACATGATGGGATGCACATGTCGCAGGTGGTGTGGTCAGGGGTTGCAGTCTGTACCATCAGTTGTTTACCCATCTAGTGCCTCCTCAAATCAACAACACTTAACAGGAATCCTGGTCTACAGTGATCACTGGAGTTAGCGAGGCCTGTATAGATCAGGAAAAAATGAGATGCGTTAAGTGCAAGCAGCAATAGCTAGCCTCAAAGCTGCACCTATGCCTGGCGCGTTATGGAATCTGAAACCGCGTCTGGCACAGAAGGCATTATGGGATAATGATGTATGGATAAGGTTTGGCTTACAACTTGTGTTGTAGGCCTTCTTGTTACAGGTGGGTTTAGTCTGTGTGGACTTGGTTAATGATCTGACTTGTCCATTTGTTGGGTTGGCGTTTGGAGGTGTAGTTGGATTCATTTAGACGCTGTTTCCAGATTCCCAAGAGGGCCCTAAGAGGGATATAATTTCCTTCTAGTGAATGTGTCCTTCAAGTTGAGGTCTAATCCGTGTATTTTGAAGACATATGTCTGTCCCATCTCTTGCCTGTGATGTCGCTGCCAATGGTAGACGATTCTGTCTCTCGTGAAGGTCCCAGGGTCTTCATCGACCAATCACCGCTTGCAGGATGTGCAGCTCTCGCACACTTAACAGTTGCGCATGTGCCGGATAAGCGCAAGAGGCTGCGAGGTGGCTCTGTGATATCGGTCCTCATTACGGCTTTGATGGAAGGCTTACGTGCAGCTGGTCACTTTCCCTCCCAGTGTAATTGGATTATTCGTGCTGTAAGGTTACCATGGCACTGCAGGCAGCGATGTTCCCATCCCCATGGCTCTTGCGTCTTGCTTTGACTTTTACCCTTTTACTACACGTTTTTAGATGCGGGATCTTGTAGCTGAATTCTGGCTTCCATCACGAGTTACGGTTTTACATCAGAGCTTTGCACCTCCACCCCCCTGCGGCTTGTTCCCGCTTAGTATAAAGCTCTGCTGTATACGAACGAGTGAAGAAGCACATGTCCCAACTCTTTCAATGATCTGAGCTCCCCCTTTTAAAAATGGATAAAATAGCCTTTATTACAATGAAATGCCAGGTCTTTGGGGCACAGCGTGTGCAGGAGATGTTATTACAGTACCCTCTGCACAGTTTCAGTCCAGCAGAAGTGAGGGTTCCCAGATGGGTGAATGGAAGTGGTTTGCCATAGTGCCCCTCATACCTTTAACATGGGAGGGAAAAGTTGTGCACTTTGTTAAATCCGCTATTTGAGTATTTTTCTTTCATACACTTGATGGACTATAACTTAAGGGTGGTGTGTCAAATTCGTGCCAACTGAAAATGTGCATTTGTTTGGGTGTGGCTCTTCTTCTGTTGAATATTGTGTAAGGCATGTGATGCTTGGAAATTGTGGTATAGAATTAAAGAGAGGTGGTTATGGTAGGGGGTTCCGAGTTCTCCCAGAACTCTGCCAGATTATCAGGGATTCATTGTGTGTAAATGTATCTTGTGTGGATATCCTGAAAATCTGATCTGGGTCTGGCCACCTGCAGCACCTGTGTTGTTGACTACAGAGTATAATGATAAAGGGCTGTAATTTGTGCTACTGGGTCATTTCAATGTTTTGTAAAGTGTTTACTTGTTGCTGAGGAACAGTAAATCATTCGGTTTAAGGTGTGTAGACCACCCTCCGTGATGCTGCATGAAAGACAACAGCAGTGTGAACCAAAGGACACAGACTTTCTTCCTTTCTACTGGAAGGCCGTTGGTAATGCGGGTCTTTGCTAGTCCTGGAGGATCATCGAATGCTAGAAGACAGGATCTCTGCATCCCTGCTTGTCCAAATTGTGTGGTCCTAGGCAATGGCCTTATTTCGCAGGCTCTTTTTCCTTTGTCATCACATATGAGAGCTCCTTGAAGTGCACCAGTTCAGGATGTGTGCTATACTAAAGCTTCTTTTATAAGTTTTAATAGACTTTAATTTGCTCCACTATAACAACAATCTGGCCTGAGAATCGATATGCCTCTTGGTACACTTGTCATCACAGTGGTGGGGCCATGAATGTTTCTAAGCTAAAATACGGAAACTATCACTTCTAATGCATGCCTCTCAATGCAGTGATACAATCGAATACTCTTCTAGTGAAACACTTCAGTTTTTTAAAAACAATACACTTTTTAAACTTTGAAGAGTCTTTGTTGTATTTTTACATGCCGTCTGTTGCACGCTTCACTTGCTAAAGATATTGTTGACTTGACTCGTTATGGCTCTCCAAGCCAGACCCTTGACTCGGCTCTCCTAGTTAATTTGCTGGCTGGAGCCACCTCTTTTCTCGACCGCAAGCGGCTTGAGAAAAGCAGGTCTCCACTGGCTGCCATTTTAAATGCTATTGTAAATGATAACTTTATTAATGCCAACCTGGCTATGGCTAAGTACGAAACTAAATTTGACAGAAAATATTGTCTTTTTTTATTTTCTGTTGGAACGAATGCTCCTTAATTGGTTATTGGGGGGGGAGGGTGAATGATTACACAATTCCCACTTTTAATGTCGTTTCCAGTTTGTCTAATTTTGATCTGATTGATTAGTTGGGGTGTCATTGCAGTTCTGTCAATGTAGTAAAAGTCTGATGGACGACTCTGTTAAACATGACTGCTGGCTGTCAAACTTTTGCAAAAATGTTTCTTTTTCCAACGCAAATTCCCAAAGTGGCAGCTTTTTTTTGAAAAAGAAAAAAAAACGAACGATCCCCACACCATGAGGGATTTCTTTCAGGGGGTTGGGGGGGTTCATTTTTCTTATGTTTTTTTACTGCCAGGAAATACCTGGCAGAGACAGTGGAAAGAAAGCGATCTGATTGTCTACTCTAAATAGGGCGGACAGTTGGATGGCTTACTTCCAATGGCGCCTACTCTGTCGGCCCGTCGGAGGAAGTTTTACATCAACAGAGTAAATTTTACTCCCTCCGTGCAAAACTTATGATCCACCCCCATAAAAATGTGATGGGTGGGCCTTGAGTCTGGCAGACAGGGTACTCCATTGCTGTTGCAGCGGAGTACTGTCCGCCAAACTCTAAGATCAGCCGCAAAGGCCCACTTAATGCATATTGGTCCTGACCCCTCAGGGGAATAGTCCATCCCGAACCTTGGTACTCTCGCCCATTCACCCTGCAGCCCACTACTTTTTTACTTGAGAAATTTAAGACCCCCCCCCCCTCGATTCTCACTAATTATACTATGGCCCTGAAGGCGCAGTCAACCGTAGTAAATATTGGAGGGGGGTTGGGGGGCAAAAGTGAGTTAAATAGATCACATGCTATTTTGTCCATTATGAAAGTTGTCTTTGCGCTTTTCTTCCCAGGCACCCCTGTCCAGCTGCAGCGGAGGCCTTGTTGTGCTATGGCGAACCGCTGCCAGGGCGGTGCAAACAGCCCTAGGGCATGGGTGTATGAGGGCATTCAGCCAGGGCCAGCCAGTGCGGGCTCTCCTCACACATCACTCACTCTCTTGATGAGGGTCTAGTCTCCACTTTCTCTGGTGCAGCCAGTGTGCCATGGGCCCTAGCAGAAGGGAATGGGTCTGGCTGTTTGAATTCTAAAATACAGCAATAATCGGGGTTCCGTGGGACCCCAGGCATCTGAGCCCCGGTGCCACTGCACCAGTGGAACCAAGACCCCTGTGTACTGTCTCAGTACTCTCTGCATTGCACAGTATTATAGCAGAGACGATGAGTGCCCTGGCTGCAGTACAGCAGTGTGCCGAAGCATTTCCAGGTTTTGCATTCTGAGAAAATAATCTTAATATATGTAGCCTACGATTAATTTACTTTACAGATTGGTTGCATCTTAAAAAAAAAAAAAAAAGTCGAAAAAGTGTTTCACACTTGCTTTTGCATATTACAAGTCAACGTATTTTAAATGAATGGGGGATATGGCCAAGGATTAGGTTCAGGGGTATTGTTATGGTAACGGTTGGGGTTACAATAAGGGCTGGTTAAGTGTAATGACTGGGTTACGGGGTGGGGTTAATGTAAATTTCAGGATTAGCGTGCATATGTTTGGTGGAGCGATGGGGTTTGGGCTTGAGTGAGGGCCGGTGTAAGTAATGTTAGGTCAAAGAATGGGCTAGGGTTAAGGTTCAAGTTGTGGGGTAAGAGTTGAAACGTAATAAAGCGGCAGTACCCATTCGTTTTCTTGTATTTCCCATTTAATTGCATCTAAGCCACAATCTTTTTTTTTAAGCCCATTTTACGGTCTGTCTTTTTTCTTTTACCACGACTTTATGTATAGATAATTTTCATTATTATACTCGTTGTATTGACATGAGCAGTCTGAACGGCTCCGCCTGCCCTCGTGAGACCGGAGCCTGTAGTCTCTGGTTCCAGTCGCTGAACCCACTGAGCGGTGCCCTACGGGTTAACAAACCCCCGTGGGCCCCATCGATTACCCTCCCGTGTGCATCTCCAGGGGGCCTGCTTTCTTTACGAGGCTCATGGCTTCCAGTTGACTTCCGGGCCTTCCCTGCCTGCCTTAGGAACAAACCACGCATGCGTGATTCGTGCCCGGGCCTTGTTTGTTAAGGGTTCCCTGCTATTTCTCCTGCAACATGGGCCCTTTTCAGGCCGGGCCTCTTTGTTCTGACTTCATCGGAAGCATGTAGGCTCTTCTGGTGGTAACAAAGAGCTAATCCTGCCACCTGCTTAGTGAAAGAAACGAAGGGTCGAATCCATTCCTTCCCGTGTCCCCTTTAGCCCCTTTGTTACTTAAAGGTGAAAACGTTTGGTGCACGTTGCGGAATCGCACGTACATTACGGATGTACCACGTTCTGAAAGTCGAATCTTAACCGCCTTAGACAAGGAATCCCGGAGGTTTTTTTTCTTACTACGTTGTCTCTTTTGTATGGTTTTGTTTACATGGATTTTCTAACCAATCTTATGGGTTCCAGAAGGGGCGTGTTCGAATGAAACAAGTTCCACTAATAATAACCAGCATTGCGTCGTGAAGGGAGGGGTGTAATACTACTGTGCAGTAATAGCAATTGCATCTATGTAGGCTGTAGCGCTTGCAGCCCCTGACGAGACGTTGAAGCGCATTCCATACATTTACTCCAGTGTCTTTGTGATGCAGTAAATTAGTAAAAGTTAGAGTGACCTTTAGTGGTGTACGCAGTACGCTATCCAAGTCAAGTGGGGGCACGTCTGGAAATGCTGACACCCTTATCGTCCTTGTCTATCTTAACGCTATTCATTGTATCGACCTCCGAAGGATAAAAGGCCGAGTTGTGCCCGTTGAAAAGAAAACCAAAGCATCGGTCAGGAAACTGCCTGGAAAGGACAGTAAGCAAAATTAGTATTTTTTTTGTGCGCCTCTTTCTGTAACCCAAACTTTAATACTGACTTTTTGGTTGGATGTGGTAATAAAGATCGTATTGGAATATGTAGTGGCCTGGACTGTGCACAATGGCCTTTGCAGCTCGGGTAGTAATCTAGCGACATTTGCTTAACCTTTTTTTTTAATTCAAAATAAAGGCCTAACCAATCTTGCCCCAGCAGGAGCGAGCCGCTTAATATTATTTTGAATGTTACTACAGACCTATGGCGGTGGTCGTGTTGCTCGTTGTCGTTTTGAATTTTAGGAAGGCGGCGCTGCTGTTTCTCCGGCCACAGGCAGGTAGAGGGCTCTGGGTAGGCGTGGTGGAGATGGGGGTAGTCAGGGCAGGCCCCCGCAGGGCTCTGCGGGGGACTTAAACAGGAAGTAGTGAGTGATGCTTTGTGTCTGGGATGTGATTAATGGCTGAGCTCAAGGGGGGAGGGAGTCGAGGGGCCATTATCACACCAAGTACGTCTACAGAGGGGTCAAAGATCACTCCAGCAGCTGGGGCAATGTGTGTGTAACTTGCAGCCCCTCAGCGGAGCGGGGGGAGGGGTCGCATTGCTGGCATTTCGACGAGAGGTTATTGCATCTCTTGACCAAAACAAAAACATTTGCCTTAAGGCCCCGCCTCGTAGGAAGACTGCAGAATGGAGGCGAATTCTGCCTGTCTGCGTGCGTCCCCGCCTCACCCCATATCATTTGACTCCGTTGAACGTAGCCGGAGAATATACCTGCAAATCACTGTCAGGCCTTCTGAAGTCTGGTTTCGCTTGACTCCTTGGGGGTAACGCGAGCACTTTTTCGGCCATCTTTTTTGTATCTTGTTCTTTTCATATCTTCTTAGAAGTCCGGTTTCCCTGTTTTTTTTAAAGATTGAAAGGCGATAGGAAGTCCCGGTGACCATGATCACATTAATCTTCTGTGTTTATTTTCATTTACATGATCGAATTATTCTGGAGGAGCCCAACCTGAGACTGGTGGCGTTTACTGTTGACTACTTTACACAGGAGATGTAGGAGAGATCGCTGTCCGCGATCTCTCCTACATCCCATCAGAACTGGAAAGCATTTTGGCAGCATCTTCTGTTGGCTGTGTGTAGGGTAACCCGGTGACTCCTTGTCACCGTGGCACCATCACTTTTAGGTGAACATCTCCGATCTGATCTTCAGCAGATAGAGAACTTATAGGTAGGCATTTAAGTACCTGCAGGGTGCACACAGCCTCAGGCCTGAGTGGGAAATTTACATTATTGGACCCCACCCAGATTGCATTTCAGTGGTGTAATTCGGGAAGGTTGGCTGAAATAATATGAGCTTCTTTCTCCCTTCCAGGGTTTGAAAATGGTGCGAAAAAGTTTGAACTATTGGCCACCGGAAGCCAGTGCATTTCTTTGAGGGCTGGTGTGATATTAGGTCATTTCTTTAAGTTGGGACAGAGTCGAGCCCTTGTATCCAGCATTGCAGTAGTTGTGTCTCAGTAACTCGAAGGCTCTTTCTAGTTCAGTGCCCAAGACAGCTGAAGCTCTAGGATCCTTCTCAGCAAAGATATGGGAGATGATCTTTTTACTTGCATGACCAAATGGAAGATCATACTTTCAAGTGAGCGTGATTATGCACTGCATTTCCCACAATGCATCTTGGAAAAAACTGTGTGCTGGTATGCCAGGCGGTGTCGTTCCTTACCCCTTTTAAAGCTCCAGCTTGTATACAAAACAAAAATGATGGCTATGCTATAGAGTTCACACATCAAGTACGTGGTCAGCGTGGGAGGAAATAAATAATGGCAAAGGCTGTCCCAGTCGTGGTGCTCGCTTGGTACCGACACCCTGCCACTACGGGTGAATGTTCCGTCCTGGACCAGATTCCCAGCACGGTAAGTATAAGCAAGAAGAATGTAGCGAAGCACACAGCCACAAGTCCTGACCGGTCTCTTAAGACCATGATACATCGACAGTAAAAGTTGGAGTGTTTTTCTTATATTCTTGATTTGTATTCTTCTTTAAATTCTTCTTCGTGTTACATACAATATATCTCCAAACAGGCAGCCGACACATGTTTCGTCTACAAGACTTGTTTCAAGGCTGCAAAGAGTGTACATAAAAAAGGCTCACATTACTGGGAGTTAAGATGACAACACAGAAAATACACTTAATCCTAGTATGATTACATCACTGTTTAGAGGCCGTACAAAAAGAGCTCGCCTGTTAGGGAGGAGGAAGAAGTAGTGAAACGAGTATGAAATGGTGATTCTCCCCTGGCCATTTTAAAGAAGTTGCAGACGTAAACATTCGTTGTACTCTCCAGTGTGCATAGTACAGATAGTGCAATAGAATGCCCGTGTGCAAAGAGTAGAACCCAAGCCACGACTGGCCTCCTAACGAATAGGTGAATCCAAGAAACCATTTGTGATCGAGTATAAATAGTATTTATTCTACCCTTGTGAGATGTACCTGTATAACACTGTGAGTTCATATGTTCATGTAGTAAGTAGTTCATAAGTCAAGTAAGAGTATCTGGTATATAAAGGCATGGTGTACATCTACTTGGTTTATATGTCACTGGATTGGGGGTGAGGTATGAGGGAGGACTTCTCTCATTTTTAACTGTGTGTGCACAGATGACTGACACTTGTCACGCACATATAGCCACGCACGTTAATTACTGTGGTTTCGAATGAGTTTATTGCAAGTGACCAAGGAAATCTCTCATGGTCCTTCTGTGCTTTTTTCCCACAGGCTGACTTGGAGCCCTTTTGACGTGTGGACTGAAAGGTCACCCCACCGAGTGGTTTTCTCTTATCACAAGGTTGGTAAGGACGGAGCCCGCTTTAGAACAGGTCCTGAAGAATGCCGCGTACCCTTTCGGGACACCAGGCAGAAACATGTTGACCCTATTCACCACGGTGAGGGGACAATAATTTCCCCACGTCACCGTTCATTTTTTTAATACCATACAGTTGCCCACCTTATTAAAATTAATTCGACAACTGTAATAATTTTTAAATCACACTCACGGGCCCCCACTTAGTTTAGAAGTGCATCCCTGTTGTCGGGTGTATGCCCGCCCTCTATCAAACCAAGTTTTTAGAGGGCGAGGACTGCCGATGATGAAGCATGACACCAGGTGGTGTGTGGGGCCAGTCCTTCACTTTTTGTGAGATGTCAACACTCACAATTTAATTTTGAGCACTGTTGGTCACTTTTCTGGGAGCAGCCCCACTTGTGTTTAACATTGTATGTTGGAGGCTGGCTCGCTCCTGGCGCCCTGCGCCTCTAGTTTCCTCCTCCGGTTAGCCGCTGGGGTTAGTGTGGTTTAGATGTACCTGTATAACACTGTGAGTTCATATGTTCATGTAGTAAGTAGTTCATAAGTCAAGTAAGAGTATCTGGTATATAAAGGCATGGTGTACATCTATTTGTGTTTATATGCCACTGGATTGGGGGTGCATTAACATGATTATAGATCTCGGTCTATATCACTTTTTAGATACCAAGTATCCCTTGGGGCAACAGGTGACAAGGAGTGCCACAGTTGCGTAATCGTTTGACCTCTGTACATTGGGGTGGCAGCAAACCTAAACTACATAAGTGCCTTAAATAGGATTTTCTGTATGTGTCACTGGGGTATGTACAGGTGATGACCTGTTGCTTGGTTTTAGACTACACAGGACACCTTATGTGTCACCTGGGTTAATCGTTTGACCGCAACTTGCAAATGACTATTGAGCATAGCGCCTCTCGTACTTGACTTGTGAACTACTTACTACACGGACATAGGAACTCCCAGTTTTAAACAGGTACATCTCACAAGGGTGGAACAAATATCATTTAGCCTCATCAATCACAAATGATGTCTTGGATTCACCTATTCGTTAGGGGACCAGTCGTGGCTCTGGCTCTACTCTTTGCACAAGGGCTTTCTATCACACTATCTGCACTTTGCACTCTGGAGAGTACAACTTGAGTTTATGGCTGCAACTTCTTTCAAATGGTTATGGTAGAATCGCCATTTCATACTCGTTTCACTTCTTCCTCCCTCCAGGGCCGGACTGGGAACGCAAACCAGCCCTGGCAATTGAGTTGAGCCGGCTGCGGGGGGAATTGCTGTCGTGGAAAAAACTGAAGCTGCTTTTGTTACAGGGGGCCGATATAGCAGCTTAGCTGCAAAACCGGCCCTTGGTAACAAAAACGGCCACCCAGGGGTCCAAAACCGGCCCCCACCCTGGTGGCCCAACGGGGAAACACCCGGTGCCCGCTACGGCCAGTCCAGCCCTGCCTCCCTCACTGGTGAGATCTTTTTCTACGGCCTCTAAACAGTGATTTATTCCTAATAGGATTTCCTGTGTTTTCTGTGTTGTCATCTCAACTCACAGTAATGTGAGCTATTTATGCACGCTTTGCAGCCTTGAAATAGTCATGTAATGTATTTTCTAGCAATGACAAAGAACCAACAGCGGACTCCAGTCGCCGCACCTCTTAGCTGTATTTCCTTTGTAGTTCTTAACGGTATAATGAGTCGGTGTGCACAATCAGCTCCTGCACCTGCCGTTGGGAGATGCAAACTGCTGGGCAGATGTACAATACTTTGAGAAAAGTGGAGCGGTGCACTCCCAGATATATCTGTTTCAATAATAAGGACTGGTCAGTTCCTTTTGTAAAAAATTGGTTCTTTATTTCATAATCCATCAAATTGTGCAAAAAGCCTCAGCCAACGCGTTTCGTTCAAAAGATTGAACTTCGTCAGGGCAAATAAGATGATGGACGAATTATGGTCGCTGTTTAACCTGGTTTGGGATAGACCAAGTAGCCACGTAAGGCCCAAAAGCGGTATGAAATGATGAAGTCACGGGTCAATCTGTGACTCCACGAGCAGCGTGGGCCTCCTTGATAAGGGCCCGATTAATAAACCTGGAGCAGTAGTAGTGAAATGCTCCTTCCTCTTATTACCTCACGGCAGTATGGAGTCCCAGCGACCATAATTCGTCCATCATCTTTTTGCACAATTTGATGGATTATGAAATAAAGAACCAATTTTTGGGGAGTGCACCGCTCCACTTTTCTCGAAGTAATGTATTTTCTAAATGACAAAAGGGTTATATGACTACCACCCAATACTCTTACCCATCCGTAAACCCTTAAAACGCCCTTACCCTAATTCTGTGTGTGTGTGTATGTATGTATGTGTGTATATATATATATATATATATATATATATATATATGTGTATATATATATATATATTTCACAAAATCCTGGTTTCCCAGAAAAACGGGCCGCACTCCTCACAGGTTATTTTGCAATTTTTTTATTTTCTTAGGCGTGTTGCATCAATAAATCCTTTAGGCATTGCAGACGATATATCTATAAAAAAAAAAAAAATTGCCTAACAAACCGTCCCAAATTCAGCAAGCACTGTCACACAGCCGGTGCATATGTCGAGGTCGGACTTAACCTCGTAAAACACTCTTCATCAATGGATACATCGCACTCCTCAAGTCTTCTTCCTTGAATTAAGTTTTATTTTGCACAAATATCACCATACCCCACCACCAACGTTTCGACCAAGAAACGGTCTTGTTCACGGAACAAGACCATTTCTTGCACGAAACGTTGGTGGTGGGATATGGTGATATTTGTGCAAAATAAAACTTAATTCAAGGGAGAAGACTTGAGGAGTGCGATGTATCCATTGATGAAGAATATATATATATATATATATATATATATATATATATATATATAATGTAGTTTCACTTACCTGATATATACTTGCATTTTTGTTGTAAAGGAATATGCGTGACAAAGGCATATGTATGGTAAAGACTTGCATGGAAAAGGCTGCGCGGTAATGGTAATTTGTAGTAAAGACTGCTTGATAAGTGTTGTTTCCCCGACAAAAGCAACACCACTTTAAAAAGTGTACTTTTAAAGGGCTGCCCATAGAAGGACAGCGTGCTACAACCTGTATAATATTTCTAGGCTAACCCCAATATTTATTTGCTGGGTCTTTCACGAACACTTACCACCCAATATGCTCACCCACCCCTAAACCCTAAAAATACCCTTACCATCCAATACTCCTACCCACCCTTAAACCCTAAAAGCACCCTTACCACCCAATACTCTTACTCACCCCTAAACCACAGCCTTACCACCCAATTCCCTTACCCACCCCTAAACCCTAAAAATACCCTTACCATTCTATACTCCTACCCACCCTTAAACCCCCAAAAATACCCTTACCACCCAATCGCTTGCCCGCCCCTAAACCCTAAAAATGCCCTTACCCTCTAATACTCCTACCCACCCCTATACCCCAAAACACCCTTACCACCCAACACCCACCTCTAAAACCTAAAAACACCCTTACCACCCTAAACCCTTACCCACCCCTCAACCCTTAAAATGCCCTTACCCTAATTCCTTATATATAAAAAGGGGTTTCACGTACCTGATATATACTTAGATTTTCGTTGTAAAGGCATATGCGTGGTAAATACTGCTCGGTAAACATTGTTTCCCAACAAAAACACCTAAGCTTTCAAAAGTGTACTTTTAAATGGCTGCCCACAGAAGAGCAGGGTACTACACACTGTATACTGGTTCTAGGCTAACCCCAATATTTATTTGCTGGATCTTTCATGAACCCCCTTGGTGTCACCCCCCCAATTGTTTGTGATGTTGCATGTGCATTTTTTATATGTATGTATGTGTGTGTGTGTGTGTGTGTGTGTGTGTGTGTGTGTGTGTGTATATGTGTGTGTGTATATATATATGTATGTGTGTGTATATATATATATATATATATATATATATATATATATATATATATATATATATATATATATATATATATATATTCACTGAAAAACCATAGGTTTTAGGGACAGTTATAGTTAGTTGGACATTTCACTCGTACAAAACCCGTGAAATTCCCCTGTTATAGTTAGTTCAGCTAACTATAACTCGCGCCCCGCAATGCACTGCTGATGACGTCACATATTACATCACTCATGACATGGTCATTGACATCACTGATGACATCTCAAATGACATCACTGATGACATCATCCAGTGACTGTGTGTTTCTATAAAGTTTAAATATTTTGGGACCCCCTGAGCAGACCTAGGGGGTCAGGGTGTTTCTACCCTGCCCCCTTTGTGCGCTTTGCGCACTTGTTTCTGTCCCTCGGTTCTACCGAGGGACAAAATGGCTGCCAACATTTCCTGAATCGGAATGTTGACAGCCAGCTGACAGCCAATTAACATGCAGCTCGTGATCGGGACGGTGCGCGCAGGGTGCGCTCAGGGTGCGCGGATCCTCCGTGCCCATAGATATATATGTACTTTTACTTTTGATTTTCTCAGCAACTACTGAACTGATTTACACCATTTGACAAAAAGGGTTCTTTCTGAACTAAGAACTACCTCTTTGCCAAATTTGGTGTAATTCCGTTCAGCAGTTCGGGCTGTAGCCGTGTCTAAAGTTTCCTATGGAAAAATGAATGGGGAAAACGCGTTTTGGGACCCCCTTTTTCTCGGCCCCGCTTGACGAATCACCCCGAGACTTTCAGGGTAGGAGCGGACCGGAGCGCCCCACAAAGTTTGAAAATTTTGCGAAGATACGTCAACCGGCAAGAGAGTTATTTCAAATAGAATGTCGCAGATTTCCTATGGAAAATAGGTTCTAACTATAACCATCTACTGGCGACCGCCAGTAGATAATATATACACACAATGCTGGGCAGTTGGGTCTGGTTTTACTCTTGTAGATGCTATACCAGTGGCCTTTTCTTTCATCGGGACTGTTAAAATATTGATGAATATTTTTGATTACTTTTCCGAGAAAAGCAAATACAGCCGGAGGGATGTGGGTGGAAGATGCTCGCTCCCCACACACTTCTCGTCAAGTCCTCAGTAACCCACTGACAGTGTAATCGATAATCCATTATTATATATTGTCTATTAGTTC
Organism: Calotriton arnoldi; assembly: GCA_963921515.1. NCBI lineage: Eukaryota > Metazoa > Chordata > Amphibia > Caudata > Salamandridae > Calotriton > Calotriton arnoldi. The sequence continues at coordinate 666,321 of CAWUFW010005077.1, read as the reverse complement.
TGGGCAGACCGTAGCTAATGTGTTTGTTTTTCCCCCCTTTTCTCTGCTCAGATTTGCTTTGTGGTCTGGAAATCCAGCCAACCAAATGCCTGCGGAATTTAATTGACAGGCATGCCAGTGTGTCTGACAGTGTGGTTCTGGACGGTCTCCTCTAGGGGCGCCCTTTCTGTGACTGCAGTTATGGTTCTTAAAGAGGGTGTGGGACTAGAAGGCACTAACGGTGCAGAGCAGATGTACAGCAAAGAAGGTTGCAAAATGGCCCCCCCACCCCCATAATAGATTGGGGGCAGGTGGGGTTGCTGCGTCTTTAATGTATTCTGTGCAGGACGGCTTTGATGTGGGTGGGCACAAACTGACAGTCTATGCAGGAAAAGATGGGGGTGGGGGGGGTCTCTGTCCTGTGTGCTCGTGAAGTGTACATGTGTGCCCAGGTGTGGACGTATTGTGTGCACGACGCGCTAGCGAGCATGGGCTCAGTTATAACGGATTGTGTGCACGGACAGAGTTTGCTGTTGGTGCACAGGTTGTTTATCCTGTTGGGGTAATGTGCTTGGGGGTCCTTCATACTGGCGGATGTGGGGTAGGGGCGATAGAAAGGCTGAGAATGGTTTATGTACAGACTGAGAGTGGCAGCGGGAGGGGGTAGTATCCTGCCCCAGTCATTGAAGAACAGGGAGCTTGCTCTGCGGCGTGCGGAACCGCGAGTTGAGGCACGCTTCTTGCTACCTCGCCTGTGCCCCTCGCTCACAAAGCGCTGTGCCTCCCCTCTGCCCGGTTACAGATGTTCACTTATAGCAGGCGCCAGAGTGTTGTCTGGGCACAGCATCTGTTCTCACCGGGCACTGTGCTGCCACTGGGGCACCTGTGCATCTCACTCCCTAGGGACATGGGAGGGGGGACGGTTGCACAGGTCCCCTCTGTACGCTGAAGTGACTCGGACCGGCAGCACTGGGACCGCTGATAGATTTTTTTTGGGGGGGGGAATAATCTTAGAGCTATGTGTCACATCGGTAACCGTAGTGTGCACCCTCAGCGTGTGCTTAGTTTGTGGTAATTGAACCTGTACCTTGCATATGGACAGGGCGCCACTTACAGATCATCAACAGTTTCATGAAGTTTCTTTTGTTGTGCTTCACTAAACTATCGTCCCTGGGTCGTCGTCTCCCTCCTCAGGCTTGCCTTCCGTGTGGCACCAGCTGTCTCTGCTGTCCCGAGCCACGCATCCTTTGTTCCTCACTGGGTGCAGTGTCCACTACTCCGTACCAGAGCAGTGGAAGTGAGACAAGAATCACCACTGCTGCTGTGTGGTGCAGTGGGATACAAGGAAGAGGCAAGGCGCACTGACCGCCGGGCGTTTCCCGATGGACTAGAGCCACGGTCTCTGCCGCTTCCCCTCCTCTATCGGAAATGGGTTACAATTACACAATTTCAAAAAATGCATGCACAAAGCCAGCAAAAATAAATAAATGTATGCGCATGGCGTCTCGTGAACCAGGCACCTAAAAAATGCACGCACAAAGCCAGCAAAAATAAATGTATGCGCATGGCGTCTCGTGAACCAGGCGCCATGGCAATTAAAACTAGCATTTGCAAAAAAGCACGGCGCGTTCTGTTTAATTAGTTACCTGATCCACGACGAGGAATGCAGCTGCCACCCTGCGCGCCGCTGCTCGCTCCCGAGAGCAAAACGTCATGGGAGTGAACATTAAAAAAAAAAAGAGGTGGGACATGCACCCGCCTTTAGCATTTGCGTGCTTTCATTATTGAAAGACACACGCAAAAGCCAATCCTATGCGTGGGAGGAGTCAGACCCACACACAGTAGTTTAGGGTACTTACAAGAAGCCTCGCAGAGCAGTGCATGCGCGCTGGCTCAGGCTCAACCTAAAAACAAACATGATGTCCCAAGTCGGATTTTCAGTGAATGTATTGGGCTGAAGGAAAAACGTGTGGGGTTGTTGGAGGGAAACATTAAAAGTGCTATCCGGTGGATGCTGTCACTACAGAAATCCAACCCTAACTGCCATCTCCAAAGAAGAGCACATTCTAGAATGCCCATTGGCTCTTGCAGGCCTTGGCGAAGAGAATTGTATTTTGTTTTCTCTGCTCTGAACAGCCACTTTTATTATTGACCTGAAGAGATTATTAAACCCTGGGTGGATCCTTGAACCAGCACGCTTGAGAGATGTACCACGCTGCGTTTGTACACGTTATACTCGCTGTATTTTTAGGTCTTGGCTTTGCCAATGCTTGTTCGCCTTGTTTCCAAACCTCACCCCTCGTTCCAGTCAAAACGCCTTTTCTCCTTGAGCAAACTACAATACAAAATATCAGTGGGGGCGACAAGTCGCAAGCCCATCCGATAACCGTTTTAATTTCACTAAATCACGAGGAGACCAATTCTGGGTCCATAGGAAAGTTTTTACTCAACTTGGTGTCTCAGGAAATGTCTGACTGATAGCCGATTCCTTTGATGGGACCCACAAACGTGAGCTTAAGAAGACCCTAGGTGGTCGTGGGGTGAAGAGGGGTGTATTTTTTTTAAATAATGAAAAAAGCCTTTTATGGATACAAGAATGTAACTTGTGTGTAATGTTATGTGTAAATGTCATGTGTTCTGTGACGTGACCATTCCTCTATGACAGTGGTCTTCAAACTTTCTAATGCCCCCCCTACCCTCCCCCGTGACAAAAAAGTCCTCGCCCCCCCCCCCCCAACATTTTTCACAATTATTCTAATTGGCAGTGTTTTAAAATATGTCGAGACCTAGTTAAACATTGCAGTTAAGTACTATCACCATTTTAAAACGGAATCAAATGCATGATTGCCAAAGATACTGTTCTGGTCAGGCAGGCCTAACTAACGTGCAACAGTAGCCACAGTGTAATTATTAGAATGGGGATTCGCAGCTCCTTCCCTTTTGACACCTTCCCCCACCCAGAATATAGATGACAATAGATGTTAGTGATAGCCATTTACAGAGCAGCTTACTGCCACTTTTTTTTTTTTTTTTTTTTTTTTAGCTGAAAACAAAGCAGCTATCGGCAGAATACTATTGTTGGCCAGAGCCTAGCGACCCCCCTGGGATCACTTGACCCCCACCCACCCCAGTTTGAAGACCCCTGCTCTATGGTACTTCACCTCAGAAGTGGAAAGTCCGAGTTTACCCAGCTTGCATCCCTGCATGTGACCTCAGTTTACACACATTCCTATAGAGGTTTTTTTATAAACTAGCTGCTGTGTGATCTGCGGCACATTTCATTTATTTCTTGGCATAGTTACTGGCCTGTACATTTTGGAGCACTTGGGCTTATTAACAAGAAATGATGCACATTATATGAACGGGGCGCCCTTTTGCTCCTTCCTAAAACAAAAAATGCTGTATTAAGTGAATGCAGCGAAGCAGTCGGTGAGTGTTTGGCTGTAGAAACGGAAAGGCTTGTGTAAAATGCACCAGCTCTTCTAACGCCTCGCTGATGTGTGCCTGGACACGTTGGCACTGCTTCAATCCTTTAATTGCAGGGCTGAACCGAGTGTCTGGTCTGGAGAACGGAGTGCGGGAGCATGAGTGGTTTTTGCAGTGGCAGGGTTGTCTGCCCTCCTCCACCCTTTTTTAAATGCTCCCAGGATAAATCTGTCGGTCTCTGTTCATCTGTCTGGCTCTCTGTATCTCTGTCTGGCTCTCTGTATCTCTCTGTCTGACTCTCTTCTAGGCCTGTTTTGTTCTATCTCGGTCTCTCTCTCCCTCTCTTCTAAGTCTCACTATCGCTGCCTTTTTCTGTGGCGCTGCCTTTCTCCCGCTTTTCCTTTGCCTGCTTTCCCCTTTTTAAGATCCTTCCACGTTAGGGGACCTACGGTGTCCTCCCCCGCTCCCTCCTCACCCCCTCACACACACACAACCCCACCGCAGGCCATTCTTTAATTGTTCCTGATTCAGAAAAGCCAGAGGTGGTTATTGGAGCCCTCAAGAAACTGGCTCAATCAATGCTCGGGGTCCATTTGGCACTTATGTTTTTTGCGGGGAGAGGGCGGTGGGAAAACCGGAATTAAATGTGCATGCCTGTCCAGTTGCAACATCGATGTCTCTTTGCATTACATAAAATCGGTGCCATTGAACCCCATACGTGCACAGTGACCGTTCAGTCAAAAGGTGGTGGACTGCATCAAATCGCTTACCTGGCCTGGAGCCGAACAGGAAGGGTACTTTAGTGCTTAACTACCACCATGGGAGAAGTCAAGGATTCTAAAACTCATTTTTAGTGGCAGCCCATCAACTTCAAAACAAATATTCAGAATAACAATGAACCCTCTCCAAAAGCAACAGTTTATGCAGCACATGCATAAGAAAAGGATACTACAAAGCAGAACGTACGAAATAAAAAATGGTATAAACCTTTCCCAGACCCAGGCGTCCAGGCACAGTTCAATTTCATTAACCTAATCCACCTACTGATTGACAGAAATATCTGGAGAATGTAGGCTCAAATTGTATCCTAGATGCGGAAGACACACAAAACTGGGATGTGTATGAGAGAACTTGGTAAGGCTGGAGTGTTGGTTCACCTGTAGGGTGTACCAAGATTCTTTCCCAACTAAACGGACTCCATGAAACAACCTACATTCATATAATACAATGTAGTCCTTCGAACTACAGAATGTCTTAATAGAGTCCTTGAGGAAGGGAGTGATATACTTGTCCTGCTACTGATCATAAATCTATATCAAAATTATCTTTCAAAGCTTCCTAAACTATTTCAACCATCAAGTGATTTAAATTCATGCGACTGTTCGTTCAGCCTAGAACAGAACACAAAACATGCATGGCCCTACATCCACCCAGTGTGTCTAAGAGGCGAGGTGGGCCTATGTTTCAACGTGGTCTCCTAGAGCACACAAGATCTTTGATTCCAGGCACCACTGCTCCTCTACCACCAGAAAGAAAATTGAATATTTAGAAAATCTTTGATTGCAATTTGGAAGTGAATCACCGGGCAGTCCTCAATCCATATTCAAGACTGTTCTGTCGAGTACAAAAAGGCAGTTACTTTGTGTCCCACCAGCCAACTGCAGTTTGTTGCTTTGTTGGAGTACAGTAGACTTGGCATGATGGTGATTTCTGGTAGTCTGAGTCCACATGGTGGACGTCAATTAGGAGAGCTTTCATGGTGAAGAGTGGAAAGACTGATTATAGACTTGCTGCTGCAGACCGCTCCATACCTTTCTTCTTCCATATGGGATTGTTGTAAGTACTCTTCCACACCACACTCCTTGCACAGATTGTCTGCAACAACAGGCAATACTCAAGCACAGTGATAGTATCAAAACTGTCGAAGGCTAGCTCAGCTTGTTTCACATGTATAATAGAGTTGTTGATTGAACCTCATTGTAATCTGCTTTTCCCTGAGGAGCTTTCTTGACCGTGAGACCAAAAATAGAACTTAATACGAGTCCAAATTCTCTGATGTTAAGCTTGGCTCCTGAGATCCTAGAATTCAAATAATGAAATTTAAGTTGACGGTGTATGGGTGACCTTAAGGACACATGACGCCCATCAACTAAGTTATGTTACTAAAGGCATATTCTATTTGGTAGACAACATAGTTTTAGAGAACATGACTGAAAATGCACTTGGCAGCTTACATGAGAAACTGAAAATATATTTCTTTACTTAGGAGACCAGTTATTAGTGCATTCCCAGAAGGGCTTAAAAGATTGATTCACTGACGAAACAACAGTCCTCAACATGGCACATACATTTAGATCAGACTAGCTTTTATGTCGCTACTTTTAAGCAGATGCAGAAGTGGCCCATTAAAGAACTTACTTTCAAAGTTGCATTTTAATTGCAGTCACTTTCCTGAACAAGTCAAGTAAGTTACAGGCTCACAATCGAAGATCATTTTGTGCTGTTTAGTAAAGATATGGTGGATAGGTTTTGGCCCAGATTCTTAGCAACAAATGTTTCCTTATTTCAATTGTGTTACATCCATTCCAAGAGCTTGCCAGAGGGGATGAGCCTTCAGAAGACGGTTCACTTATCGCGCAGTCTGGCAGAGTGCTGTAGGATGCAACACTCAGCAAGTGGGGAGCTCCACGACTTATGTGAAACAACGGGCGGGAGTTCTGCATCAGGCGAAGGATGTCAAACTTGGACTTCTTCCTCGCTTGCTCAGTTGATGCCATATCTTGGAAAGGAGGCGAAGGGGTAAAGCCTAGTCATTTACCCATTCCAAGATGGTGGCCCGACCTGTGTTTTCTGCTTGGGGTTCCCAATCCATGCTGCTTTTTGTTTTTCCTGTGATGTCAAGGTGGCCTGCACCATGGACACTGAGAAGTTTTGGCAATCGAGAAGGAAAATTGACAGACCTTCAAAGCATCCAGTATTTGACAGTGGTAGACACTTACAGCTTTTGTTCCAAAACCCTCAGGTACCACCTGAGAGCTGCATAAATAAGCGATCAGTGGCAACATCATTAGTTCTCACCTTTACAAAGAGTGCCAAACTGTTGGCTTTGCCAATACTTATTAATAATAATTAGAGTATTGTTTAAGAAAAGTAGAAGGGGGAAAAAATGTCAAAATACTGGAGGAAAAGCAAAAGCATTTTACAGTCTAAAACGTTGTACTGAATTCAATATTTTCAGTCTTTATAAATGGCATGATATATTTTTCAAATATTCTTTATTCAGGAAAATCTGAACATAATTTTAAATAGTGTATGGAAGTTTTAATTAAAATGCTTCTCTAGGCCAGATTTACTTTCCAAAGGACGCCGCTGTCATACATGCTCCAGCCATTTGGTCCTCTGCAGTAGCCAATGCAGCAGAATGATGGGCCTTCAGGAGAAGAAACCTCTCGTTTTCAGTCCTTCTAGTCACACCGCATACTAAAAGAGCCTTTGTGGGTCAAGGCCTGAGCTTTTCGTGCAATATGTGGAATGCAGGTGCTACAACATCATCAGTCCTTGCAGTCTGCTCTCTAGTCAAACCTGGCAAAAATATACCTGGTGCTCTGCTTTTACAGACAAACTGGGAGGGGTGGGGAGCAACATAGAGTGTGGGGTTGGAAGGGGGCTGGTATTTGAGCAGCAAGAAAGAGAGCAAGAACAAACCTGTACTCATGTTCTGCGGATCGAAAAAGAAAACAGTTTCCTAAATGTGAGCAGTAGAAGGATACTTTTCAGGCAATGAAAGGGATGGCAAAGAGGCTATTCTACAAGTGAGCAACAAACAAGAAAAGGAAGTCAAGCCATCAGCAAGCAAATGAGTGACAATGAAGCCAACCAATGGTACGCAATGAGCAGGCTCCAGACCACCAATGTTTTTGGCTTGGACCACAAGAATCTTTCACCTGCAGACTGCTAAACGCTGTCTAAAAAGTGTGCAAGCACTGATGTACTACTTGGAAGCGGCTTAGTAGCTCAAATGAACCCTTAGTATCACAAAGGCTAAAATTGCCAGATGGCTCTTAATGTATTCAGATCTGCTACACAGTGCCTTATAAACACCTTACGGGTGACACCATGAGCACGTTTGCACAGAAGCAAAGCTGCAAGGCTTACTTTCCTTGCTAACGTATCTCTTGCAGATCTACGTAAAGCAGTAACTCGGAGTTCAGTCAAGACTTTCACTTGCCATCATGAGTTGACACAACAAGGGGAGCAGAATATAGCAAGAAATCTGATTGCTAGCTCTCCATATTGGCCCCTGTAGCCAACCTCACAATTGTGGAAAGAACTCTGGTGTGAAGTCAATGCAGAGTATGGGAATGTATGATATGATCTACTTTATGCCGCAGAATTAAAAGGTTACTTACCTGTAACAGTAGTTTTGCCAACTTTAGACTTTTAAACTTGTATGCAACCTACATAGCTTCCCCCTTGGAGCTGAAGGGGTACAAACTTGATTCTTGTATGTTCTGTAAAGACTTCTGCTCGTATGGTTACCTCCTCTATCGCACAATGCCAGGAAAACACTTACTGAAGCTAGCTTTGGGTGACTGTCCTGGCGTCTCAGTCCCGCCATGCTGGTGGTCGATGCCGATCGTTATTTTGAGAAAAATAATCTGAATCCAACCCTGGATGGTGGGATTATGCACAGGAGCTGCTCCTGATCAGAGTTGATTTGCAAAATTATTGTTGCAGCTAAATAACGTTTTCATTTTCAAAGCCACTGTCTTTTAAGGTTCCTAATGGTTAGGGCCGGACTGTGAACCATCCTTAAGCAGTTTGGTACAGATGAGTGGTTTTTGACGTTACAACTTAAAAAAAACTGCATTTGCTCCCCAAAAAAACGCTAATCTCGCAGCTGTAATAAATTCTGTTCCCCGTGGGAGTGTTTTGGGGAAGAATTGGGGGATTGGAGGGTGCGGGGGGGAGGGGTTGGGCATTGAGGACCATAAATTTCCTTCCTACCTCATGAAGTAAAATCTAGCTCTTGATGATGAGCAGAGGTTGCCCTGGGCCTGTCTGGAGCCCCTCTAGCAGCCATGTGGGCTGTTAAAATGTCACATGTTGGAAGTGTGAGGGAACAGGCCCATGGCAGTGCCCTCTACCTGCAAAGGGAGCCCTGCCTCGTGGATTCAGCTGGTTTCTGCTTTCTTGGCTTTTTTTTTTTTAATACAAATAAAATATATATTCAGTTTTGCCGACCTCAATATAAGAATACCTGCCAGCTAGTTGGCAACCTAGAGGCCGTTTTGCCTCTAGGTGACCTAACGACTGTGGTGCGCCCAGTCGAACGGTCATTGGTAGACCTGACATGGGAACAAGATGCTTCTCTCCTGATGCGGTCTCTGGTGCGCTTGGACTTTTTGTGCTAAATTCTATCACACACAGTCATAGAACGCAGATGTCTGTACGGTTGAGTTGGTCACAGTTTGGACCATGGTGTTTTACTTCGATATATTGCACAATAAAACAAGCGAGTTCTCATTAGCTATGTTTGTGGCTTTGGCCTTCGCTTGAGGGATACCTACACAGATGACTCCTACATGCAAACTCTGTGCCTGCATGCGATATTCGTTTTTAGAAACACCTTCATTTAATTTCCCAACTTTCGCGTTGCTATAGCAGTTTTTATGTCCTTGTTTGGAGAAACTAGTAATTGAAACCAGTGGAACAACATTAATCACCAAACGGCTCCAAAATGCAACTTGAATGTTCTTAATAGCAGGCCATGAAGTTTCCTGGAAGCTCATGCTTCGAAACGGATCCAGTGCACACCAATTGTAACTGATTTTTTTATTTATTTTAAGGGCCAGCCCTATTACTACCAATAAGTGGATGGATTATTAACGTGTTTTGGGAAAGGTATTGACTGTTTTAAATAGGGGTCTGGGCATTTTTTCATGTGCGTGTGGGAAAGAAAAGGCCCAAGAAAATAAGTGGGCATTTTTGGAGAAAAAAAAGTTCCCCAAAAAGAAATCGCTAATGTGGTGAGGCGGGGGCGATTCTGAGTACTTCCTCTTGGGATTACTGGTTTGTTTTTGGGCCTTGGCTCTCTCCTCGGGAATTACCTCCAGTAGGCCCCGTGTGGGTTGTCATGGCAACTGGCGGGAGGGAACCTGCTGATACAGGCCCTTTCAGCCCTTTATTGTGCCCGGCTAGCCTTTGTTACAGGCTTTATTGCCAGCACTCTGGCAAACACTGCAGTTTGCACAGTTTTGTTGGGCTGAAAGGCAGGCTTTTTACATTCCAATGGCCCAGCTTGTCACATAGCCATTTGCATGTGAAAAGTGTTTTTGTTTAGAATTTTGGGATGGAGTTTGTAGGAGGTAGCTTCATTTATATTTTGGAGGGTTTTTTGGGTCTGAATGCTGAGAACGCAATGTTATTCTGAACAGTTTTCCGTTTTCCCTTGTAAGAAAACCAATTTAGCTGAGCGCAGGCTGCGAGTCCTGTCTCCATACCTTTCCCTTTCTAATCTGATCTAGGCATTCCGTGAATACTTCCATTATGGAAGAAATGCAGGCCGGCAATTCAGACCTAGTAAATTGCGCCCAGACTTGCCAACTTCCTCTCCTTTCTAAGGCACTTTTATTTTAAGAAGTCTAAACATCCTCACAGACCTCATTGGGCCCTCCCTTTGCATCCCCTAGCAACACCATCCCCTATCGCCCCCACAGATCACCACGGGGTATGTTTTTCTGGTACCTGTACCCCGTGTGATCAGCAAGCAGCTGTGTAGTGACTATAGGCGAAACCTGTTTCTATATTTCAAGATAGACCGTTTCTCCCCACCTTTTTTCACCTCAGACAACACCCCTCCCCCCCCGCGTTTTTGCTTTCTCTTCCTCTTGTTTACCAGCTCCTTTCCTGTAGTTTTTTTTTTCTCTTTATTCAAGAACTTGCACTGATAGATGAATCCCAGCCTTTAGTTTTATATTTCTTTAGATTTTTTTATTTTGGGAGGAACTTGTGCTTTATTTCTCCCTTTCCCAGGCGATCCTCGTGTGTATTTCAGTTCTCTTACGTTTCTTACTTTCTACCCCCCCCCCTTACTGGCATTATCTTCTTGCACTTGCTAGAGTCCAGCAATTTGCCATTGAAAAGGCCCATGACTGTGTAAGACCTATTCTCTTCTACTCCCTTCACTTAGTTTTTTGACCCCCCCCACCCCCGGCTTGGCTTTGATCCACTTCCGGCCCTCTCTGGTGTACCCTGGTCTTAACCATGTACAGCTTCCCCCTTCCTCCCTGATCCATTCTCCTCTCCTGCCTGGTGAAGTCGATATTAAATCTACTAAAATGTGATGCAAGGGGGGGAGCAGATTAAAAGCACACATTCGTTTCAATAAGATGAAAGGTCTTTATTGTTGCGCTATCTTAAGCAGCGGACAGGAAATTAAGGGTCTGTAAAACAAATGAACGCCATGTTTATCCTCAAACCGTACAGCGGAAGTGAAACAGAACTCCCGATTCCAATTCAGATTGTTTGATTGCTGAAAATATTGCATTTATTTGCTGCAACACTAAACCCTGCCCTTGTGGCTGTGGTCCATCTTGACAATTGATACTTTGGAAAAAAAGAACAGTTTGTGGCAGTTTCTTTCCGGTGTGCTTTATTTTAACAAGCATTTGCAATGCAATAGGTCTCGCAGTTGTGAGAGTTTGAGCTATTGGCATTGTAAATGGCAATGCCTTTTATTTACGTGTTGGTTTTTAAAACCTAAGTAGAAGGCATTGTCATTTACAATGCCAATAGCTTAAACTCTCGCAAATGCGAGACCTATTGCATTGCAAATGCTTGTTGCTACAGCTGATGAGTTGGTTCCTCATAGGTTTTTTCTAGTATAATTTGGCCTTGCAGTAGAGAATTGCCCCAGTTACAAATGGTGCCGACTGGGCCAGGCTGCTGCGTGTGGAGTGTTCGAAATCCGTGCCCATCAGAAAGCACAATTGAAGTTTTACTCGTGAAATGCAAATGTTTATATTAAAAATAAAACTGAGTGTTTCATAATATCTTTAATAGCAGGTTGCTTAAAAAGAATAGAAAGGGTTCACCAGCTCGGCCAAGCTCCGTAGATCGCACCCGCTGCGGACAAGTGGTAGGTGTGGGTCAGCCCAGGAGTATTGTATTGTATTGTAATTGCATTTGTATAGCGCTTACTACCCCTGACGAGGCGTCGAAGCGCTTTTGGGCGCCTACCTACTCAAAATGTGGCGCAGACTTCCGGCTTCTACTGAACTGGGTTCGTAGTACCTAATGCCGACGTGCTCTCTTTCGAAGCGCCCGAGTCGCTAAACAAGGGGTCTAAGGCACAGGGAGAAACAAGGCGAGTGTCCAGAAGCACACGGCTTGGCAAGCGGCGGAGCCAAGACCCGACGCCGAGCCTTGTAGCGCCACAAACACGAGGATAATGTAAGATTTGGGACTGAATGACACTGTGGGGAACGAGTGCTATAATTTCACCTGAAGCCGCTACACATCTGATGAATATCCTTGGGTTACAGCCTTCACACGCAATGTTGTACCTGTACTCCGGTGATTACTGTAGACAGGAAATATTGTACTAGCCGCCATAAACACCGCCTCGTCGGTTACAGTGCGGGCGGGTGGGTGCAAAAATCCAGGGAGTGCGGGCGGGGGGTGCAAAAATTAACGGACAACGGAGTGCGGGTGGGGGGAGGGGGTGGGAAAATGCACGGACAGCGAAGTGCGGGCGGGGGAGAAAAATAATAATAAACTGAGCGCGGTGTGGGCGGCCTTTGATGCGCGTTATTCTAGCCGCTGGTTGTGACTGTTGGATCAGTGTTAAATGCAGGGGCCTTGCTTCTTCACTGGAATTAAGTGCTACGGTTGCGTTTGTGACCGTAAGGTGGGGGCGATTTTAGGCGCTGTACTCCCCGATCGTCTTCACTGGATAGAGCGCTGCGGTTGGGTGTGAGGCGCTAGTTTGGTGCCCTGTCCTCCCTGTGACATTGCTTACGACGTGTGATAGTGAGCGCTATAATTTCACCTGAAGCCGCTACACATCTGATGAATATCCATGGGTTACAGCCTTCACACGCAGTGTTGGAACTGTACTCCGGTTATTACTGTAGGCGCTATAATTTCACCTGAAGCCGCTACACATCTGATGAATATCCTTGGGTTACAGCCTTCACACGCAATGTTGGACCTGTACTCCGGTCATTACTGTAGACAGGAAATATTGTACTAGCCGCCTGGCATGTCCGGCTTGCAACAGTGTTGCCATCAGCCCCCACTTCAACAGGGACTTAACGGCGTAATCACTGGCGCCATGGAACACAAAACAAAACTCAACCTCTGCAGCACTGTTGCGGGAGAGGACAACAAAACAGGAAGAATGCGAGGGGAAGACAGAATGACGGTGACGAAGAGAGGACGCTAGTCTGCCTGAATACCCTTGTCCTCCCCGTGACCCTCTGAGCTCTGTGCCTGCCTCTGTGTAGATAACAACTGATGGTAGGTGGGCAGAGGAGGAAGAGGTGAGGGGATGGAGGGGGGATGGAGGGGGGGAGGGGGTGGGTGTTCTGGAAGACACAGAAGAAAAGGAAGGTGGAAAAAAAGAAAACACATGGCGCTGCTCTTTTTAAAATAAACCTAGTCTGCCTTTCACATTTCCATGCGCTGTGCACACTGCATCCTTTCTGATTGAATAAAACAACCAGCGCTCACCACTCCTATAGTTCTTTGTCTAGTTTTTGTCTGTATTTGGCTTGCCACTTTTTATTTTTGTGTGCACGTGGGAGTGTGGAGGTTTTTTTGTGCAGTAGTGAGTTTGTGTTTTGTTGTGTGGAGTTGGTGAGCATGACACGTGCACGCTGTTTTGTGGTGTTGGGACTGTGGGACTGCCGTGTGTGATGTTAGTGTGTGTGTGTGTTAGTGTGAGGAGGGCTGGTGTCAGTGTTTCCAGTGACGTGTCTTGTTTGTGTCTCTATGCGTGCCTGCTCTTCTGTGCAGTTCAAGTGTGAAGTGTTGGTGGGGGAGTGCGCCTGTGTGCAGTTAGCGTTCGTGTGTTGTTGATGTCTTTGTGTGCCTGCCTCAGTGTATGCCATGTCTGCCTCGGAGCGTGTTTGCGTGCTCTGTATTTCCAATGCATTCGCCGTGTGTGAGCGCGCGTATTTCAAGTATGTATTCTAAACAATGGTTGTGTTGCTGACAATGCCTTTCACATTTCCATGCGCCATGCAGGCAGATATCAGGGGAAAACAGAATGCAACAACACAAATAAACTCGCAAATACAAGGGAATCTTCATTTGCTATAATTGCGGCACCCGCGCTTAAAAGTAAAGCGCGGTGCGGCGATTATAGCAAAAGTAAAGAAATAGATTATTTTTCTATTTTTTACTTTTGTTATCAGCGGCACCCGCGCTTTACTTTTAATGTTAAAAGTAAAGCGCAAGTGCTGCGATTATAGCAAAAGTAAAGAAATAGACAAGCAATGGCCGCGCGGCCGTGAAACTGACACGGACGTGCGGCCGCGAAAGTGAAAGTAATCGCGAGGGAAGCCAGATGGCGAGGGAAGCCATATGGCACCTGATCGCGCGTGCACGCTCGCGTGAACGCAAGCTGGTCGCCAGCAAAAGCCACTGCTGTTTGCACTTCCAAAACCCGCTTACTAAAACTCTCGCCAGAGCAGCGCATGCGCTGGCTCAGGCGAGACCTAAAAATGGCTGCCATGCTTTTGTGTACTGCTGCTCCATTTGCTCAGACCGTTTGATAATATTCTAAATTCTCTGTGAAACTCTCCTAAACACTCAAGCGCAGCACTCAAGAGCACAAATTTAGCTAATCCACAAGGACAAACATTTTTTTTATTTTTTATAAAATAACCTAGTAACTCTCATCTTGCGTTCGGGAGTAGTATGCTGCTCGGCGCAAAGTGTTTCAACGCCTCGTCAGTGGTAGTAAGCGCTATGTAAATGCAATTTATAATTAACAGTTACTTAATTGCATGCTAACCAAAGCTACAGCCTGATTAAGCATAGACCAGGAATGGGGTTCTTTGTTCATTTGCATTATTTTACAGATGCATCTCTGTAGCGTTTCATACCGATGACGAAACACTAAGGCGCTTTCAGTGGACTGGTAGCACGCTACTCGGAGCGGTTTTGGATGTGTGAGAGCTGTAATGGATGAACATGGACTTTGACGCTCCGTCACCCTGGGATAAAAACTTTCTACTGGGGGCACCTCATTGCCCAGGGATGTGGGGGATGGTTCTGTAAGCCTTAGTCGAGCTGGAGACCAGGTCACTTAAAAGCGAGTGATCGTACACATTAAGTGATGCAAGAACCCATGTACGTAGAATTTGTAGGTCTGGCCAGTTGTGGTTTGACTAACATGCTGCTTTTGGTTCTCAATGTCAAGAACCTCGCGAAGCTGCATGTTCTATGCAGTTGACGAGACATGGGGGTGCACTTGTCGCTCAAATGGAGCAAGTGAAATCTGAAAGTTAGGCACCCCCAGAGCAAATGGACTTTTCCCTGTTGGTGAATGTTGCATGCCAAGAAACATTACAATGAACTGCATATACCATAATGCACTTGGTATTCTGGTGCTAACATTCCAGCAGTGTGCTACCATGACCTGTAATTGGTCTAAACCCGTGGTTCCCAAACTGTGCGCCGCGGCACCCCGGTGCGCCGTTATGAGTAGCCAGGGGCGACGCGACCACGATGTGGAAAAGTGAAGCTTCTTGCAGCCGCAGCGCAAAATACGTTCCACCTGCAAAAACCGGGGACATGGTTTGTCCCAAGAGCGCACTGCCGCCATACGTGCGTATGTATAAGCGTCGTACTTGCGTTCACAGGCGTAGGTAGTCTCCATTACTGGGCTACTGGCATACGCATGCCATACGCAGCTCTGGCCGTTTGAGGGGAGTTACTGCTGCCCGCCGTGTACTGCCGCCCGCCGTGTACTGCCGCCCGCCGAGTTCTGCCATAGGACCATCTTCCCAAGTAAGGTAAGTAAGTTAGAAGGGCCGTTGGTGTTCGGACTGGCATGGGAGGGATTCCTGTGTGGTCCGCTCAGTGAGTCTGTCACGGCAGCCAAGAAGCCAGAGAAGGCCTTGGCTATATTTTATGTCTGATTTCTAACGTGCTCGCTTTACAGTAAAATAATGCTGATGATATGGTGTAAAGCGGAGGTTAGGCAGAAGATCGGCATGGCATTTGATTAATAATTAATAAAATGCCATGCCGATCTTCTGCCCAACCTCCGTTTTACAACCCGTATCACCAGCATTATTTTTACTGTAAAACGGAGCCCGTTAGAAATCAGACATAAAATATAAGCCACGCCAAGGCCTTCTCTCTGGCTTCTTGGCTGCCGTGCAACAGACTCACTGAACGGACCACACAGGAATCCTGCGCCATTATGAATAATAATGCTGGTGATACGGGTGTAAAACGGAGGTTGGGCAGAAGATCGTGATGGCATTTTATTAATTATTAATCAAATGCCCAACCTCCGTTTTACACCTGTATCACCAGCATTATTTTTACTGTAAAAAGGCGGGCTCCACGGAGCCCGTTAAAGAAATCGAGGTCCTAGGACAGGTAGGATTCTTGTCTGCAACTTTATCAATACAATGTCCATAGATATGACTTGTAAAAAAATAAGAGGCTATTTCAGGGTTTAGTGAGGCACTGAGAATTACAAGTACAGGGGAACAAACTGTACCACGCTGTGCGGTACGCTTTGCCCATATTCATCATGAACTGTTGGAAGCTTTGATTTGAATCGGATTCGGTAATGCACGTCCATGGTCACCATGAGGATGGATACTCATTGTTACAAGGAAATATAGCTCTGATGGTATACTTAAGGCAGGGCGACGTGAAAGCAATACAAATGATAGTAGAAACATTTTGCACATTAGATGTTATACTCTTAGCAACCTTTGATGCCTGAAGCACTGTTTATTAATTATTAATCAAATGCCATGCCGATCTTCTTAAATCCTACAATACTAGCCACTCGGTCATACTGTGGTTGTGATCAGGATTTCAAAGCCTGTTTGATATTAGGTGCCCTTTGTGGGATAGAGCTGCACTGTGGACTGCTCCCTCGCCATCTGCTCACCTGACGTGCTTCTAGCACTGCAGCTTTGATGAGTTTCTGACCGGGCGTAACCCAAGAAATATGCAGGAACATTTTCTCCTGACCCACGATGTGTGGAAATGTATGCAAATTTATGTGGATCCTCATTCATCCCATGTGTTCTTGTTTGCTTTCCCATTGATGCATGCAAAAGTACAGCATTTTATTTAGTTTCGGCCAGATGTGTTTTAAATCCTTTATGTTCAAGATCCTAGGACAGGTCTTCCAGCTGTCCATCGTTCGCTTCTTGCCCATTGTCCTGCATTATGGTTGTCGTACTCCGGATTCTTTTGCGTTCCGTGTTGGTTTTTGTCATGATGCACTACATCAGGTGTTGGTACTTTAGTGCTGGCATAGTCCTTTCTGCACTGTAGAGTTCACGTGAGTTGGAGGGGTGATAAGGAAGTGGCTTCTGTCATGGAAAGTAAGTCATCGGTGGTAAAGGTCAGCTGTAAAAAGGCGGGCTCCACAGAGCTCGTTAAAGAAATCATAAAAGCGCCTTATCACGATTTCATTGGTCACTTTGAACTTGGCTGGAGTTAAAAACTCAATGAGCAACTCAATGTTATTGGGGGTTTGACGTTTGTTTATTCCTGGAGATTCGAGCAAAAGAATTGGTTTTTATTAATGGATTTTAATGCAAGAGCTCTCAGTACCAAAAAGCTACTGAAAACAGCAGCTGGCATACCTTCATTGCATCCCAATTAATTTAAGGAAGACAACAGGAAGTTCTCCCGAGGTCGGGCTTACATTCCCCCCCACCCGCCCACCGGTAAAAAAATGTTGGGGAGCCACGGCCAGCTGCCAATTAGGTCAAGGGAGCCACAGGTCAAAAAAGTTTGGGAACCACTGGTCTAAAAATAACGAGAGGGTTGTGTTATCTAAACACAATAGTTAACAGGAGTACTAGGAGACTACATTGGAACGTAAGATTATTAAAAAAGTTATTTTTATTACAGGTAGGTAGCACTTGAAGACGCTTTTTATCACCACTTGAGGTGCAATTTTTGTAAACTTGGCTTGAAGTCTTCCATTCTCTTTAAAAACAAGCGTCACAAAACTTGTAATCTTTGCTGAGTGAAGTGGCCTTTGGTTGCAACAGAATGGCTTCAGTGGAAGAGTTTTCTCCAACAAGGTGGCGCATGCACTCACTCAAGTCATTTAGAGTTGGGCGTTCTTTGACGTCGTCTCATGTGCACCGACGGAACCAACGAATCATATACATTTTGTTTTCAGACCCAATTTTGTCTAATGATGTCTTAGCCTGGCTAATCTATGACTACACCTGGAAAGGGGGTGGGGGGTGTCTGTGTGTGTCTCTGTGTCTGCGTGTCTCCGTCTGTGTCAAAGTAAAAGCGTCCCTCATTAGTGCAGTAGATACCCAAAAATGTGACCCAGGTTTGCAGAGTAGGGCAGTATTAAACTAATAAACGCAAGATGTGTATGTGTTTTGCAAGGTATGGAAGGCTGCGTGGATTTGAGCTTGCTGCAGGCAAGGTTTCTGGTATTATCGAACCAGGCCACCAGAATATAAAACTGGCCCACACACGGACCTGTCCAACCAGCCCTCTGAGCATTACCTGGTTGCCCTGTAGGCCAGTCCGACCCTGTGTCTGCACCGCAGTGCATGCTGGCCTTTTACTCGGAGTGCATGTAATTTCATAGCAAGTATTTTGTTGTCTGGATTGGGTCAAGAAATGGCATTCTCGAACCCAATAGCAGGTGTTAAGCCTTTTATAAACCATGGGATTCTGTAACCCCTGTATAAACAGTATACTCTAATTTCTTATGGCGATGCACCCATTCACTGATCATAAAGAAAAGATGTCGGAACTCAACTATTACTGTCCAGGTCTGACCTCACAATGCCTGCTGCCAGAGCCAGCAGCTGAGGTGAAAGGCAGGTCAGGTCACTAATTGAAGTAGCTGTTCATAGCAAGGAAAAGGAACTTGCTTTTCTTTCTTCTGCTCTATTTTAATAACTTACAATAACAAGCAGAGAGCATATGTATTTTTTGCACTCCTTAAATAGAGAAGAGCTAGAATCTTTATGCATGTTTCTACACATTCCGAGCTACCACAGGTTTTTTTTTTAAACTGACTTGAATGTTTCAAGTTTTGATGTGTTTCATTGTGCACTAGAGGTTTTATTTTTATTGTTCGTGTTTGCAAACATGCTCGCTCTTTCTTATGTAAGAGCTATGCACCAAGGTTTTGAGTGCTTTGTGGGAAAGGTACTGGTTTGACCATGTATTATATGCGATAAAGTACCCCCTGGCATAAATGATGAGGATATTTCAACTCACCTTAGAGTTCCATAACCTTATAAAAGAACTCAACCTTCGGCCTCGTTCCTCTGGGTGGTTATGGAACTCCTCAGTGACTTGCAATAGCCTTATAATTTACGGCAGGGGATACTTTATCACTTGTATAAGGGTTTTTTGGGGACCAGAATATACTATGGCCGGAGTATCCAATCGGACATCCTGCCATATTGGCATACTTGTCTTTTTTTGCCTCTTGCCTTATTAACAACTGTCTTGCTTTATTTTTGGGGTATTGGAAGGAGTTTTATATATATATATATGTTTCTTAGTTTTTTTTGGAGCATTAAGGTTGGTTATATTTTGTTTCTTCAGGTGATCTTCAAGTAGAGTTGTAAGATGGCAGACTACTAGTCTTTAGAGGTACTGTGCAAACCATTCTACTTTTGAGATGTAGTCAAGTTAGTTAACATGAGGCTGCCCTGAAATTAAACTCTCAGCATTCATTGGTTGTTAAATGAACGTCCAGGACTTGTACACTGTGCCCCAGATGACATGGAGACACCTGGTGGCTTTACTTACAGGCAGAAGTGCGGTTTGCGGTTGACCACCTCTGGTAATTCCAAACCTTCTGGTCTCTTTGCTGCCCACCAGACCATCAATGAAACTGAACAAATTGTGCTTCTTGTAGACGGGTAACCCTGGTTTATTTTGGCGTGAGATGCCTGGCCCTCTATTACTTTTTTTTTTATTCTTGATGATTATTATTTTTATTTTGAAGCCATTGTTTCCCATTTTCCCTCAGATATAAGGGTGCCCGGTGTGTTTTTACATCTTTGAGGTCTCGAGCAGTACTAATTTCAGACACACCAATCTTTTAAGTAGGGATATCTAAAATTCAAACTTCACCTGCAAAGTCGCCCTTTGTGAGGATGGGTGAAGTTTGGCTTCACCCAGCCCCGTTCCCTGCAACCAGATGAGTCCGCACCGGATGGCCGGTATTTCAGGCGGCAGGGAACTGTTTTTCACGCTGGCCCTTGGGGGCCATCCTTAGGAACAGCAGGGAAGCCCGATAGCTGGTTATTGACAACCATGTCATCCCATTTGCTCGCTTCTTGGAAGTCCTACCCTGGGACTTGTGGTGGCTGGGAATGGAATGTATGCACAGCTTCTGATGTAGTAGTGGCGGCTAAGCTGTATATTCACTTCTCTGAGCATCTGCAGGAATATTGGTGCTGTTGCCTGGTGTTCTTTTTCCTATCACGCATCACATCTACCCCCATTTGTTTTCCTTAAAAGCAAAGTGTAGAGCTAGAAAAGTTTTGGGGTTTTTTTGTAATAAGAAAGGACCGATGGCTGCAGACAATTTGATTTTGTGGCAGCCTATATGTGCACCAGTAAGACGGGAAGACTGCAGCATTGAGCAATTCAATTCCAGTTTCTCTTCAGAAAGGCTAGTTGACAACAATGGCCCTTGACAATGTTTTAGTATGTTTCAACAGGGATGGGAGTATATGTGGGGGGGGGGGAATCAAATGAGGCACCCACGACTCATTAAATACGAATCCACATACATGCCTCGTTCGTATGCGCGCCTATC
Source organism: Calotriton arnoldi (assembly GCA_963921515.1). Lineage (NCBI taxonomy): Eukaryota > Metazoa > Chordata > Amphibia > Caudata > Salamandridae > Calotriton > Calotriton arnoldi. The sequence goes on along the minus strand of CAWUFW010005077.1, from coordinate 645,887 downwards.
AAAACGACTGTTCTAAAAGTCCTGTCTGTCGTCCAGGCGCAGTGAGGCAGCCCACTCAAAATGTGATGTGAGGGCTGGGTGTAGTGCATGCAGCCATAACACAAGTATATAGTTACCCTAAAAAATGAGGAGGCACCTCACGGAAGTAACTGAGGTTACATTGGTCAAACCTTGCAATTTCCTGAGCTTATCAACATTTGTGGGCTCTTGCAAGTGCAAGAAGAGAGAATAAGGCCACTTATATGTGGTGCTATATATAAACGTCCACGTGATTGCCTTCTCTTCATTAAACAAGTTCCTCTTCTGGTACACAGCCACGATAGTGCAGAATTCATAATTATGTGTCCAGGCCAATCCACCTTCATTAATATTAATGTTTGACTTGCAAATAGTTAAAAACATATGTCAAGTTTTTGCCTTTTTTGAATGACTGTCCAACACGTTTCATTGCCTTGTTATACAGCTGCTTCTTCAGGGCAATATGATCTTATTGGTTAGAAATGGAAATAACAAGTGACTGACAGAGTCCACCCATGTGCCCTTGTATCTGTAAAGGCAGTTTGTTTTGTTGGTTCTATCTGTTTTTTGTCCATGTGCGCTCACCTTCAGTTTCTCAGGCTATAAAATCCATTGTTTGATCACGTTATATATCTGTTGCTCGTCCTGCAGGCTTGATGTGAGAATTATAAACCGTGTGAGTGTCCCTGGGACCTCTGACCTGGAAGATAAAAGCTGACAAGCGCTACTAAAAGGCATTGGTGTGCTCTCAGTGGGCCTATAAAAGGATAATGGCGGCTCATACGTCCAAGGTACCTTGTGTTCCACACTTTTATATACCTTTCTGTTTACTGAACTTTACTGTCCTCAGGGTTCAGACCTTTATAGCGTCAACTCGGTGACCCCGGAAGACTGCGAAGACCTAGTCTATTGCGTTCATATGTCTGAGGCCTTTTTCTCAGTCGTCGTTTCCGTTCAGGAAAAAGGTACCTCATCAAATGAATTTATACTCGGTCCTCCATGCTAGCTGGAACCAGGCGCCTTGTATGTTTCCAAGTCATCCGCTCCATTCCTCGCCCTAGCAAATTCCAGTTGCTTTTCCATATAGCGGGCTTTGTCAACTTGGTTGCTGTTAATTATTAAATTCACTATCTTATCAGCAGTGATGAATGCTTTGTTTAATTACAGTTGCAAGCTGGATTTAACTGCAGTCACTCCCAGCAAATCCGTATTCAGTTTCTTCATGGGAATATTTTGTTTAGTTTTTGTTCCTCATATTCACTTTTGTTACCCAGTTTTCACTTATATTGCTCAGTTACTTTTTCAAGTCTGTGTTTGCTTATGCCGTGTCGTTGTTCGCTCCCTGCGTGTCAGTATTGACTTGTAGTAATGGTGTTCGCTCTTTGCTTGCCACTGTTCGAGTCCTGCAAGTTATCATAAACTTCTACCTGCTGTTAGCTTCTAATTTGTTGATGTTTGCTCCTTGTGTGCTAGTGTACTCTTCTTGCAAGTATGCACTTGCTTTCATTCATCTACGTTCCGTTTTGAGTGAAGGTGTTGTGATACCCTGTGCGTAGAAACAGCCATTGCAACTCGGCTCTTATCATGCATAGCCTTTACCATGTGTTTGTTTCAACACGACTATCGTTACCACGCATGCATTTACAGCGAGTTATGTACAGGTGGTAAGGGCATATGACTGGTAAAGTCAACCAGCGTCGTTACCTTGAGACCCTCTGAAATCGGCGAAGTCTACTGCTTAAAAAAACACCTGCTCATCACCCTCGAACTGGTAAGGCCTAGTCCCCATGATGGTAAGGAATATTGCACACAAGTGTGTGCAGTGGGGGTGGGGAAGGAGTTTCACGGCCAGGGCTGGACTGGGAACCAAAACCGGCCCTGGCAAAGTGCTCAGCCGGCCCCCCCGGGGGGTTGGGGGTGTGGCCGAGCTGTTTGCCAGGGCCGGTTTCGGCCGATTTTGTTACAGGGGCCGATATTGCAGCTATGCTGCAAAAACGGCACTGTAGCAAAAACGGCCCCCAAGGGCCCAAAGCAGTCCCCCACCCTGGCGGCCCACCGGGCCCTGTTCATGGCTGGTGCCGTGGTTGGTCTGGCTTAAAGGCTCAGGGCTGGGGGTGGTTTTTTTTAGGGCAGGGAGATGGGGCAGCACATGGGGCCGGTATTGGGGCTCAGGCTGTTTTTTTTCTTTTCTTTTTTGTAAAGGGTTGGGGGCCAGTGGGGTTGCGCCAGGGTCCGGAAAAACCTTTTCCACATATGTCTATAACATACATGCCTTTACAACAAAATTTGTTGTAAAGGCATGCATGGTAAAGGCAATGCATGGTAATAGTATTCACGTTGTAACGACCACGTTGTAACGGCATGTGTTACAATGGAATGCGTGGTTCCGTCATAACACCACTAAAAGTCAAAAAGAGACCTTCCTCTGAGACGCATAACATTGAGCATCAATATGCTTGACACAAAAAAACACACAGGCAAACAATTACCAGCCTATAAATGAACATACAGTCACCAGTATGTCAATAAATCAAATTTCTGCCCAACTCGGTAAGATTAAATGTACATATCTTTATTAGCCAAATTCATAGATGCCTTTTACTAAAAAATCCTTGTTAAAAACATGTTAATTCAGACACACAGTAAAAACAGTACCGTACATAAGTATCATAAAAGACAAAAAGATCATAAATTTCATATACATCAATACACAATCACATAGATAAAAATATTATATTAAAATAATAAAAAAGAGAAAGAACAGACGGGAGATAGAGAGAGAAAATACACAAATCACTGGCACTAAACACAAATCATTGATTAAAATAAAACCATAAGAAAAAGTGCTTCATATAGACTCAATTGCTTGTCATAACTCCGTAATACACACAGTATACACAGTGATCTTCTTAAAAAAAAAAAAAAGGGCGTCAACGCGTTTCGGTGGGTCTCTAAATTGTATGACCAACACCTTCCTCAGGACAAAAGATTACTCCCCGTACCAACATAGGTAAGACAATGTGTCTTGGTTTGTCTTCCAATATTAGACTAAAATCAATCATGGGCAATAGCCTCAATGTCTCCAATTCTTGTTATCATAAGCGCCACAAGGCAAGAGCGTATATCAATATCACCCGATTGCCAATGATAAATGGTGATTCTGTTCACAATCCTATAATAGATCAATAATATTGAGCAGCCAGCTTATTTCAGAGGCGAACTGAACTCGACTACTTCCAGTTGTTATCAGCACTCACATCAGCCCTCCAAATTTGGCTTCATTGATTGTCTGTGCTCAAACAGAGGCGCCAAGTTTCATACACTCTGGATATTCGGATATCTCCTCAAACGAGAATCCTTCACACAGCGACGGGGTCTCTGCCTCCGTACGGCCTGTGAGTCATGTTTTTCTTTTTTGCATTGCATAGCCCCCTCCAATACCTGACGCAGGCCTACACACTGTGTTACTCCCTTCTCCATCCATTGCTTACTCCACTCTGCTTTTAATTGTTTTTATTCACCTCTGTCCGCAGGCTCCACTGTTGTCCCCATGCTCACTTTTATTTCCCTCTTCTCAAGCTCGTCCGTTGCTCCCCTGCCCACTCCCCGTTGTTTCCTCCACCACTTTCCTGTAGCCGTTCCTTCCCCACCCCTTGCAGTCCCTAAAAATATTGGTGTTTTTTCCTATTTTTGTGAGCTGCCAGGCTACTCCAATTTTTTTTTTTTTTTTTTTAAAGAATTTCAACACCAATATTTTTTTTTCTTTTAATTTAGCACTTCATCCGCTATCTTCAAACAGAAAAACTAACAAAAAACATAAATGGTGCCAATAGGTCAAAAAGACCAGTCCTACTGGCTTTGCTAGTGCTTCTTTTTAAAGCATTCTGTCCCTTAAACTAAAATCAATCTAAGCACGCACGGGAAGAAATGTGTGCAACCATGCTTCATAACCACTTCCAGACGGCGATCCTTGGAATGCCTCTCTGTGTAAACTTGGAGTCCGGAGGTCGTTCAGTGCAGAACATTTAGATATGCTAAGAATGTGCAAAACATTATATGTTTTAGTTTTTTTTAATTTTCCTTCTCCCCAGTCGGATCTGGTTGATGACGGCCTGGTTTTGGCTTTTTGATTTGGTAGGGGGCCAACCCCAGCACATGTCCAGGCCCCAGGTGGAGGGAAAATGGCCGCATTTCTCATAATGAACGAGAAGACGACGCCTGGCCTACATCTGCAAATGGTGAGGATAGGACAGTTTCTGAACTCTCAGCAGCTTTTTCTTGTCTTTTATTCATTTTTGTCCATAAAAAAATCTGCCTCATGCGAATATAGATCCGCTCTGCAATCGGATTTTTCTGCTGTTGATTTATAAAATGGCCCCTTTTCCACCTTTAAAGCCTCTCAATCGCAGAGCGTGTTTGTGTACGTAAAATTCAAAATTTCGCATGTTTAGTTGTTTTTTTGTTTACTTTTTGCAGACTTTCGTTGAGACCCACAGCAAAAGAAGTCTTCCAACTGGAAATGTTTTGTTAGCTACGTTGAAGGAAAAAAGGTTTTAAGAGCTAAAAAAATAAAATAATTATATATATATATATATATATATATATATATAATTTTAATTGGTCTTGTTCTAAACTCTACATGTGGACATGTATGTTTCAAGTTGGTGTTATGCTGAGGGTCTTGGCTTAGTGTTTTTTTTCTGAAGCATTTTCTTGCATACTTTTGATGCTATGTCCTTATTAGTTTGTCCCCCCTCCACCCCTCTTGAATAAGCAAGGCAAGGGACATCCCTGCTGTATTCTACAAGGACGATGCACTGGTCACGTTCTTGTGGATTGTCTTAGGGTGTTGGATATTTGATGCCGGACAAGTGAATCTGGTCCTATCTCAGTCTCCCTCCCACCCGCACAGGACTCGTGAAAACGGTTCCTGGGGCACAAAAGAGAGCTTTGGACAGCAAAGATGGAGTAGAGATGGATCACTCCTGACACAGGAAGCATTACCTTGAGGCGTCTCCCACGGGTCCTTCATCCTGCCCATCACACAAACGACTCCCGCCCTGACCATCACCAATGGATGGGTGCTCGGGGAGATCCTTTTACTACTGACTTGGGTATCATACAGAAGATGGCCTGGCAATTGCCTCTCGGGGGCTCTTCATGCGAATCAAAGATTGGTTGAAGGAAAAAGAGAATTTAGATGCAAGTCATCTTTATTTTGCTAAACAGCGTGTGTTTGAACAAGTCTAAATCTGACATGTGACATGGAACACTGAATTCTTTAGGTAGAGTCAGTGCTTGCCAGTTCAATACACCAGCCAATTTTTTTAAATGACTGTTTGGGAACATTTCAGATAATGTCCCGGTTTACCTGTGCCTGACTCATGTTGACCAGTGGAGACTCCGCATTAGTTATCAGGTTTGCTTCAACGTGAGCCCAGCCTCTTTTCCAATGTGAGTCGAGCATAATTATTCACAATAGTCTATTTAGCCACTTTTAATCCAGCTCAGTAACTACAACTGTCTCTCCAAACGCAATCAGTTCACCGAAATGGTTAGATTAGCACAAATGGCAGTATGTGACATGACAGTACAGAGGCAACACGTGATGTGGCCTTACACTCTTTAGGTTTTGGTGACGAGCTTGTTTTTTTTAACATTATCGAAAACAAACTTAATTGATTGATGCTATGCTCAAAAAAGCTCATTAAAGTATCAAATGCTAATGACATACTTAGGTTTACAAAGTTTTTTAGTCCGCTCGCAGGGTTGTAGAGCAATCCAGGTAGATTGTAGCAGCAAATTTTCCTCCGTCTCCAAAACGGGGATAATATTTTTAATTTTGCAGCATCAGCTATTGTAGATTCACTTACTCTACATTGTTCTGCCACCCTATTGGGTCAAAAAGTCTTCAAAATATATGGTCAACTTGGTTGTCGACCAAAAGTATCTATAAACGTATGTATGCCCTCAAGGCAGTGGTCTTCAAACTTTTTAATGCTGCTCCCCTCAGGGGGGGGGACGGGGATCATTGGCCCCCTCAGAATTTTACATACTTATTCTAGTTAATTGGCAGTGCTTAAATATGTCTAGACTTCTTTAAACATTGCAGTTTAGTTCTGCTACCATTTAAAAAATGCAATCAAATACATGATTGCCAAACATACTATTCTGGTCAGGCAGGCCTTACTATCGCGTACAAGTACCCACAATGTGATTATTAGAACTGACGGTGGGGGTTTTGAAGAATATTTGGAGTCCCTTCCCTTTTTACACATACTCCCACTTAGGATATAAATGACATACTTTGTTTTAACATGTTAGTGATAGCCCACTACAGAACCTTACTGCCGCTCATTTTGTTCAGCTTAAAACAAAGCAGTTATCTGCATAATGGAACTTTTGGCCAGAGCCTGTTGTTCCTCTCCGCCCCCCCCTCCCCCCGGATCCCTTGAGGCCCCCTAGGGGGGCCCGTCCCCCTAGTTTGAAGACCCCTGCCTTAAGGCATGTTAATGCACTGTGTAAAAAAAGATTTTTAACAACTCCTATTACCTAGCAGTTGTGTTTCGTATCACTTTAATGATCCTTGCGAAGGTGAGACAATCAGAAATATGTTTAAAGCGCGCACACAGGTATATTAACCCACTAAGCTAGCATACCAGCACTATAAAAGTTTTCGATATTAAGTTGGCAGCATGCACCTTATCAGCTCCGCCCCTCCCCTTTGCATCATTGGGGCCTCCAGTTTGAGGCCTGTTGTGGACTTACTTAGATGGTGGTGCAGTGAATCAACCCAAGTCTGTGTTTGTTTTTAACGCTGGTGTATGTCTCTTGACCGTGGTTCATTGTGCAGAACTTGTAAATGTGTTTATGTATTTTCACTACCAGTTTTTTTTTATTTTTATTTTTTATAAACGATCTTTATTGTTTTCCAAACAGCAGCACAGACAGGCTTTATTGTTCCCTTTGCTCCCCTCTTGTCCTGCAATGACTGTGTCAAAATCGGAGAATGTTCTTCGAAAGTTGGTTTGGTAGGTCAGCTGGCATGGACTGTGGCAACTGATCAGGAGACCGTGAAAGTGAAATAAATTCCGAATGCATAAGAGATTCTTCATTGATTTACAGGAAAAAGTTACGTTCTATAGCTAATTAAAGCACAGAAGTATGGCTGGTGCTTTTAGCGCGGTGCTGCAGAGAATACTGCATGCATAGGTTACGTTTTTTGGTTGTGCTCAATTTCTATTCAAAATGCAGGGGCTCGGAGTTTTCTGAAAAGCCTGCCCTTGTGCTGCCACATGCTGGGGTTGCCGCATACCATGGCTTCTTAGTCTTGATTCTAGCTCATGCGTCTTTCTTCCACCCCTCTACACTTCTTGTCCCTTTATCTGACTCTTGCTGGTTGTTTTCATCTCTGTTTTCTCGCTATGTCGCTGTTTTCTTACCTCTTCCACCTCCTTTCTTGCTATGTGCCGCTTTCTCTCTCTCTGTGTCTTGCTTTCTCTCTCTCTGTGTCTTGCTTTCTCTCTCTCTCTGTCTTGCTTTCTCTCTCTCTTGCTTTCTCTCTCTTGCTCGGGGCCACTTGCAACCACTGGCACAGATGTAGCCCTACTGTGGTAATTTTGTAAAGTAATGGAGGAGCAGTTGCTGTGTTTGGAAAGGTTTACGTCTGGCGCATGCTCTCCAAACGGGTTTAGGAAAGGGCATGGCCGTTAGGGTGACATCCCATGGTCGTCGATGAATCTAATTCCTGAGGTAGCGGAAGTGACATCATACGACTTTTGACCGCATCATCAGTCCCTTAGCCCCTCAACTGTCTTTGTGTGGAGCTGGGAGCGGTTAAGAGAATAGCCAGGGGTGTCAGCAACAGAACAAAAACCAATGCCAGGAGGAGCTGCTGAGCGCGAGCGGTGCACCGTGTGACGTAGGACAACTGGCAAGGAGGATTGGCTGCACTTTGTACCAGGTGTTCTATAAAGTAGAGACGGGAACAGAAGGCACATTCTTGAACTTCTGCCCAGCCGAACTTTCCTTGCGACCTCGCGCTTCGTCTTGTAACAGAAGGGTTAAGTGCTCTAAACATCGCCGCACATCACTGCCTTCCTGTGAAAGAAAAGAGCCTTTGTGTACAAAAGAAAACCCCAACAGCACGGAATTAAAAAGTTTGCTTTAAGGCTGACGCTAATAAGTCTACAAGCATTCGCCACAGTTCCACATCAATCGCGCATAATTTTGAATTACTTTATTTTTCTGACTGCTTTTTATTGCATTGTGAGTGACAGTGTACTAATGAGTTTTTTTTTTTTCCTGGAACGTTCTGTGCCGCGATTGGTCTAACAAGCCTTCCTTGTGCCCTCTTCCCTCTATAATCAGTAACCTGGCTTTAAAGTGTTTTCAGCAACAGGAATGCGTGCTGAAACAACTAGCTCTTTATCCTATGTTTCATCTGCTAACTTGCCCAGCCAGCTTTAGGAAGGACAGGCAAACCTAAGTAAGGGCGAGTGGGGGTGGATGGCACACTATCATCCGTTTCATAGATAGCCTACCTTTGGGCCCTAGATTTTACTTTCCCAAACCAATATGGCGCATGTGATTATGAGCCATGCGCGGAGTGAACGAGGAGAGGTGCAACGATTTGCAAAAGTTCTCTTGACTGGGGCTGTTGAGCGCGATTATATGAGTATAAAGGCATATGTTTGGGCGGGAGGGGGTGAGGGGGGGGGGAAGGGCACATATGGCCCCAGATTTGTAAATCTAAATTCACCTTTCTGAAATTTCCTCTTGCCCTTTTACAAAATGTAAAACTCATTGTGAACATTTCCAAACGATTCCTACTTAATTACGTTGCAACATTTGGTTTTATGAGCTTTAGAATGTGTGTTCAATGTTAAGTAAGACATGTTTAATACAAATCACTATTTCAAGGTGGCACTGGACCTGCTAGAATTTGTCATAGCCGTTCATATATGCCCAAGGTCAGAGCGCTACAACTGTAACTAGGCTGTCAAACCTAGGTTCAGATAAGTTTCCTAGCAGATTTTCAGAATAACCACATAAAAGATATAGTAAATGATTTGAAAATAATTGGCATAGTGGAATTCTGAGAATCTGGCGTGCATCCAGCCACCATGGCTCATGGACCTATGTTGCGCAACTCTGAGCTAAACAGACGCAATTTGTAACTGGTCAACTGCATTTTACACTATGACTCTGGGACTGTCAAAGAAACACTTTGTGCCACAGTTGCCCTCTAGGTTGGGTTTCCAGTCCACTTGCTGACGTAACATATTTCAAAATGAAAGTAAATTGCTGGTCCTCTTTTTACACTTATGAAGATTCCCAATTTGTGCTCTGGTGAAAATGTTGGTATGCTGAACTTTGTCAACGGCCTAATGGACTGTGCCGTCTTACTGCGCATGGCTGCCTCCATTGCTGCGCAGAGACCACAAGCTGATGCTGTATTTGGGGCAAGTAGCACCAATTCTGTTAAGTTAAACTACCCCTTCCCCTACCGGGCACGCAAACAGCCTCGTTCCCAGCCTGGCCAGTGGATCTAAACAACCCTTGCATCCCCCGCATCCGAACGCGCTTGCTCTGCATCCGTAATAATATAATCCTGGCTACTGCTCCATGCGCTTGCACTCATAAATGCATTGCTAACAATAAATGTGCTTTTGCTTCTTTTCTCTCTCTCTCTGTTCATTCCTCCAGTTTCACCTAAAGCCAAGGTTGAAGTAGAGTCGTATTCTGCGCACCATGGCGACTTGCTCCAGTTGCGCTGCAGGCTTCCGGATGATGTTCACAGCATCAACTGGGAGAAAGATGGGGTTCAGCTGGCGGAGACCAACAGGACGCGCATCACTGGGGCAGAGGTAGAGGTCAGGGATGCGGTGCAGGAGGACTCAGGGCTGTATGCCTGCATGACCCACAGGCCCTCGGGAACCGAGACCACCTTCTTCGCTGTTAATGTCTCAGGTTTGTAGCTTGTTTTGGACCTGGGCGCTTTGGAGAACGCCCCTAGGAACACCGGTGATGGGTGCAGGAGTCATTGTGGTCAGACCGTGACCTGTCTTTCCAGCACTGGATGAATGTGTCAGTAGACTTTGTGTTTCATTGCTGTCTGGGTGGAAACCTAGAATGTGGGAGGAGAGCAGAGCTCCAGGCTCACTCAGCCTGCCCGCTTCGTTTCCGCTCTTCCCAGGCATCCTGCTTGGTTTCCCTCTTCTTGGCAAAGGGACACAGTGCTACCAGCGACGTTTCCAACAGTCTTGGACACCACTGAATGACTGGCTTGCATCCTCTCTAATCTTCTTCAATGTGAAATTGTCCAAGTCACTTTGGTGCACCCCATCAGCTCTTACTGTTTCGTGTAAGGAGATGGGTAAGCACACTTTTCTACCAGTGGTCCACAAAAACGGCAGTGTGCCAGAAGTTGCATTTTTTTGCCCTATCACGAGCACCTGCCCTCCAATGACTTGCTTATTTAATCACTCACTAATCCACTTTGGTTTTTCCTAGCCTTGCCGATACGCCCCTCACCGTCATTGAGTGCTCGCCCCCACCTTACTATTTAAATGCCAATTTGCTGTTCTCAGTGACACGACTCTCCTCTCATCAAGACACATCCTCTCTTTTTCCCTTCTTGTGCCAACCCTTGAAAATCGCTCCTCTTTGTTACTCTGTTTTGACAGTTTCTCAGCACCACTTCCCCACCTGATACCATGTGAGGAGTAGCACAGCCGTACTCCTCACCCCATTACTCCTCCTAGTATGACAGGATAGCTTTCTTTAGCCATGTTACCTTCCCCTAACCTAGCCTCCACCAAACACCTGCTCCAGATATTAGGAACTATGATCTTGTAAACACATGCAGCCTTGACATGTTGGAATTTCACACACACAGCTAGAGACATGAATTCCTCTTCTGTGTGGTCTTCTTTTGTTTGTGCGTGTAAGTGTTGTCTACTCCAGGGACGAGTGTAGGGGGGCCGGCGCTTACCTGGAACCCCAGCCGCCCCCCCCATCCCCATCACACGCTCCAGGGTCTCCAGCCCTTTCTGCGCTCTGATATCTTTGTGCGTTTCTTGCTCCTCCCCCCAAGTAAGTCACCACTGTGAAATATTTGTCATGTTAATTATACAGGTCAAAGATTTTTTTGTGTGTGTTCTCGGACTGTTTTGTGTTACATCTTTGGTTGTGTTGCTCTGATTGTGTCTCTCTGAGCCTAAATTTCCCTGGTGCATGTTTAATTATCGGCCAGTAAAGTTTTCAGTTTGTCGGTTGCTACTAACTATTAACGTGTGCATTTTACCTGTGCTGTTGTTGAAACATTATGTCCTCTGTGTTGAGCAACAGAAGAGGTGGTGTGGGGGAGGGGGCAGTGCTTTTAAATGGAAATATAGAAGTGAAGGTACTAACTCTTTAGAGTACCTCTCTCTTTAAATGTTTTGCAGGAGTGCTGAGAAGTGCAGGTACCAAATTAAAGAAATGCAGGTAGGTACTCGGTAACAGTCAGTACCTGGCCATTTAAAGCACTGGGCATATGGCATCAGTCCTTTGAAACCGCGTGCCAGGGGAGTCATGAAAGGTTGGTGCCCACTGCCCAGAAGTCATTATGGGTTTGTGCCCACGGGCCGTAATGTGCCATGCGGGAAGACGCACGACTTCAAACCTTTGGAACAAAGTGCCACCTCACGACGACCCTGTTTAGAACCGATCTTAAAATATCGAGGTATTTATGGTTCACAAAAGAAACTGAAGTTAGCGCCGCTCTCGCATTTTTAACGGCCAATGGCGTTGAGATTTTATTCTTTTTGTTGTTGTTGTTGTTGCTAGAATGAACCTGTGCATGCTGGGCGGGAGTCGGGCTGAACGGCGCTCTGCTTTCCTTGTCCAGCCTCAGCTGGGTTCCTCGAGGGCCGCCGAGTACAAGTCTTCCTGCCCCGGGGCAGGAAGGCCGACCCTCGAGCGCCGCGCATTAATCCCGTGCTCTGACAGCTGCACACGGCCCTCGCATCCCTGCTCGGCCGGGCCGGGCCGGAGTGACGGCTTGTTTGCCAGGAGTGTTTAACCCTTTTTCTCCAGGAACAATGCCCAGAGGGACCGCACATCCAAAAGGCAGCAGGGAGCAAAGAGCAGGCTTTCCGGAAGACATAATTGGCGGGGTGTGCGGGGAGGAGTGAATGTTTACTGGGCCCTTTCACATCTGGCTATGCGCTGGGTAGGCCTTGCTCCGTGAAGGTTGGCGTGTGTTGTAGAAGTGTCCTGTGGGGGCTGGTAGGAGGGGAGGGGGGGACAGTGCAGTAGAGGGCCTCATAGTATAATGCAAGACCGGCCACCAGCCTCGCCTGTCGCTTCCTTCTAGCCCGATTCTGTAAACCTTCAATCGAAAAAGCTTTAAAAAGAAAATGGTTAGCAGGTAGGATCTCAGTCTTCTCCCTCCCTCTTTAATAAAAGTATAATTTGGTGCCGGACCCGCTGGAGGCTTTGTGGAACTAAACTGAGAGGATGCCTTTCCGGAGAAATCTGATGCTGTGCAGGACAGGGACTCTCACAAAATGGTGGCAACGTAACTGCTTTTGACCAATCATTAGAATGCATTGGGGAAGAAGGATATTAATGGAGTTTATGGTTACCCTTCTACCACTCCTCATCCTCCTACACTTGCACTTGGTATGAGCTGATGTCTCTATTTGTCTTTTCCCCGCCTCTCCAAAAAAACCCTCCTAACTAAGGGCCTGATTACGATAGTGGTGAACCCGCCACCGTTCACCGCCATTGTGAGGCCAATTTCCACCGCCAGATTGTGATGGTGGGCGGTGTGCGGGCGGAAAACCTGACCGCCACGGTTCCGACAGAAGCAATCATTACGATTGCCTGTCGGACCGCCCGCATCCTCACAATGGTGGCGGTGCCTAGCAGGCACCGTCCGCCAGATTAGAATGCTGGATCCCCGGCCATGGAAAGGCTGGCGGGGATTGACTTTGGGGGCCCATTGCGGCCTCCCCTCAGGCAGCAGCAGTTTTGATTTGCACTTGGGGGGGCACCTACATTTCCCTGCACCATGTGGCAGGCACCGCGTGGTGCCTGCCACGTAGTGCAGGGAAAAGCAAAACCTGCCTTTTTAGCATTGCGGGGGGTGCTGCAGCCAGCAGCACCCGCTGCAATGTTAAAAATGCCTTTTACGGTGGTGTGGTGGCGGCCGCATTGTAATATCATATGTGGGACCGCTGCCTTATAGGCAGGCGGTCCCCATCACCGGGACGATTTTATCTCCGTTTGCCTTTCTGCAATTGTTTCTTTGTTAATGTTCTGCTCTATTTAGTGAGCTGCCTTCAAGCCTTGAAGCAGGAAGTGACAGGAAGAGAGCAGAGATGGCAGCCTCTTGGCCCATTTTGACTCTTCACAGCAGCACATTCAAAGCATGTATGTTTGTTGCGGGTGAAAATTGAGAAAAAAATCCAGCTTTATTTTTCCGTCTTTTCCTACTGCAACAGATGTGTCAACTGGGTCTTTTTTTCCGTTCTCTCACATACCAATTAAAAAATTGGAGGCAGGACCCAAAATCGAAAATAGCCCATGTAAGATATGTTTGAAAAAAAAGTTAACGTAAGAGGGATGCAAAGAGTGTTTTTAGTGGTGATTCAGGCAGAAGTTAAAACATTTAATAACAAGGAACCACAAATAAAATTTTTGAGCACAATTGACAGGCCCTCGTAACCCTGCAACGAATAAACCAGTACTGACCGGTCTTATTCTCAAGGGGTACCATATTGGAGTTGGTGTTAACAATTTGCCAAGAAAAGTGAGATTTATGAAATTTCAACTTGTGGGTTAATCAGAAGGCAGATGCTTTATTTGCTATATGCAGGTCATGGGGAACTAGGGTGTAAATGCATCAACAAAATGTACCCATCCAATTTCCTCAGGTTAACTGTGTCTAAGGATTGATATGGGTGACATATTTCACTTGCGCTCTTGGTAGAGCGTTGTTTTTCTCCATTTTAGAACCGTAAGTTTCACCTAGGCGAGGAGTCCTCCATACACAATTTCCTTATTTTTAATCGTTCTGTAATAAGGGAACAGCAACCACTCTTTGTCTGACATTTTTTCCCTCGATTGGCCAACGTCCTGCACCTACTGAGACATGGACACAAGACTAACTCACCAAGCTGCCATCTCTAACCCCCAAAGCCTGATAGCAGGGTTTTTGAAGCAGAAGCGTGTTTTATGCAGTGCGTTACATGAATGGAAGCACACTATCGCATACCCCACACACCTTTGATATCTGGCCGCACGGTTTTCCAAACTATTTTGTAAGCTAATATTTTTCTGGTCAAGAATGTTCTATTATTCTTAAGTAAGATTGTGCAGCACTTGGAGCATCAAGCAGTAAGTAGTATATAACATTTGTTTCTGTTCGTGTGCCCCGTATGTGGTCTGCATTTTTGTCTGCACATATTTCATGCGGGCATGAAGTGTATCCTGATGATGGGTGTCCTGGCAGAAGCTGGACACAAAATAAACTTTGACCAATCTAACTGGAAATTGTACAGTAACGAGATAGGACCCTATTTTACTGTCATGTAATGTTTTTCAGCCTGAGTTTATCATTTTGAATTTTGGGTTATTGCCATATTATAGTTCAATTTTCTTATTCTTCCATCAGAATTCCACTTTTCAAGCTTGCGAGTGAGCCTCTCCTCACTCCTGTTTAATCAGAAAAATTCCCAGTGCAATTCTCGCTAATTAAACATACCCACCATTTTCTTTTTGTCCAGATGCACTCCCTTCAGTTGAAGATGATGACGACGATGATGAAAAATCGTCTTCTGAAGAAAAGGAGGCGGAGAATTCAAAACCAAACCGTAAGTATTTTTTTTCGTTTGCACACGTTGCAGTTTTGTTGGCGGTGCTACTGTACCTTCTCTGCACAGTGACTTCCAGAGAGACCTTGAACCCTACTTTTGTATTCATTTCGAGGCTGTTCCCCAAAAAAACACCTTGAAGGAATCAGAAGGATTGGTATTACTAGGCTTTGTCAAAGTGCAGTGTGAAACCTACACAATGCGTGGTGCTGTGGCTTTATACTCGCTGATTGGGTAAAGTGCAGTATTTGCACAACTTTTTGCTTGGAAGTTATGTTTTCAGAGTGAGCGTACTAGATTAAATTTTACAGCCATGAGCCTTAAGAGCCAACCACCTCACCTGCCAATAGCCTTCAGTTTTTACTTTTTAACTTAGTATCATTCCCCCCCCGGGGGCAAAATTATTCAGCAGAGGTATGTGGAGCCCGTTGAAATGGAGTAAGATGTTTCAATGAGTGTTGTTCTAACTAGTGACTATTCTGTTGAGGGTCATTAATGATAGGTTTTATGTAAAGTTTGGTACAGTGTTTTTTTTGTTTTGTTTTTTTGTTTTTTTGTTTCTGAACACAGTAGTGGTCAAAATCGGACTATGCCCAGTAGGGGTTTGCTCAGTATTAAGGATCACTTTTAGACTGTTCTACCTGCAGCATCGTCCAAGCAGCTTGTCGTGTGGAAAAGGTGGACTTTTAGCTGGCTTCTTTGTAGCAGGTTGTCTCTCCTATAGGGGCCTGTTGGGGGCTTTTTTAGAGAGCCGTTCTCCTTTGCCCGTGAAGAATCATTTCCTGAATCCTTGACCCTTCATGCTGAGTTGAGATGTTCTCCGTTTTCCATTCAGCAGCAGAGGGAGAGATTCCAAGGCATATATTCTTGAGACCTTAGTTCGAGCTGAATCCTGTGTTTGTCGCGGGCAGGTTTAGTGTGGGGTTCGAAACCTGCTCTCCGGATGTCAGGTTGAGTCTTGCACCTTTTTTTTTTTTTTTTGCACGTCAGACCAAACAAAGAATCCCCACCGCTGCGGGTTCTGCTGTGAGATGCTGACTGTGGACTGTAGAAACTCTGCCCCCCACCACCAGTCTTCACTAGCACAATGAAGAGGTCCGGACACCTGCTGACAAAGCCACATAAATGGCGGTGAGCAGTGGTTTTGAGTTTTGACCCATTCACGCCTTGGGCTTTTTTTTCCCATTCATATTTCAGTCTAAGGTCATTGTTGTGTGGCCCACAGTGAGGGAGTTGACAGCAGCACTTCCGAGCCCATCCTACCACACCATTAGCCTATGAACGGCCATTGATGGACAGTAATTGGGGGTTTGTGGGGTTCGATTTAGTATTTGAGGAAGCCTTGTTGGTCTCAGCAGGCTAATAATTAGTGGCGCAGATGGATGAGCAAGGTTCTCAGAAGGGCATGACCTGAATCCTGTGCCTGGGGAGTTTTAGGAAGAGATCCCTGTATCTTCCCTTTACTTCAGCAGCCCACAGAGGGACCCTCCTTACTGTACATTCATGCTGCCACTTCACACTCTAGGACAGGGGTGCCCAACGTAAGCCAGAGTTGTTGGATTCAAAGAAGATTGTCTGGGTGGCCACTGATTATATCTGGTCATTATAGTCATTGTGTGGTAATCTGGCAGGTTTCCAGTCTTTGCGGGCACACCACCCACTGCACGTTTCATTTAGAGGTGACGTACCGAGGAGGAGTGTCGGGGGGGGCAAATGTGAGCCTATGCACATATCGATTCCATTGTGATTTATGAACATAGTAAAATCAGAACAAAAATTACCAATCCCTCTCCTGCCCCAGCCTACGTCATCTGCCTTCATGTGATACCTCTCGATCAAGGGCTGTACCCAATACTCTGACCAAAAGCAGTGGATACAAATAACTCGCCATAGAGCGTTTGTCCGTAATCTGAAGAGAAGCAGAGTTCATTTCAGACATCATGACACGCATCAACCCCTCCAGTAGCTTCAGTTTACAAGACTCCCCTTTCCAAATGGCTTTACTGAGTGTCATGTGTCCTCATCCTCCATGTCAGCCCCCAGACAGCCACCCACTACATTCTGTCAGCCTTCAGAACACATCACCACAGACAGACCACCTTTTAACATTCACTGTCAGACAGTAGCAGCTGCTACCAAACGGCGATGGGGGGGGGGGGGGAAGGGGGCAGGCAGTGCGAGGGGGGGGGGGCGGAGGGAATTAAAAGAAGGAAAAAAAACTTACCTGGATACGGCCGACCGGCCACCGCCTCTCCTCGGTCCTCTTCTCTTCTCCCGGGCAGCAGGAACCAGGAAGCACTTGCAGCAGCATTGTGATTGGTCTGAGCACTGTGGTTCAGCATTCAGACAGGGGCTGGGAGGCTGTGCATGTTCACCACCCACTCGGTAATGCAGCCTGGGTGGAGAACATGCAAAGTGCGCATGAAAGCCCCACCCCCCAACCAACTGAGCGAGTACGGTTAAATAAATGATGATAACGTTGCATTATTATCATTTTGTTTTTCCGTTTTGAATTGCTTAGTGAAGGAGTCGCCGCTAGTGTCAGATAAGTGTTGTTGAATGATCATCTATTTTTGAATGAAGGCTCACCGCTACCAACAACTGTTTGTTTTAGCTTTTTCTACTTAATAGATTTAGTAGAGTTTTTTTGTTTTTTATAATAAAAAAAAAATGCAAGATTTCTTTATTTTATTTTGTCTCCATAAAGTTCTTGATGGGAACACCCCTGCTGACTGCCAATCATTCAAATCTCCATATAGGAGAGTCTTAGCCAGCCCACAAAGCTAGCTCGCACCAGCTATAATTTAAGAGAAGCAACTGGCAACTTGCCCTGGAGATCTCATCAGTATGTGATTCATTCCAAAATGTATTTAGACATTCTCATCGAGAAACAGCTACTGCAAATTCCCTGCATATAAACTCCATTTTGCAGAATAAATCTCTACTTCCAGCTAGATGCTCTGCGTTATTCTACCGTCTAGTGCCGTAAGAGAATTTGGCATACAGTTGACTATATCCCCATACTCGACTGTGGTACATCTGTGCATCCTTCTGAGCACTTAACTCTTGAATGATTTTCTATTAAACATCTGAACTTCGCTTCCTAAAGAGCTGTGAAAAAATGCAAAAGCACTGTGTTGAACACTGCTGCACTTGACACATTTCATGGAACATATGGGCTGTGGTTTCTCCACTCGCCATGTGTTCTTAAGGGCCGCTGCTTCCATCTGTGCCACCCAGCTGCTGTTCTTGGAAGCACCGGACTGCACTTTGGGAGAACTTGAAGGATTCGTGGTTCCAAGAAGAAGTAAGGCATCTGTTTGTGTCTCTGGTTCCCTCTATCCTTTGGGTGAAACTGGTCATCTTTTTTCCCCCCCACTTGTTGGCTGACCCTTTGTGATCGACTGTCCTCTTTTATCAAAATAACGGCTATAGCCTGGTTTCTTACGCTTGCATCTGGCTTGAAATTTGATTGATTGCTCCAGCTGCTGTTTTCGAAAACACAAGTCATGTGGGATGCAAAGCAGGAGTCTAAACTACATGGTCTGCCGCTCAGAGCTGGGTTTGTGGACTCCTGAAGGCTTCCCACCGCAATGGCAGAAAATAGAAGTCAGAAGCTTGTGGTCACATTGTGGGGCATTGTGGTCGATGTCCACGCCTTCAAGAAGGGAGGGGCGCTGAAGTTGGATTCATTGTGTCAAGAAGTTCGTCACATTGCTGATCTGCTATTAACATCCAAGAATCAATAGAAGGAATACATCTGATCACTTACAGGGAGGGTAGCAGACGGTACATATGTGGGTTTTGTTATTTTTAATTTACATGGAAGGTTGTGGTATTAACTAAAGTGTAGAGATTTTGCCATGTGTGAAGCTCAGAGAATGTGCACCAAACAGGTCTCATCTGCATGTACCAGCACTCTACAAATGAAGCAGTATGAAAGAAAAAGTGTACAGATAGTTTGCAACAATTGTTATACAAACCCGTTTCATTTTAGGAGAGACCACATCTTTGATGGCGTTCTAAATACAAATGACTTTGACATGGCAAGTGCCAAGAAAAGTGCTCCCCTAAGGTGGCTATGGTCCACTTCAAACCTCTGGAGGCACTGTTATACCACTGTCCACCCTGCAGCAAGGGAGGAGTGAGAGAGGAGTTGTCCGTGACCTGCACTGGTTACAGGCAGCTAGATAAATACCCATTGGGTCCACACAGAGGCAACCTAGGAGAAATGCATGGCATGTACTTGTTAAAACCACCAGCTAAATGTCCATTAAGTCCACACCGGAGTAAGAGGAGCTATTTGTCCTTAAAGATATTTAATTAAACATAGCTTTTAATTTCCAGGCAGATGAGCCTCGATATTGGGTTATATTGCCCGAATCAACCCTCTTGTGTGCGATTAAATGTGAGACTGCGATCTAGATATTAACGTATCGGCACTATATGGTTCGCCCATTCTGAAACGAAGGTTTCAGCGAGAATGACTGCTAGTGGACCTTTTCTCGCTTTTTGGGTTTTCCATCCTCTGTACCACAGTTAAATTATAGGTTGTTTGGTTTGCTGGTAGGCTGGTGCTGTCCTATGTCTTCTGCCTTTGGCTGCGTTTTGATTTGCTATGGGTAACTTCTAAAGGTACAGAGCTTTTGTTGAGCATTTTAAGGGACTGTACCCTTATATCTTGTGTGTCTTCAGTCCAAGTCAGATTTAGTGGGCAAGTAGATCTAGTCTGCTCACCGTCTTGCTTTGGGCAGCCTTGCTCCTCTCTAGGATAGGACTGCCTTGTGTACACTATCATGGTCGCCCTGTACCCTAGTTGGCGCCTTGTCTGGGCAACCGGCAGTCTCCTAGTCTTGGTTTTATTAATAAATGCCTGCCACAACTGGGCATGTTCTCTCGAGTACCAACACTAAAGGATTATGGTTGGGGCGCTTTGGTTGTTGCACTTGTGAGGCTATTGTACTGAGAGGAAATGTTGCTGAGCATTATGATTCGTAGAAAGAGCTGAGAGGTGCCATATAGTGGCGTACAGCGGTGGGTGCGGAGATTTCCAATGTGCAGAAGGGAAAATGGGTCATTATTAGGTCCTCATAAGCAGGACTGGTGTAAGGCTCTCCATATGTTGTATGAAGTCTACCAGTGGATGGAGTAATAATCTCTTACACTTTCAAGGGAAGGAATTAAAAAATACTATGAGGGTTCAGCCTCCTGTTTACTGCGGACAGCTCGGAATAGTGTCAATAAGTTATCCGGTACACCCAGGTAGACTCACTCGGCCTGTTCTCATTGTCTTGCTGTGCTATGTGCTCAAAGAAAGGAAGATACTCCGCTGTATTCAGTTACCTTTGTGCTTTCTCATGATCTGCTATAACAAAGGCTGCTTTTACCTTCTTGTCCCTCAGGTCCCCCCTTTAACCTATTCTGTTGCATAAATGTGAGTTACTACATAGAAATTTGAAAGTGTATCCCATGCCCCGAGGGATGAAGTATCTCCCTTACACCTCACAGCGGCAGCAGGTGTCAGTGTGTGGCCATCAGTGCAGTGCAGTGCAGGGCAGGTTAGCAGGTAGCTCTTAAAAGCGACTTTTTTGTGGTGGTGGTGGGGGGTCATTGATAGCTGTGCAGGAAACCAACAAATGCAGTGAGTATTGTGTATATCCGCTTTCATGTAAGTGACGCCCTCCAGCAAACTATGCCTTTGCAGCACCTAACCGGAGAATGAGGAGCAAGGCTTGATTTTCAGGGCCCAGTGGGGTGTGGGGGCGAGGTATACTGAGATTCAGAGGCAGGCTGGCCTGTAGTGAACTTGTGAGGATTTCCACCCAAGTCGCTGGTGAAATTCTGCTAGGACCGATGCAAAGTAAGTTGTCTATTTGACGCACTTGACGTGAATGACTTAGTCAACCTTTCCGGCAACCTGCATAGAAACTTTCCTTTTTTTATCTGATGGACAGTGCATTTTCAGATAGCCATTTTTCCCTCATCCTTTAATGGGCTGCTTGAATATGGCAAATCGCCATTTTCCAAACCATCTTTTTTTTTTTTTTTTGTAATATGACCATCCTAACATGACTAGTTCTTGCAATATGTGGAGGACGTGATGAAGTCGAACAATCCCTGTGAATCATTCTGTCAATTGCATAACTTCTAACCACAGACTGCAAACGCCATTCGAACATGTGATGGATTTGAGAGGCTGTTATTACACAAACTTGTCGGTCCCGCCTGTCGTTCATTTATAGGTATTCCTCCTTGAGCTTTAGCGTTGAGTGCAAGTTTGATGTGCTGACGCTGCAGTCTGAGAGCTTGCAGCTTGTGATGTTGTAAATAACTAATTGTGCACTCTCCTATGCTCGAAATATTGCTAGGTGTTTTTCATTGTAGTTTTTCTAATAAATTAGCTTACATCCCCGAAAACCCACAAAGCAGCAGAACATAGACGTCATGTTAAATTGCTTTTGCCATTGGGTTCGGAGCGAATTACTAGTCCTCCGTAAAAGTACTGCCCACCATAGAAAAATGCTGTGCAACAAAGCCTGGAAAAAGCTTGAATCAGGGATTTTATGAGGGCGTCCTACTAAGTAAGGCCTCTAGATGCTGTAAAAGTGAAAGGAGAGAGTCGTTGCCGGTCTGATCACAATTTAAAGATGTATTTGCCAGCAGAATAGAGAAAGCGAGTTCATATAAGTATTCGCTGAGAACGATCTGTTATCCTTTGTTTTTGAGGTTGTGCTTAGCTTTTTTAGGGCTGGCTTTATTCAAGACCGTTTGATTTTACTAAAGTTTTTATGTATTATACTTATCCTTAGGGACTTTCGGTTACTCCTATTCATGCATTTATCTGTTAGTTTCATTCACATATTTATTCTGTTCACTATAGCGTACAGCGCAGGGCAGTAACTCAGCCCTCTTTAGTCATTGGCAAACTTTTCTCTTAGTGGCCAGATTCTGCCTTGTCACACGAAGCACATCCACACCAAAGTAATTCCCTTAAGTGCCAGGGACCACTATGGCACTGTGTTCTTCTTGAGACCAAAATAAATGTTTGCTTTTAACCAATGTTTAATGTATTTTTTTCGATTAAGGGCCAAGTGATTTTCCCCCAACAATGAAGGTTTGCAAAAACCATAACGAAACAAAGCACAAACTGATCATGTCAAAAGGCAGGCTCCCAACGCCTGACCATTGCTTTGCCAATGCCTGTTTATTTGAGGGTGCACCATAATCAGTGGGTCTTGCAAATAAGGTGTATGAACTGCATGTCTACCAACTCCTCCTCTTGAAACTAGTATGAGAGCTGAAACTGGTTGATTAATTGGTGTACGGTTCAAGAGAATGTCTGGCACAGCATTTTCTGTTCGCTGTGATTTCTTGCATAATATTTTTCAAGGCCTAAATAAATACGTTGGAGTAATCAAGCCTGAAACATCATTGGCGACCACTGCAGCTGTTTATATATTTCAAAAGCCCAAGGCTCCCTTTAGGATCAGACTTTATTTTTGCTCCCAGTTTCCACCTGAATGAGACTGGAATGTAAGGCAGTTCTTATAGAAGACACCATCTTGCTTCAGTGTCTAGCGTCCTGGTGTGTTCTCGTATTCTAATGAGTTCCATACAAACAAGTTCAATTCATTGAGTGGGCCATAGTGGGGAAAAGGTGTTAAAAATATAGATCGCTAGAATGTTTGGGTGACTTACGATTTGAGGAAGTTTTCTGAACTTTAAAATTCAGGTTCTGCATCTATACAGAGAGATGTGGGTCGATTTATACATTTTGTTCATGCTCTACAGTGGAAGCCAGGTCCCCAATGGAGAGCATGCATTTTTAGTTCTCCTGCTCCAGCTAAAAGCATTGTAAAAGAAAACTTATATGCCACACATTTTGCTTGTCTGCATCTAACAGCTCTTGAAATTTTTAAATCCATTCCAGATCCTCAGGTGCGTTTTTAATATTAAAGACACTTTGTGTGTAGGTCTGTGGATCTTATGATACATGAATAGCTCTTAATGAGGGGCCTACAACCCCTGAAGATCTGTAAAATGCGGAAGTGAGTGGGGGTTAGGTGATCTCCCAAATCCCCAGCAATTGAAGTGTTGAAATTCACAATCCTAAATTTACCTGCAAATATCCAGGCTTTGCTCGAGTTTCACTGAGACCTTCACAAATATTTACGATAAACTTTTAAGATGTTTGCCCTGGCCACTCGTGCAAATTCTGTTCTTTCCTTATTCTTGACTTTAATTGAGAGATTCTTTTCAGCAGATCTAACCTTGTTTTGTTTTGTCTTGGGTTTCCTTCTGTAGCTGTGGCTCCATTTTGGGCTAATCCTGAAAAAATGGAAAAGAAGCTTCATGCTGTTCCAGCTGCAAAAACGGTGAAGTTCAGATGCCCAGCTGGCGGTACCCCTTCCCCCACACTCCGGTGGCTGAAGAACGGCAAGGAGTTCAAGCCTGATCACCGTATCGGTGGATATAAGGTACAACAGTCCTCTGGCATCGGACTGATACTTAAGCATGTGAGTGGGTGGGCTCGCTTTCAATCCAGTAAGGGAGCATGAGCTGAGAGTGAAGCTAGTGTAATTAAGCCAAAAAGGTTCTGTGGTTGAATGTCTTATTGATTCAGCGATTAATTTTTAAAATAAGTGCTTGGGCCCAAGCTACTTCAGGCTTCCACTGCAACTGCCGCCACCTACAGCTAGTCGATTGACAGTGCCAGCTTTATCTACTAACGATCACACTTAAATAGGTGTGACATCTTGGACCAGTCCAGGTCACCTGAAACTGAAGGGACGTTTATCATGGTTATCATATTTCTAAAACTATATTAAACAGTATAACGCTCCACTAACGTGGACTACTTCAGCTCACCTCAAACCTTGGGGACAGCCTATTTTTATTATATATTTAAAACAATATCAAACAGGAAAATGTTGCACTTGATGTGCTCTTCTGAACATGTAGATACACAGCACCACCATGTGGTGGACTTTGAAAAATACATGCCAGTGTTTAGAAATGAACGCCGGCGCGGAGTGCCTGAAACACCGGCCCCAATTAGGCATAGTATGAAGTGGCCTCCCCTTTCTCACCAGTTGCTCTATGATGAACTGATGTACAATTATGTGCTATTCTGTCTTTTGCCTGTACCGACAGCTAAGCAGATGAGTTATGTCTTCACTCTGCATTTTTTTTTTAAATTCGAGAGTTGGCTGCTTGGCCATCTGGAATACTGCAGTACTGCTATACAGTTGAATGGTAGAGCATAAATGCCCCATCTTCATTTTAGTTGCCTTGCTAAAATGTTATGGGGTTGGCATTTGCATAGCGCACATTTTGTCGTTGGTACGACATTCCAGCACTTTCAACTGCGCTGTGGTTTGCAACATGGATGACAAGGTACAATTGCAGACCGGAGTGTTCTTGAGCTTGTGGTGTTTTGTTGCGTGTAATATATTCTGGTCATACTCCCAGGTAGGTGGTTGTAGCTTTTTCCTTGAGCTGTTTGTGTGTATCACGCATCTTCATGTTTGATATGTGCTCATTGCCTTGTGAGGAGGCAAGTGCTGTTTGGCACCACGGTGGTCAGCTTTTGGGCATATCGAGCCATGGTTGATGCTCAGTAGGAGGTTTTGTCGGATGTGTTCTATAGACTGTGAATGTGTGGTATATCATGGTGCGAAGTGCTGTTGGGTACTCGGTGATAGTCGACTATTTAGCCTATCTGTGTTGTGTTATGAAACAGGGTGTGTATGTGTCCATGACGTAGCATGTGTATTGTGTCCTAATTATTCGTGATCCTAAAGAGTCATGGTAGTTCAAGATAATGCAAACCTCTGCTTTGTTTTGTTGCGTGTTTGAAAGAGTACGTTCTACTATGTTTGAAGCTTGAGTTGGGCATACTCTTTTGAGTCACAGAAAGAAAAACAATATAGAATGAAAGTCCTTGAAAAAAATTAATAGGGGACGTGGCACAACTGTTCTCCATGGAACACGTTATTTTTCAATCCAGAACTAACTCTTCAGCATTCATTGGAAGGTTTTTAACAGAGGTATTTGGAAATGTACACTTGGCGCATGTTTTCCAGTGTTTTATCAAATGCCTTCATTGATTTTACATAGATATTGTTTTGGATTCTTTGTGGTTTTTTTCTTTTCTTTTGCAGTATTCACGAACATCGCTTATTTTGGGTGTAGTTTCTTACATTACCATACTGTTGTCAAAAATAAAATGTGTGTGTGTGTGTGTGTGTGTGTATATATATATATATATATATGTGTGTATGTATGTGTCAATGTGTATATATGTGTGTGTGTGTGTATATATATATATATATATATATATATATATATATCTATCTATATATATATATATATATCCAGAAAACTCCGCTACGTTTTGATTCCTCTTCAAAAACGGAGCACGGACCACATAGTCTTTGCAATGTCTTTTTATTTTTCCCCAAACACCTCTACAGCCATGACGCGTTTCAGCCCTGCCCCGGGCCTTGATCACACATATATATATATATATATATATATATATATATATATATATATATATATATATATATATATATATATATATATATATTCTAGTCCATATTGGATCAACTGCACACAGAAAGAAATGGTCGAAGCAAATGTGGAAGGTGAATACACTTCTCTTTTAGGGCAAGGCAGCGCGTCAACCAAAATAATAGTGAAAGGATTGGAAGCCAAGTCCAAACTGTGCACAACTCGTAAGAACTTAAAATGAAAAACTGGACGCTGATGTATCTTCTGAATTCTACAAAAGGAGTAAGGAGTTCTAATGACAGGCTCCATTAACTGAGTGGTGAGGCGGCTGACCCTCCCAAGTCTTGCAGGGTTGCACAGAACTTTTACTGGCCCCTACTAACATTTTATAAGCGATCTGGTGGGCTAGTGTGCACTTGTACACACCAGCACAGTTAGCCACTGTTGCTGCGGGATGCTGGCGACAGTCATGGGTTCACCCACCCGTCCTTCAGCGTATGCCTGCACCACATCGTAAGGACAGTTTGGGGGTGCTAAAAAGGGTATTCATCTGCCTGCGGGCAGATCTTTTACTTATACTTCTAGTCCATACAGTGGCGTAGCTAGGCACTCTGCCGCCCGTGGCGGTCCCTGCCTTCCTGCCTGTTGCCGCCGCGCTGAGGGGGGGGGGGGCGGTGCTGGCGATGATTTTTGCGGCCCCCTCCGCCCCCCCTTGCTACGCCAGTGAGTCCATAACTTCCTTAAACACAGGGCCACTGGAATTAAGCAATGCTTCAGCTTTTTTTTTTTTTTTTGCATTATTATGGATTTGCCGCATTACCACATAAATATAATCCATCATCTGCTGCATAATCTGCAGATTATAACAAAAATGTTTGTTTCTAGCGCCAACAGATCGAAAATTACTAAAAATGTTGCAGCGTGTGTTTGTGCAGTGGAAGGCCCTTTGCTAAGGTTATCTGGTCATCTTTCAGTTGCTTACTTCTGTATTGAGTTGTTAAACTGGTACTGATGAAGTGAAATGTTTTCCCAGGCAGTAATGCCATGAGTAAAAATGACAAAATAATTAAGCAATACTATCAAAAAATGTGCTGCGGTATACCGCATACTTTTGCCTTTCTTGTGGCATAATTTAGTCAACCCTGCTGCATAATTTGCTGCAGGGTTCCCACAACCACACTCCCACCAGCCCTCTCTTCTTGTGTTAACAACCTCAGGAGACACCCGTAGTCCCTGTGGAGAAATGGGTAAATATGGTAACATATAACAATGTCTCAACGGGAATCAATAAGGGGCTAAACTTAAAGAAATAACTTAATTATAATATAACTTCATTATAATATATATTAAATGTTAACAAGGACATAATTTATTGCAGTAATATTGTCAGAAAAGGACAACCAGATCAGAGTTGCGTAAATCAAATTGCAGCCTATCTCCTTGGTGCATCATGAATGCAGGCACACGTTTGTTGTCTGCACCCCTTGTTATGCTGTGCACATCAGCATAGACCAGCAGCCCCCAGAACCTGTGTGGAGGCTGTTTAATAACAGATCAAGTTGTGTATAAGGTTACATTTGCTTAATTGTACCTGGATCTACCAACCTTCCCGTGGTGGTTGCCATAGATTGCTGGGGACACGTGCGTAACGAATCTTGAGGGGGCCCCCCTGTAAGGTACATGGAGGGGCCCCCGCTCCGAATTTAATCCGGAGATCTCGCACCATGGTACTGTGCTGAGGGGGGCCCCCAGCAGCTCGCCCCCCCCCCCGCGCTGCAAGGGTCTGTGTCATGCCACTGGCTGGGGACTGTTGTTAGTCTTACCATTCGAACAAAACACCTTCTGTGTCCCTCCTGGTGGTGCAGAAATGATTTGCTTCAGGTGTAAATGACACTGGAAGTGCTGGGATATTACAATCAGCATTGTCCCACCGAGAACCCGATACTGTAATGAGGAGATGGCTTTCTAGCAGTAAAACAATAGGGGTGGAAGCAGTTCAGCCCTCGGGTTAAAGGTTTCCATGGGAAAGCTTTGTCGCAGGCTGGCTCAAGCTTCTTGTGTTTAAAAAATGGATTGATTGTACTACACACTCCTGAACCTGTGGACATTCATCAATCGTGCTGTCGACCCTTGTAAGGCATCTTAGATGGCGGTAGCAGGGTTGTGTTGCTTCCATGGGGTCCTTTTGCTGCCTTCAGTAGGTTTTGCTATTGCCCCCTACACCAGCAGTGGTGCACTCA
Source organism: Calotriton arnoldi (assembly GCA_963921515.1). Classification (NCBI taxonomy): domain Eukaryota; kingdom Metazoa; phylum Chordata; class Amphibia; order Caudata; family Salamandridae; genus Calotriton; species Calotriton arnoldi. Next base: position 618,250 of record CAWUFW010005077.1, on the reverse strand, counting down.
CCACTCAATGTCCGAACTCCTCTATCACATAATTAAAACAAGCATTGGCATAGCCAATAGGTCTCGCCTTTGGGACCTTATAAGTGGTTAGTCATGCAGCACATTATCCTGGGTGCTGTGCCGCCATGGATTAAAGCATTGTCAGGCTTGCCAGCAAAGAATGTCATCCAGCTTCAACTGTGTAGGGGAAAAGACTCTAAAAAATAATAATAAAATAAAAACGAAACACAATATTACTTATCTGGCATTATAGGTCTTAGAAAATGTTTAACTTTTAAACTGATTGCCAAAGAATGTTACATTTAATTGTTTCCAACAGGAAAGGGGGACGGGGAGATTAGGTACTTCTAAGTAATTAATGCATATTTGAAAAAGAGCAGGAAGTCTAACAAGATGCTTACACAACTTTTTGTAACGGAACATCAGACTTTGCACCACTGGACCAGCATTTGCAGATTGGGGAAGTGACTTAGGAATAATTGTGATGAATGCTAAACGCATAAATATGCAATGTGGTACTGGGTAATTCTAAATTTAGTTAAATATGTAGAGAAATAAGATTTACATACATTGATTGTTGTGCCTTCCCAGTCCATAAAGTACAGCCATATTTTGTTGTCGATCCGTTAATAAAAATACGTTTTCTTATTTTTCTTTTTACTTGGCACCCCAGAGGGGTGGGGACATAAAGCTGCCGCTTTACCTTTCCTCATGAAAGGGTCAGCTCACAAACTGAATGATATGCTAGATATTGTAAAATGTGATGCCATTACAATGCTGTGACATCCCATTGCATAGTGGGTTCCACTGCATCATACAGGTCAGTCACATACTATCACAATGCACAGATGGGTCCTCTGAAATCTCAGGGCACCCACGTGTCCTCCTGTAGCATCACAATGCACAAACGGATCACATCACCACAATGTCCGGGGGAGCCGAGTGAAATCTGAAAAGCACAGAGGGGGTCCTACGAAATAAGACACAATGTGAATGTGTGATCTGTGACATCACAGTGCGCAGTGGAGTCGCATATAATCTCGATACACACGGGTCTACCGGCACAGGAGTTGTTTGCTGTTACAATGATCGGGCCACCTTCACAAGTTTCACAACTAGTAGCTATTCACTGGGAAGGCCGTAAAAGTAAAAAAAAAAAAAATTTATAAAAAAATATGAGTTAAAAATAAAAATCTAAAGTTATCTAACCACGTCCAAGATAATGGTGTTTCACTTCCTGGTAGTGGGCAAGCCTCGGAGGAGTGTTGGAACTGCGCCAGATGACGGCATACACAAGATTCGCAATCAGTGTTCAGTAAAGCTCTCTTTACCTTATTTCTTTTGCGTAGATTTGTCTTCAAACAATATTTTGTGTTCTTTATTTCGGCGAAGAGTTTGGTGACGTCTTATCAGTGTGGCAACAGGATAATATCTAGAAAGAACATTCATATAGTCCGGTATCAATTCAAAATTCAACATGACATAAAATGCACGGACCTCCCGGTTTTATTTACCCACTCTCGATATCATTTCGCGTTTGCGAAATATTGCGGGTATTTCTTATTTTCACGCCAAACCAAGATGGCGTCGGCCTGTCCAGATGGGCCGTCCTAAAAGTGGACAAGGCGGTACCCCAAAAGCCCACTTTCCAATCACGCGCCATCGTTTAACATAAACGATGACGCGAGCCAATGGAAAAGAGGGACGGGGCTTCAAGAACACTTCTGGAATCGTATCGATTCCAAAAGGCCCTCGCATGGCGAGAGCAGCGCATGCACGCTGCTAACGCCAGGCGAGACCTAAAAATACTTTTTTGAGGGGCGGTGAACCCTGTCCCCCCCGTCCATCTAAAAGTGCGGACATGATGCAGTGACCTCTTTCCTTCCTTCACTCACCCAGTAGCATGAACCCTTCCACAGTGGGGAAGGAATATCTCTCCTGGCTGTGCTAGCTGCTTGTCTACAACTCTGCTGCGGAAGTAAGACTTGTGGCCCGATAGGCCTAGGATGTATCCGAACACCACCAGTCCCTTCTTTTAGCTTACAGCAGTGCTTAATTTGTTAAAAAACATAAGTGCCAAGGCTATCGTCGGGAGGCCACTGCAGCTTGCGCCACACATTGCCCCTGCTACTGCTGCCAATGACCGTACCAACACAACTACTATCACACACCTACAAGTGTGACAGTTCAGACTATTTCAGACCCCCTGCGCTGTAAGAATGGCTTGGGCAGCAAGTAATAGTCATTTTTAATGTCGATTGAATTATTACCTGTTGTTGTGGCCATCTCGAAATTAGCAGACAGCGCCACCTTGTGGCAGACTGTCAGAAGCACAAGTGTTGGCAATTAAGTGCTGGTGCCAGGCACTGGAAAACACCGGCTCCAATTAGGCTCTGGCTTTCTGTGTCTGTCTGCTTTTTCTCACTTTCCCACCAGTAAATGAGCCTCTGTGTCCATTCCAGCAGACAGTGGTAGCAGTTGCCCTGCATCACCCATTCTTGAATGATGGTAGTCTTTCTGGCTGGGTACCCTTTTTTTCTTGAAACCACCCTCTTTGCTTGTAAAGCAATGTCTAGAGTAGCTCCATTAATTTGCTGAAGGTCCATCAACCATCTTCTTCCAATAGCATCTTTCCAGTAAAGCTTGATGCCCTCTCTGGTGGCTCCACTGAGCCTATGGCAAGGCACTGGACTGCAATTGTTGCCCCTCGTTACAGCCTTGAGGAGCCGTTCGGATTTCGAAGAGCAGAGGAAGGCAGTGCCTTTTGAGAGGTGCAGGGTAAACAACTTGCAGGAGGACCATAACCACTTATGGTTGCGTGCAGGTGAGTCAAGAGATCCTGCCATTGATCTGTGCCTATACACCAATGAATGTTTTTTGTCCAGAAGTGACTTTCTGCGTTTGTGGTCAAGCAGATTAAAGATGGTCTTAAAAATTGTAGCTCATTGAAGCAGGCAAAATGAGCCCCCTGACGTTTCTAAAACAGGAACATATTTTGGAGTCTAGAAGTATATTTGAAAGGTGTAGAAAAAGCGAAAAAAAGACTTTTACATTCTACATGTCATTCTCCATTTTCCAAAAAGAAATATAAAATCAGAGGAAACATAATGCATGTATGACATGCATGATTCACTTCGCTTGTCTGGGAATCTTTGCACATATTGAGAGGCCACTTAGCTGGCAATGGGCTTACATCATATTTTGACAGAATATTTGTTCTAGTGGATTACCTGATTAACACTTTTTTTTTTTTTTTTTAAATCAAGCCTTTGAAACCTGTTAACGTTTTAAAGCAGGTCTGGCCTCCTGGTGGGCGGGGCAGCATCAAACGTGGAATGGGTGACCATTTTGTTCTGCTTTTGAAACATTCAGCACAAAATTATGATTATTATTTGCACACTGCATACTGGTTTTATTTTGTGTCCACATTACATTAACTTGTGTTTTTTTAATGTTTCTTAAAGGAAGGCTTTCATCCACTAACGATTCTTAATTTGGAGCGCATAATTCGCCCAGTTAATCAGCAGCATGCTTTAGACAGGCCCCCTGTGTGCTCAAACTTGCGTGCGTACTGGTGTGTCGCCACAATTAATCGAAAGAATGTATTATCATGTGGATCAATTATTATTATTTATTTTTTTTTTTGTTTTTTTTTATTTCTTCTGTTGGGTGTTATCAGTATACAAATTCTGTTAAGACGTATTTAATGTATGATGTTCCAGCTGTGAATCTTGAGATGGAAATCCTTATCCGAAAAAGCTCAGTGAATGGTCTTTCCACCACCCTCCTACTCTAAGCTATTGTGTTGATTAATGAAAAAATCAAGGGGCTGATTTAGCCCTTAGTTGCTTTTTACTCGGTCTGTCAGGTGGTGAAAGACGTTATATCGGCCACCCTGATAGAAAGAAGACCACCATAGTTTTGGGCTTGCTGGCACTGGCCTGACGGTGATCTCTGTGCGTTCATAGTAGCCGCCATCACATTGCCTCCTGCGTAGTCACTGAAAGTTTGGTGTTTGACTGCCGTTATTAGGCAGCCGAGCATCAAACCTTTTTGGTTTTTTAAGACAAACTCCCAAAGCAGTAGTTAGTTTCTTTAAAAAAACTAATGTCCTCCATCCCTTGAGATTTTTCTTCCAGGGTGTGAAGAAGTGGCCATTATTTACTTAGTTTTTTTGTGACCACCAAGTTTTGTCTAGCGGTGGCTGACCTAAAATGGACATCAGAGAGTCTGCTCTAAATATGGAAAGCAGTTTGCGAGGACTCCACTGTCCGAAAACTGATGGCCCGCCCAACTCGAAATAGAGCAGGTGGACTGAGGGTTTGATGTCACGTTTATGGTGGGAGTACCCTATCTGCCAAACAGTGGCATAGCTAGCCACTTTGCCATCTGCGGCAGTCCATGCCATTGCCGCCCGCGGAAGAGTGGGGGGTGGGGTCCGCCGCCCCCAAAACTCGTGCCGCCCGGGGCGGACGGCCCCCCTCCAGCTATGCCACTGCCTCCAAACTCTAAACTTTGCCCCAGGTCACTGTTCCGTTCATGTCGGCTACAACCATCTACAATTTATCTCCTGCATGGGGTTCTCACAGTATCACTGGGCAACCTGTGGGCCAACAATTACCCCCATCCTCATCTCCCACTTCCTTCTGTCTCACTGCATCTATTATTAACTTAAAGGAAACGGTCTGCAGTTTTATTAGCAGGGTCACAGAATGGGGGGGGGGGGGGAAACCTTTTGATACATCAGGCCCCATAATCATTTGTATGTCTTGTCTGTTGTGGTGGGATCTGGGAAACCGCAGAGCGCTCTGATAATTTGGAAATCATTGTGTCTTTGTTATTCTCTCCTATGTATTGATTTCATAACATAGCTATAAATAGGCATAATGATTGTGTGCATGCTGCCTGCAAAATGAGTCTGACCCCCTTGTCTTAAAATGAAGCCCTCATGCTATATGGGGTGTTGTCTCACTCCTGTCTCTTTCTGCTCCCTCCCCATGGGAGGCTTTTACACTGTATGATAGGATGAACCTCACGGGATAAATTTTCCACCAGTATTGGGCAGCAATTAAACCATGGCGCACCCTTAAATATTGCTGCATTCTCTCTTGCAAAATGATGCTTTCTGTCTCCGTGACTTTTTATAATGTTTGCTTGCTTTGTATATTCATACATCAAAGATGGTGGCTGGTCTGACGCAGCCCTGCCACGTGGTCTGCTGCAGATGTAAACTCGATTCCATAGTTCATCAGGCTTTACAATAGAGAACCTGCAGACTAAAATGTTGCTACAAAAAATGCGAAGTGAGGTAAAGCCAGGGCCACTGGAATAATGCAAATGTGCGGCCACAGCATTTTTTGGGATAATCATAGATTTGCCTCATAATCCATCGCCTGCTGCATAATCTGCAGATTTTAACATTAAAAAATTGTTTCTTGCTCAAATGGTTCAAAAGTTACTAAAACCGCAGTGACGCATGTTTGCGCAAAGTGGAAGTCCCTTTGCAAAGGTTCACTTGTCACCTTTTTGTTGTTTATTGCTATATGTGGGTGTTAAACTGGTACTAATGAGGTGCAACCATTACCCAGACACGAGTTAAAAAGTGTAAAAATGTCAAAATAATGAAGTAAAACTATCACAAAATGTGCCGCATAATTTGCCCTTTCTTGCTGCATAATTTACTCCACCCTGCTGCATAATTTGGCTTTTCACTTTCCAGTGGCCCTCCGTATAGCCAGCATAGTGACTGAACTTGTGTGCTCGATTCCTACAACCTTGGGTCTCCGCCGGGCATTGTCTGTACTCTTGTTAGTACTGTGCGCCATTTTACACAGGAGCATTTTTTCCCCTCCCCAGCACGTTCTCCGTGAAGCTCTCCATGTATGGAGTAATGGATCCTTGCCACGCAGGTTGTGTCACATCCCTTTTTGCCAGTCGCCTTTCTGTCCCGCTGGCGAGGCCGAATTTACTAAATCGTTTGGAATGTTCATTACTGCCTAAAGTGACTGATGAGGGTTTGCTGAGCCCCGCCAGTGGGTTTTGGCAGGTCCTATCAGTTAGTTTTGGGCAGCTCTTGCCCCCAATGAATTGATTTACAGTATATATTTGTCATTGCCCGTGCGGTGTTGCACATGTACCTCGAAGAGGTCTCTGGCAGGACTTCCGTTCTGAGTGAACGAGATGTCGTCTCCCAGGAGACTCCTTCCTTTACGCAGGTCTCAGCTGGAAGAATATAATGCGCTCTGTCATGCTTGCCTTTTATTTATTCATTAAACGTGAGTCAGCTGGGTTAGTGCGCAAATTAAATAGAACGCTCAGCCCAAATTCCATTAATCTTGACCAATGTGTTCAGCTCCAAAAGGAACAGAAAATCCAGCGATTTCTCCTTTCTGTTCGTGTCTCCTCTTATGAAGATTAATTATCTTAAATCTGCACAACTGGCCTCTTTAATGTGTGATCATCTCTGTTCTGTACCTGCTGCGTGCTACAAACGTGCATTACCTTTTGAGGTCTGGGCTTTGACAGCTCAGTTAACAAACGGACTTAATCCTTACAATATACATAGTGGTCTTTGGTTCCACCCCTTTTAATCATTGGCTTTCTTCAACAAGCCTCTTTCAGTCATTGGCTTGAAACTTTGTCAATCGTTTCTTGGCTCAGCCCATTACAGTATTTATCTCTCACCTAATGTTATTTCCTAATTAGATGTATCCTTCCACCTTCACTTGAATGCTTGCATTAACCTGTATGAGGGACTAGTTTACAGCTACAGCCCTCTGCCTGCTATTGCTGGCTTTAATATGCTACATGCTTTAGCATGTAAACCCAAACCGGTTGGCCTTGGCAGTGCTTGTTCTGGACCACTGTTGTCTTGGAAAGCTTTATCTCAGTTATGCCGGAGATTAGACTTGAAATCACACGAGTCTCGTTAAAGGCAGTCCCCCGATGGACACCTAACTTTACCTCAAAACATATTCAAAAGAAAAGCACAGTAAGATTTCCACCCAACCTCTAGGCATCAGGAAATGCACAACATGCAAATTTATACCACTTCAAACACAATTCTGTTGTGGATAAATAATTTATGTCGGATTTTGTTCTGTGCTTGTAGTCCCCTACAAGCGCCCTGAGGCTGTCGCAAGGTGGCGTGGCATGCAGCGCTTTACAAAAACCCCTATTGAAACACGCATTGGCATAGCCAATAGGTCTCGCTTTTGGGCCCTTATAAGTGTTTAGGCAGAGCTATTGACTTTGCAAATGTGTTTGATTGCTGCAAAAGTAAAGAAATAGAAAAACATCTATTTCTTTACTTTGCAGCAATCGCGGCACCGGCGCTTTACTTTTAACATGGTTAAAGTTAAAGCGCCGGTGCCGCGAGTATAGCAAAAGTAAAGAAATAGATGTTTTTTTCTATTTCTTTACTTTTGCAGCAATCGCTGCACCGGCGCTTTACCTAAACCATGTTAAAAGTAAAGCGACGGTGCCGCGATTGAGCAAAAGTAAAGAAATAGAAAAAAACATCTATTTCTTTACTTGTGCTACAATTGCGGCACCGGCGCTTTACTTTTCACATGGTTCCAGCGGGAGGAGCTGGACGCGCTCTGTGGAGGGGGAGGGGCGTGCGTTGAGGCATGGGAGAGCGAGACAAATGCCAGACGGCGGCTGCGCGCGTGCCCGCGTAACCGCACGCTGGTGGCCGGAAAAAGCCTCTTTGATAGCACTTACAAAAGCCCCTTACTAAATGTGTCGCAGAGCGGCGCATGCGCGAAGGCTCAGCGACACCTAATGACGAGGTAATACTGTGACCAAATGTGCTGCATTATGGCGCATAATTTCTCTTTTCTTGCAGCATAATTTAGCAAACACTGCCACATAATTTTGTCCCCCCCGCCTTATAATTCCTGTGGCCTTATCATAAATACAGGCAGATCAGTTCAAGGAATTGTTTTAAAAGTATTTTGGCATTCAACTCAGAAATACCACATGTTCTGCGCTTCTTCCTCAGATGCCTTGGCTCCTGCACAGATGCTGAAATGTTCACATATCTCTCAGAAGGGTGCCCTGCCGCTGCAGATAAACTGTACTGAAACCACGGGGTGCCGTCAACACTCCCAGCGGTTCCGAGGTCAATCTGTCTGGCCACTGAAGCGGTCTGCTCTCTCCTTATATTCTCCAGACTCGCGGCTCAGCCTTTCATCCGCCACCAGAACACTTCACCCAGTCTTGTTACACATTCTTAGATGGTCCTGCCTGGGGCATTTATATTAATGATACCACTACGCTGCCAGCTCGCAGCCGTGCCCCCTCCTCCCCCCTTGGACAATTTTGCCCCCAGGCGACAGAGATATATTTAGCCGCTACAAATGGTTCCGCTCTCCCTTTTCACTGGTTAGTATTTTTTTACGCCCGCTCTGTAAACAGACGGCTTGGCCTGCCGCGGAATCTGCACTAATAATTAATTCCTTCCATTAGGAGCGATCAAACAGCCTTGGAAGAAGGCGCGGGCCCTGGAGGGGCGGAGAACTTGACAATCTGCACCAAAAGGAGCGCTTAATGTGGAGGGCGCCGGGTTAAAGCACGCGCGTCTCGGCTCTTTTATTTTAAATGGGAAACGCCGATCTCGCGGGAGACTGGCGGCCTGGAGGACCGGGAGCATCCGCTGTGAGGGCAGATAATGGCCGCCAGGGCCCTCCGCTCTCCCGCGGCGCTCTCTTCGGACGACGGAGGTGGTACAGTACCGGAGAGAGGGTGTGCGGGGTTATCTCATCACCCCAGATGTGGTACGGGACCGGAGAGAGGGTGTGCGAGGCTATCTCATCACCCCAGAGGTGGTACAGCACCGAGAGGTGTGCAGCACTCCCTTACACAGGGAGGGCGTGCGGTAAAGAGGGCGCTTAGGGTCTGATCCCCTCAGATGTACAGAAGAGAGTGGGTGTACACCGCTCTCCCATATGCACAGAAGCGGTACAGTACCGAGAGACGTGCAGCGCTCCCTTCCTTACACAAGGAGGGCGTGTGGTCGCCCTCTGTGCATTCTGTCTTTTGTATCTACAGGCTGTGCATTGCTTGTTTTGGTAACAGTCCTTCCTCTCTGTCTTAAACATACACAGTCCTGTTTTCATGGCGGCTTGCTCACCCGGGTTGCTGCTGGACGTGGAGGTGTTGATAGTGCTCCTCCCTTTGAATCTTGGCTTCACCGTCCTGCAGCTGTGTAGCGGACGATTTTAGGAAAAGGTGGGATGCGCCGGGAGGTTTTAATGTTATGAGTCTGGGGTACCGCAAAGCTGGCAGTCCCAAAACAGCAACAAGCATTTGAAGGCACGCGCGGGGAGGGCGACGCGAGTGGTGCGCGCGCCTCGCGCTGAAAGTTAATAATAAAAAATAAAAAAATGAAGCTGATAGCCGCGCGGCCGTGAAAGTGACACGGCCGCGCGGCGCGAAAGTGAAAGGAAAATGAAGCTGACGAGGAGGGAGTGGGAGGAGGGGGGAGGGTATTCACACGCTGTAGTGCACGTCGCGCGCGCTTCTGCGCTTGCGAGCAGCAGGCGTGACCACACGCTCGTGCACCATGGCCTTTTGCTTGCGCGTAACCGCAGGGAAAAGGCCACGACGCACGAGCGTGTGGTCAGCTTTTGAAACCCCCTTACATAAAGTCTTCGCCTAGCAGCGCTTGCGCGCTACTCGAGGCTCGACCTAAAAATGCCCTTTTATGTCTCCATTCTGTGCTTGTGCCATCTCGTTGTCTTCATCCTCTTCCTGTAATGCCTATTATAAGATTGTCCCCATTCAGCACCCTTGCCTACATGTTTATTAGATTCTGTACCTGTGGCCTCTTACAAACGTGGTTCATTTCTGTATTGTAATCGCTTTGGTGTGCACCTGGCTTCAGTAAAGGGTTTGCTCTTCTCTGTGGACCTAGCAATGTGCCAACCTTGGGTATAGCTGGCAAGGGTAGTACCAGGTAGTGTAACGTCCTGTGTCTGGGGAGGAAGCCCACCAGCCCCATTCAGAAATGGATGGACCTGGGGTGCATTCACTTACCAGTAGGTCTGAGCTCTGTGCAGTGCTACCATGGAAAGCCAGGTAGAGTGGTGGCTTGGGGCAGAGGTCATGCGGGATTGTGGGTGCTCCCCCATATAAGCAATTTGCCCTCATCAATATAGGGTTTCTCTTACTTTCTTCTGGGTTTCTGGATGCTTAACACATCTTGACGGCCTCATATGCACATTGAGCCTTAACTCAAAATGGTGCGGCACTCTGATATGGAGCCTTGGTGCTTCGGTTCACTGCGACTGTGTATGTTCAACAAGAGTGATTGTGCGTTGTCATTTATTAGGACGTCAAGGCTTAACTCTCAACATCTGCCCATGCCCGTCCTTGAGCATGGGTCCAAATCGGGATTTCAGTGGGTAGTGTGTGTGTATATATATGTGTGTGTGTGTGTGTATGTGTATATGTATATGTATGTGTATATATGTGTGTGTGTGTGTGTGTGTGTGTGTGTATATATATATATATATATATATATATATATATATATATATATATATATATATATATTGCATGTGTGTTTTTCCAATACTTGTTTTGAATGTTCGTTTCTAGAATTACATATGCATTCAGTTGACTGTGCCTTTTAGTGCTCTGCTGCGGTTGCTTGTATTTGGGTATCTGAGTATCTGAAAGTAGGAAGTTAGTTATAGGAGTTCTGAACCTCTTGTTACTTCATGTGTGCTGGTCTCTGCTGTGGTTGCATGTTTACGTCCACAAATGCCCAGAAGCAAACTTCAGCTGCGTATAGCACTTTGAACAATATAAATGTGTGCCGCTCTGAACTGTGATCTTAGTTACTAAACCAAGCAAAACACACACTCGCTCACTCTTTCTTTTTCTCTTTCTCTCTCTCTCCCTTTCTTTCTCTTTTTCTTTCTTTCTTTCTCTCTCTCATTCTCTTTCTCTCTCTCTCTTTCTTTCTCTCTCTCATTCTCTCTCGCTCTCTCTTCTTATGACTGTCTGTGGTCTTCTTGTCCGAGTCTTGTCTTTTGTAGTGCCCTGTCCAGCCTCTGCCTTACTACAGGTGCCCCTTGTTCAGGGGTCTGCAAGTACTTTTGGTCCATCCGTACAGTGACCCGATGGCGTGCATTGGATGGGGGTAGATGCTTCCTGCTGGGCCAGGGTTGGCCGTGGCGGCCTGCAGAGACAGCTGGGAGGCATTACCATGGCACAGCCATGGAAAGAGCAGAGGTGACCTCTGACCAATAATGCAGAACAGGGTCAAATCAAACGAACATGTCCCTGGTACCCCTCCCACCAACACCAGAATCAAAGCGCCAGCTGTGGGTGGACAGAGTCGGCCCCTTTTTATGCTCATTTTTGATGTCCATTTAAATGCTTTTGTCAGCAGTGCAGGATGTTCTGCGTTTGCAGACGTGTTTGGGCCTGCATGGGGCTTACTCAGTGGGATGTGGTTGACCTGCTTCGAGTGCACTGAGGCACGATTATTTAAATGCCTCTCCTGTTTGTGTCTGTGGTAAAATACTGCAAGGTAGACTGCAGGGCCAGAGTGGCGTGCAGATTCTACTCCAAATCAGTTAATACATTCCTTCCATTTTATTTTATTTATTCATGGTGACACAGAAATAGCTTGAAAGCCACTTTAGTGAAACTCCTAAGATGGCTGATGCAGGCTCTGTGTCTGAGAAGCACCGCTAACCTGTCCGTGTTGGTTATGAGCGCACTGTTTCTTAAACACAGGAAAGAAAATGACAACTAAATATGTTCTTCCCCCCACATTTGTAGGTTCGCTACCAGACGTGGAGCATTATTATGGACTCTGTAGTACCGTCCGATAAGGGAAACTACACTTGCCTTGTGGAGAACAAATACGGAAGCATAAATCACACATACCACCTGGATGTTGTTGGTAAGAGGATGGGGGCGCGGAGGGATTGTTAACTAATTTGCATTTTCGATTCTGTTCTTTTTTTAAACTTGATCTAGTTTTAGTTCATGGTCTATCCATGGTCGGTAGACTTCCCTGTAGGATGTTAGTCACAAAATCTAGGCTTGATACTTTTGTGCCAGCCCCACATGCAGGGACAGTCACACTGCTCAGTGTTGTAGATGAGTTGTAATGGCAGTCAGTCTTTGATAAACACACATGAACATACACACTGCTTAGAGCACAGGTACTCATAGTACGGCCCGCGGGCCGCCAGCGGCCCGGCAAGCCTTCCTTGGTGGCCCGCGGACCTTGCAGACATCGTACCTGTGTGTTTTTTTGTTTTTTGTTGTTGTTTTTTTTTTAAAGTGTCAGCAAACACCGCCGGTTGCAGCAGCGCGGAGTCTGAGAGAGACTGCTCTATGGGGGCCGGACGATTCTTTAAAAGACCATTCACTTGTTAATGAGGCTTTGTTGTATTTCACCTCTTCTTAGCGCCCCTGCATCTCAACTCTGACTGAGTGGAGATGCAGGGGCCCTAAGAAGAGGTGAAATACAACAAAGCCTCATTAACAAGTGAATGGTCTTTTAAAGACCTGTGAAGTACTTGGGTGCAGCTGTGTGTGTTCCCGGGAAGCTGTCTCAGCCCCGGCTGACACACACGCAGGGTGAGGTGACGGAGGACAGCAGGGTGTGAGAGCCCGGTGAGGTGACGGAGGGCAGCAGGGAGTGAGAGCCGGGTGAGGTGACGGAGGGCAGCAGGGAGTGAGAGCCGGTGAGGTGACAGAGGGTAGCAGGGAGTGAGAGCCGGGTGAGGAACGGAGGGCAGCAGGGAGTGAGAGCCGGGTGAGGTGTGCGTTAAGAGTCTGTGATGTTTCCCGCCAGCCTGTAGTCAGAGGGTTGATCCAAGGCTAGGGAGCTCAGGCCTGGTCTCCGCTCTCGCAGCATAGCGCACAAATGCTCGTCGCCAGGTTGGCGCTATATATAATTGATGCATGCATACCTACATGGACGGGTGACTGCCGCCAAAGGGGGGCTTTGATCTGACAGCTCGGGGGTGAGAGTCAGAATTAAAGCCAGGGACAGATGTGACCCCAGGCCCAGTGGTGGGACACAAACCCCGGGAAGCAGCAAATTCAGAGAGAAAACAAGCTGGTTTTTACATTACACAGGGAGAGGGGGGAGTGGGGGGGGGCTGTCTCTGGGCTGGTGACAGGGATGTGTAGACACAGTAGGTGTGCACTGCCCGAGGCACAGAGACAGATGGAGACAGAAACAGACAGAAACAGACAGAGACAGATTGACAGATTGACAGATTGACAGAGACAGATTGACAGAGACAGAGCCAGATAGAGGAAGAGATAGATAGAGGTAGATAGAGACAGGGACAGACTGACAGAGGCAGAGACAGACAGCGATAGAGAGAGAGAGAGGGGGGAGAGAGGGGGGGGAGAGAGAGAGGGGGGGAGAGAGAGGGGGGGAGAGAGAGGGAGGGGGGGGGAGAGAGAGGGGGGAAGAGAGAGGGGGGGGAGAGAGAGACGGGGAGGGGGGAGACGGGGAGGGGGGAGACGGGGGGGGGGAGAGACGGGGGGGGGGGAGAAACGGGGAGGGAGACGGAGGGAGGGAGACGGAGGGAGACGGAGGGAGGGAGACGGAGGGAGGGAGACGGACGGAGGGAGACGGAGGGAGAGGGAGAGGGAGAGGGAGGGAGAGGGAGACGGAGGGAGGGAGAGGGAGACGGAGGGAGAGGGAGACGGAGGGTGGGAGACGGAGGGTGGGAGACGGAGGGTGGGAGACGGAGGGAGGGAGACGGAGGGAGGAAGTTTTACTTGTAGGTCTGGTTTTGCTGTTGAACCAGCAGCATTTTGTGTCCAGGTTACCTTGGTGAAAATGCAACATTTTTATGTTTTTATTAGTACACCGTGGCCCTTGTAAGCTCTTTCGCCAGACAAGAGTACATGTGTGATTAGAAGTGCGGCGACTCCCTCAAAATAAACTCTGAAAACGGTACTGTGCAAACACCTTTTTTCTCTGCTTGCTGGAGAATATACCCGTAAAGCAGGGGGTGAGCACAACCGAGCTAGGCGGACAGGTGTTGTGAAAGTGCAAACCAAGCGAGTCTTTGGCAGAACGCCGCAGACCTTCGGGAACTGTCTGCCCAATTTACGCCTCCATATATAGCGCCTAATCGCTGCCTCTAGGCTTCTGAGTGGGTTCACAGACGTGCGTCAGAGACACATGGCAGGAGACCGCGAACTGCGGCAGTTTCTTCAGCTGCGCAGGTAGGCGAAGCAGAAGTGAGAGTCGAGTCTTGGCCTATCTGCTGAGGCTTCAACAACGTCTCCTTCTTTAAGAGGATATTGCATCTGCTCATTTTTAGCAGACCTAACGCCTTTCACAAAGGCTTCTGTTTATTGATTTTTTTTTTTTAATCGATGTTGACCCAACGTCAAGTTCAAAGTCATATCCGAGAGGACATTGACTCTAAATATTAAGTATGTCATTTTAAATAACTCAGACCTGAAGCCACATCCTTGTTTTGCTATTTCCAAGCAAACCAGATGTTTGACAGTCAGTCACTCCATTGGATAAGTAACCCAACTTTCTGGTTGTAGAAACCAACACTCCCAGGAAGTGAGGCTAGTGGGCAGAGGCTGGGAGCATGCACGCCCATTGTAAATTAATCTCCATAAATTGAGAGCTCTAAAGCTGACGTGCAAGATGTTCATCCGGCCCACCCTGTTTTTTATTGTTTTTTATTTGCATTATTACTTTTACATTATAAATAATAGTCTGCATCAACAATGCAATGAAGAAGACTCCTCAAGACCTGGCTCTTCGATCAGTAGCAGCACCACCCCCCTCTTCCCCCAGCGCCTTGAGACCCTCGCGGGTATGTAGTGCGCTTTATAAGTGACTTTGATTGATTGATTGATTGATTGATTGAAGGCAAGCTTCGACAAAGGCAATAGCTATTGCGTTTTAATAACAATGGTGGTTCTGCATTTAATGCCGAGTTTATGCGTGGTTTAGTGGATAGGTGAATGGACGATGGGATGAGTGAATGCATGAATTGGGTGACCAGGTGTTGAAGACTTGGAAGCGGAACAGGTTAGAGACATATGAGTGGAAATTGGCAGTCACCACCGGCACAGAGAGGCTAAAGTGGCAACACTCCCTGACAGAGTAGGTCTACAATGTCGCGACACGTTCAAGGCCAAAATACCTTTAAAACAGTAAATTAATGTTTAGTTTATACTGTGTTTAATTAAAATCTTATGTTTTCCATGTGATTGCCGCAATATGCAGGATCGGGAGCTCTGTGACTTGTTTACATACTAATTAGACAAACAGAGGTTACCATACCACCAGGCGGACAAGATGGATTACCTTGCTCAGAACCCTTATCACTCGAGTGATAAGCAGGCGGCTTTATACACAACTAACTAGCATAAAGCACTCAGACACTTCAGAGTGCTTAGTTTGCACATGCTGGATTTTACTGATACTGAGAGATGCTTCAAGAGAGCCCTGCAGCATCACTTGCGTTAACATAAAAGGTCTAACATGGATTCTGCAAGAGAAAGGGACATCCAAAAGTTCTTTTTTTTACGAGACATTCCGTTTCTTGAGCATCCCAATGCAGTTACCATTACCCCTTCAGGTTAGGCCAAATTTTATGCTGAACTGGAAAAAATTATGCAAGTGAAAATCTCATGTTCAAAGCTGCACTCCAACTGAGGAAAGGATGAAAGGTGGAGGCTCACTTGTAGTAAAGCTAAAATCAATTAAACATTTACTAAATTCATAAAAATAAACTGGATTGTCCACTGACCAGGCGGTCAAAACTACTAAGGCCTTTTACAGATGACCCTGGGACATGACTATACAGTACCTTGAACTGCCTGGCCACAAAATTATGTACAGACGGTAGTCGTGTAAGTAGAAATGGTGGTGTTGGTAACAGTGATGTTATTCATGGTTTAATGGTGGCTGTAATAGTAGTTGTTAATGCAGTGTGGTGATGTTGGTAGTGGTAATTGTGGTGATGGTAGTAATGGTGGAAGAGCAGAGCAAGACAGAGAATACGTGGCATTAGGAGAGTACTCGATGCACGTGGAGAGGGGCAGCAAAGGGAACAATGCTGGCGTGTGCTCTGCGATTCGTACATAGGAACCCGGGAGGAGTGCAATGGGGCAGCATCAAGAGAGATACTGGGCACGTGGAAATCAGCACAGCAGCAGAGGAGCCATATTGCGAGACAGGAAAGACTTAAGGGTAAGACCAATGTGGGAAATGTAAAAAAAGCAATTAGGCACCCACCTCAAGATCAGGCTCTCATTCTAATCCTAACAGAACATTTAAAAAGCCTACTACAGTTAAAAATACACGGGTTGCTTTCTCTATTCAAACCATATTTGAGCTTATAAATTGACGATGTGATGAAGGTGTCTTTTACAGATGTAAAATAGTCGTTCATGTATTGGAATACAAACACTTAGGAGAGATATAGGCAGTCCGCTCCATGTATATGTTAAAGACTTGGCAACAATACATCTTGCAGACAGAACTAGAGCCGCTATAGAAAACAAGCATTTGCAATGCAATAGGTCTCGCATTGACGCGAGTTTGAGCTATTGACATTGCAAATAACAATGCCTTTTATTTTTGTTTTCTTTTTAGAAACATAAATAAAAGCCATTGTTATTTACAATGCCAATAGCTTAAACTCTCGTAACTGCGAGACCTATTGCATTGCAAATGCTTGTTTGTTGTAGCACTTACACTGATTTAGCAGCAGCTATATAGGTCCTGATGAAAGCCCTGCCTACAGTTAGGTGTATGGCTGAAACATGTTGACCATCACTATCTACTCTACCTTTGTGGTTTAAATCCATACAGCTGGTACACGTCTTTTAATCCTGGCAAAGGGCGTATCTAAATAAAGTACCTCTTTTTTGCGCTCTTTAGCTGGTTTTAACTTCACTACCCTCACATTTACCAATTTTTGTTGCGCTGCGCCCTCATTCACACAGTTGTCTCTTCATTTGTGGATTTACAATATTCTATTAGTTATTCAAAACATCCCTGAGCTCCTCCCTCTCAGAGAGGGGGTTGTAGTCCTCACAGGAACTATGCTTTTCCTCTGGGAGGAGAATCCCAAATGATGAAGCATGTCACCTATGGTGAGTGAGGGAATTCGTCCTGAAAAGGGAAGTGCCCAAAGATAGATCTGTGGCACCTAGTCATTTGGTTCTGTACTCTGTATCTCTATGTTTTCAAACTATGTAGTAGTGGTTTACCACACTTTCTGATCTTTTTGTCATAGACCCGAGGATTCTGTACTGTTTTGTGAGCTTTTTAAAGTGTCAGTTTTTTTTTGTTCGACCTCCTTTTCTTTTTCTTTTTAAATGATTGCTTGATAGCGTTGTTAGTTGTTGCTGGAGTTTCCCTCGCTTAAAAGGTCCAATCTTGGCAAAGTAGTAATACTGGGTGAGTTCCATGATTTTTAATGCACGAAAGAAGCCTAAAATGTAATCGCCTTAATTACTAGCTCGAGAGCCAAGCAGCGGACGGCCACATGCGGTCACCCTCTAAATGCCAGTAAATGAAGCATTAAGAATGTGATTTTGTCTGATTGCAAAGAACAAACTGAAGGCAGCCATGAGGAAGAGGAACAAAAGGAGCTGTCCTTGCTTATCACCACGATAGTCTTTGTTCACCACTGGGACCTCCACGGGCTTCTCTGACCTTTGAACTATAGCTGAATGGGCAGCCATGTTTGCACACCTCTTCCCTGGTCTGAAGATGTTTCACCTGCCCAGTCTTTTTATCAAACTATTTGCAAGGCAAACAAATTCTTCCATACCCCAGGCAGCCTGTCAGTCTGAGAGGAAGCAATGCTTCATTGATGATTACTGATTTAAGGTAAACAAGATAGGAGTTGCTGAGGGAGTGGCGTTTGCCGCTGAGCACAAGCACAATACTATCATGCAAACTCTGTGTACAGTCCACTCAAGTCACCTTGCATGACTAGCAATGTTAATTTGTCTGGATCCTGGTAAGGCTGTTGCTAGGACTTCATGTAGCCCCATACGGGGTGTGGCGAAGATGGCGGACGACTAAGACCTGCTTTCCCGTATCTCCATTCCCGTTGCCGTTTGGCACTGACCTTCCACCCTATAACTAAAGCTGGAGGCACCCACGGAGCTCCCCAAACTCCCGAACATGGCGGAGTGCCGACAGGAGCATGTGCGGCAAGCCCCAATCCTTGTTGAATGACCCTGGTGAGCAGCGATTGCCGGGAGA